>JAJEKB010020906.1:1328422-1398216 GCA_022393335.1 Macrotrachela quadricornifera
CTTTGATCGGTTGGTTAAATCCAAGTAATAAGCAAGGTATGTTATACCAATTTAGTCTTTCATTGATATCTAATTGTGAAGGTCTTCTGAAATCTTATTTTATCATTCGTATATTCTTCTTTGAGTTTATCATTTCCAATATTTTAGATTTATGAATTGTTTCAATATTTCTTTCTTTATGGGTCATAAGGCACGAGTTTACATCGACGATCAAATTACAATAGTGCCATCCACTCTCACAAACATTAATAAACATTATTTAGTAGTAATCTTCGTTTTTTTCTTTTTCTCATTTTTTCCTCTTTTTTCTCTTACATTTTCATCGCGTTTCCTTTTTCTTTTTTTATTTTAACCGCACATACCTTATCATTGCATATTTTCATTTATCAATTTACATTTTTCGGATCTTTTAATAGTTTTTTAATTTTAATAAACTATATAAAATGAATATGTGTCCTAGTTCTTCTTTGTTGTGAACATCATCAGATATCGTTAGCAGTTGTGAACAACATATTATTGTTTTTCTAAACTTAAAAACATACATTTTTAGTCGATTATGGTTTTTGTTGAAAGTAAAATGTGCTTTTTCAGACTATTCTTTTGATCAATTTATAGAACTTTGAATCTTCGAAAATAATTTCTTCCTTGTGAGATTGCTTTTCTTATCATGAAACTGCATACGTACCATGGCTCTTCACTTTAAAATTTAAAAGCATCAAATCCTGCCATGTTACAAACATTATTATAGGATTCGCCAACGCAATCCTCTTGTTACATTTGAAGACTTCTTTGTGCCATCCTCGCTTCCCGTATCCTCAATCAAACACTTGATGGATACCGTTAAGCAAAATATCAATTCAAAGTTACAAATAAAACTGCATATATCATATTTTCTTCATGTCTGTGAAATATTTGAACAGAAAAATTCGGACATGCAGTTTATCAATGCTCTAACAATATCTAGATCTGTGAAAGTCTATGATACACTTTATTTTTGTAGATGCTATAGATGTCACAGAAAAATGCCATATTCACACTCCTTACCAGATAGTAACAGTGTGCTCAAACTTTCAAATTCTGTTTCTCTTATTTTTATCTTGTATTCAAAAATATCAAATACCTTTTTTTTTTGTTATCGCAACGAAATTACCTTGTTTATACAATTGCCCATATACACAAATGAAACGACACATCAGTCGAAATTTCAATGATTTCGATCACGCAGATAGAGAGAGAGAGAGACAACAAAGAATGTGTGATTAGAAAAGGTAATGAGAAAAAGAACGTATGTATATTTATTCAAGGTGGGCTACCAACAAGGATACATGATTATCGATTGAAGGATGATTACGATCGTTTGCTAAGCATATCCATAATATTTTTCAAAACAAAATTTTTATATAAACACAATACTATACATCGATCAAACTTCAATTATTTTCATTGTGGGCGAAAAGAAGTTGAAATATACTAAAGAAACAAAACAGAAGTAAAACACGATTCATGAGTGTCAGATTCCATACTTTGGAGGATCACCAAAGAAATAAACAAAACATCGACAGAAAAAGAACCGATCTGTATGAAACTCGATTACCCATACTATTTGCGACACAGAATGTAATAAGCTCAAAGACAGCAACAAATGAGTCTCCTATCTACAGTAAAACACTTTCCATCTAATCTAAAATCGTAAAAAGCACATTCGATACTCGAACAAAAATACTTCTAACCTTTTATGAACCCTACATTCTTATTCTTCGAATGCGATCAGCACAACTTTTCTTCCGTACTATATTGACAGGTGCATCAGCGACCTATACATACGTTATTCCACAACCACCATTATCCGGACGCTTTCCTCATTTTACACACAAGCCGATTTTTCTCCATACTATACTCTAAAAATAGATCCCGGTGCCTACTTTCGATAAAAAGCCGATTCTGAGTGCTAGCTTCCACCCAAAACAGATTTAGATTACTGATCCTAGCAGAAAATGGATTCACGTCAGCAACTTCGACTAAAACCAGCTTGTGCTCATTAATTTTGACACGCTGCAGTCTTCGGTTCATAATTTCGATTGAAAGCCAGTTATATCCTTAATTTAGACCAGAAGTCGGTTTCGATACCGAATTTGCACCAAAAGCACATTGAGGTACCCACTTCCCTAAAAGCATCTATTGACTTACCATTTCAACGAAAAAAACTTTCGCGACCAAAATGTTTGAGCACATATTATAGTTCCTTGTTTAAACCAAAAGCTTATTTTCTTCCCGAATTTCCATTGACAGAAGATTCGGCTCGTTCATTTGGGCTACAAGTAGGGTCTGGCGGGATTATTCCAGTCCCTATTTTTTTCCCGAACTCGTTCTCGATTCGAGATGCAACGGTGACGATCAATAATCGATTAATCGTAAACAATTAATAGATTCGAAACGATAATCGATAGAACCGATCAAACGATTAAAAGCATATTAGTCTAAGTACGGCTATTTGCCAAGGTATTATGGAATTACCTGTTGGTCATCAAGTACTGTATATTGGGGGCACCCTTGGGTCATCAACTACCATATATTGGGGGTACCCTTGAGTCATCTATATGGGTGGCATTTAAAACTCTAAACTCTAATTAAAGTCCAAATTTTACAGACGGTAAGGACTATCTTCCATCTTCAAGCTTTATAGTATCGAAGTATCTATTGAGAGTTACTGACAGCTGGACCCTCTTTTCTATTAGTCGAAAAGCTGGCCAATCAGATGTCAGCAAATTGCAACTCGCTTATTTCATGGATAATCGTGGGAGATTCTATGAGGACTTTTGTAGAGCACCTTTGATAAGCTCAATTTGGCCTGGACATCTCTATGTTCTGTCGATATCTTCATAGAGAAAAGACGCCTCGGAATCTGATTGGCTGTTACAAAACAGTTTCAGTCAATCAGATTCTGAAGCATTTTTTCCTCCATGGAGACAAGGACAGAACATAGGGATGTTCGGGTCAATTTGAGGTTATCAAAGGTGCTCTACAAAAGTCCTCATAGAATCTCCCACGATTATCCATGAAATAAGCGAGTTATAATTTGCTGACATCTGATTGGCCAGCTTTTCGACTAATAGAAAAGCGGGTCCAGCTGTCAGTAACTCTCAATAGATACTTCGATACTATAAAGCTTGAAGATGGAAGATAGTCCTTACCGTCTGTAAAATTTGGACTTTAATTAGAGTTTAGAGTTTTAAATGCCACCCATATAGATGACTCAAGGGTACCCCCAATATATGGTAGTTGATGACCCAAGGGTGCCCCCAATATACAGTACTTGATGACCTATGAATAATCCCATCCCCCATTGCATGAATGATTAGGAGTTGTATTATAAAGTTTTATTCAGTTTTATGAACTTTTAAGATAATTGTTTTCATAATGGAAATTTACTTTAACTTATAAAATTTAAGTGCCACTTCTACATGGTACCTTTGCAAATAGCCGTACTTAGGCCATTATGCTTTTAAACGGTTAATCGGACCAACCGGTTTTCGTTTAATCGTTTCATCGATCCATGCGAGTACTGTTTAATTGTTTCATCGGTCTGACCGATTATCGTTCCACGAATTCACCGGTCGACTGATAAATCGTCACCGTTGCATCCCTAACAGTGATACAATTCAATGAAAATCAAGTTTTTGAATATTGATTTACATAGATTTTCATTGTAGTAATCATGGCGAAGAAACATTCTTTTGATAAAATAAGTCTTTATGATTTCTAAAATGTCGTGGTTAATTTTTATTTTTTGTAAGGTATTTTTCTAAGCTTATAACTCTGTTGTTATATGAACTAGTGTGATCAACCAAAAAGCCATTTTGTAGAGCGTGCTTTACTGCATCTTTTCGTCAAAAAGAGAAGTTTTTAATCACGTATCTTATTAAAGAAAAATCCGCAATTCAGATCCGAACAGGGCTTCTCGGCCACCCTTTATTGGCGAATAAAACAAAATTGAAAATTTGAGTTGTGTTCACTATTGAAATTAATGTGTTTTTTTCAGTTATATAGAACTTTGAATTTCTTTCTAGGTTAAATAAGAAGGTAGATAAGAATATGACTTAAATATTCAAAATGATAATGTCATTTTATTTAGATATTATCTTCGTCCAATAATGTATAATATTTCAACTTTGTAAAACAAGTAAATTATGAGTTAGCTACCATTTAAAATATCGTGTTTTAATACTACAGAGCTGATATCTTCATGATCTTCTATTTTAAAATCAGTTTTAATAAGCGAAACTGTTAGCGTCCATAGATGTGATTCGATGACGCCAATGTATACTTCAAATATATATATTATTTCTTTTTTTTGTACTATGTGTGATTCGAGTGACCAGATATATGTATCTTTTTTTCTTCCTATGATATAAATATCTATATCACTATATTGATCATCATCATTATTCATTCATTCACATCCTCAAGACACGGTAGGCACTTTTATTGTGAGTTTTCTCGAACATTAGCAGGCTAAGATCCTATATTTAGTATTTCTGCCTTCGTAGATTACGGTGGTAGAAGCCATTAGCTACATTGCCAAAACGAGAGCCTCACAGAAACCTCGTATATATACTCATCATTTTTTTCTAGATTTAAAAAAAAAATATTGAGTTGTATCAGCTCATCGAAGAAAATTGACTCATGGCAGAAGAAGAAGAAGAAGAAGAAATGCCAATACCGGTATCCCGGTTTTGGCGAGGAACAACTAAAAAAAATAATTGTAGAAATTGGTAAAAAATAAACATAAAATGAATGAAAAAAATGACATATAAATATTGAATAACTAAGATAAAAAAACAATATACAGACAAAACAACACAACATTTAAAGGACAACACAAACGTATATATGACAACATAAGGACATACACACAAAGTTACATATAAAGTTACATAAAAATGAATTGGTCGTGTTTTGTCAGATGATTATCATCCACGTGTAGACTAATGCGATTTCCATCCGATTGTTACCTCCAAACCACAAGCGGATCCAGTTTCAGTAACCATCTTCATATTTCACAGCTAGCTACATTTAGATTTTGGTCACTAAACCAAGACGTTTTGTTCTTTCAACCACACCTTCGCACATGCTTTCACATGTGATGTAGCACCTTGATGTTTTAGAATTCTGCTGCATACCTGATTTGGGCATACATATTCACCGTTGTCGTTTTTTAATAGCAATTCTATTATTTTTATCGGTCGTGTATTAGTTATCCGATTCAATGTTTTCAACTGTTTAGTGCTCTGTACAAGAGTTTGTTTATATGTGATATTTTTATTAACACATCTATGTTGATGAATCTTTAAGCCTCGTCTGTTTTTATAGACACGTCCACACTGTGTGCATGTAGTATCATCAGTTGAGTGGGCTATGAGGTTAAAAGTAGATGTAGTAGTATTTTGTTTTGTTTGATATGTTAGTTCTTGTGCTTATCGCTTAGCAGCTCTTTCTTTATGTTCTCGTATAATAAGTGCAATATCTGTGCGCATTATATTATATTTGACATCATGATTAATTGTCTTACGCCACTTATCCTTATCAAGAGTTTCTCGTCTCCAATTTTTGATATTAGATGTCCTGATGTCCTTCATGATTTTGTCTTTCCATCGTAATTTGATGCCATGCGTAGGTCTCTTTGCATCTCTGAATGAAGCGAAAAGAGTCTTCTTTGTTAACATTGGACTGTTTTGATCATTAATCATTCGATTAACATGACCAAACCATCGCAATCTATTCCTTCTCAAGATGTTTTCAAGAGGTGGTTGCCCAGTTAATTGAAGCACAAGATCAGTCTTCATTCGATCAGCGATAGACACACCGATTATTGTTCTTAAACATCTCATATAGAACGTTTTTAAACGTTGCTCTTCAATAACTGTCAGAGACCATATTTCACTTCCGTACAAAAGTACAGGAAGTACTGATGCTTTGAAGATTCGTATTTTAGCTTGGATCGATATACATTTTCGATACCAAACGGTGCGTCGAAGGCTATTGAATGCATTGGCCGCTTTGCTTACACGAGTTTCAATATCTTTACATTGTTTTTGATCGTTTGATATGTAGCATCCGAGATAGTTGAACTCGTTCACTATTTCTATTTTCTGATTACGTATAGTGATATCGAATGGAACATTAGTAATCTCTGTCCTTTTTCTGGTCTTACATGTTGCCTGTTGAAATTGTTTCAGTGATATAATGCATGTCTTTTTGATATTCATGGTAAGACCAAAATTTTGTGTGACGATTTCGAATGTTTTTATAAATTTTTCTAGATCATGTATATTTTGACACATAATAACGATGTCATCTGCATACATGAGAGTTAGTAGTTTTACTTCATCGCTATTTTTATGACCTGAATACTTTAGATCTCCTAGACGATAACTCATGGTAACACTTACAGCTCCAGCTTGTTCAAGTATCTGTCTCATGATGAAGTCTATGTAGACATTGAACAAGATTCGTGAGAGAAGGCATTCCTGTTTAACGCCAGTTTTCATTTGGATACTACTACTGTGGTCTCCATCAATTCATACCTCAGCTGCTGTGTCTTCATATAAAAGTTTGATCATTTTTATTATCTTATCAGATAATCCATATGCACGACATATTCGCCATAGGGCTTCACGATTAACTGAGTCATAGGCCTTTTGAAGATCGATGAAACACACATGTAGCGGTTGATCAAATTCTCTTGATCTTTCCATAACCATTTTCAATACAAATACTTGATCGATAGTAGATCTGCCTGAGCGAAAGCCTGCTTATTCCTCTAGTAATTTCTGTCCAGCGTGTTCTGAATACGGTTTAGTAAGATTCGGGCGAAAACTTTTCCTGCTACAACTAGCAATGATATACCTCTATAGTTATCGTAGATCCGCTTGTCACCCTTATTCTTATATAATCGTATTAAAACAGCTATAATCCAATCCTTTACCATAATTTCCTGTTCCCAAACATCACGGATAATTTCATGTAACCATTCAGCTAGAGGTAAACCGCCTCCTTTTAGAAGCTCTGCAGCTACATCGTCTTTTCCTGAAGCTTTCCTATTTTTGATCTGTTGAATTGCTCTCACAACTTCTCCAACAGTCGGTACAGCATCATGATGAGAGAGCTCTTTTTGATTCAATGGTGGTTTTGGAATCTGTTGTAATATCTGCTCATCAACCACTGTATTTACGTTAAACATTTCATCAAAGTATTCTGTGCACCTGTTTAATCGATCCACGCTATTAGTTAATCTATTACCATCTTTGTCGTGAATCGCTATGTGATCTGTATTCACACCACTGCCACGTAGACGTCTTATAATTTGAAATGCAGTGGCTGGGTCATGGTTTTTCACTGCTTTTTCGATGTCAACACTTAACTCTCCCCAATATTCACGTTGTTTAGCCTCTACTTTATTTTTGACCATTTTGGCTAATGTTCAGTAATGATTCCTATATTTATTTTCCTCTATCATACCGCGATGGTGTTGCCATTGTAGATAAGCTTCAGCTTTTTTGTCCACTATCTCCTTTATTTATTGTGTGAACCATTCTTCAATATTCTTCTGTCTGCTATGATCTTTTGAAAAATATTCTCTGCCATGTTCACGTATATACTCAGCAAATTGTGCGAATTTTTCATTTACAGATAGCTCTTTCCTATCTTTTTCTATTTCATTTCGATGTTTTAGTAGCTCCGCCTGGAATTCAGTTAGCACTTTTTCATTATTCAATTTTTCATAATCAAGCTTTAACCGACCTGTCTTAGCTTTCTTTTTGCGACATTTTAAATATATTCGGATTTTGGCCCTTAGAAGGTGATGATCCGTTCCTATTCCTCCAGTTGCGCCCCGATGAGCACGTACATCATGAATACTACTTCGGAATTTTTGATTAACAAGTATATAATCGAGCATGTGTCATTTTTTAGTTTTTGGGTGCATCCAAGTTGTTTGATGCACTGATTTATGTGGAAAGAATGTGTTTGTGATCACAAATCCATTGAATAGGCAGAAATCAACAACTCGACGATCATTTTGATTTTTTTTGTCAATCGCATGTTTTCCAACGACACTTGGAGCCGAACTAGCCTGCTCTAGTCCGACTCTAGCGTTGAAGTCTCCCATTATCAATATGGTATCGCCTTTGTTACTATTATCAATTGATGATTGAAGAGTTTTATAAAACTCATCGCAAGTCTCGACATCAGCTTTTAAGCCATTTGAAGGGTTCACTGGTGCATAAACAGCTATAACTATAATTGGTATAGGCTGACATTTAATGCGCACAGTTACTATCCTCGAGCCGACTGCTTCCCATGAGGAGCCGGAATTTTTCCAGACACGAGATGCTTTTGGACTCAGACACACGGCAGCACCGTGAGCTGCTCTTGAACGATCCCTTTCCAATGCCCCAGAATAGATAAATGTATATCCACTCTCTGTGTAAATACCGGAGTCCGGTATGTTAGTTTCAGCTAATGCTGCAACTTCTATTTGATATCTTTTTAGTTGACGAACAATTAGTTCCCGCTTAGTGACACGATAACACGATCTGACATTCCATGATCCAAAACGTTTTATTTTAGTTAAATTAACTATATCTATTTGTTCCTTTTCGTTAGTCAAGTATTGTTTTACGTCAAAACAGACGGATGACTAGTCCGAGAGTTAGACTTTTTGGCTGCTGGATTCCAGAGGACGCTATCCCAGCACCGCTCGCAGTGTCAGGCCCTCTGGGAATGCATAAGCACTCCCCAGTAGAGGTATATACCAGAGAGAGGAGTAGATGCCTAATTCGACTTATAATATAAATGGTACTTATAACACATGCCTAGGCATACTCATAGAAATATAGGAATTTAGTAATAGATATTCTATTATTTATATCTTATATATAGACATGGTCATATAAGTTTAGGAATAGATATAGTTATATCTCATATATAGACATGGTCATATAAGTTTAGGAATTAGGAATAGATATAGCGTGAAACCTCTATTAGTGAACACCCCTCTAATATGATCAACCTGTTATAGTGAACGCCCTTCGGTCCCACCGAACGAATTTTGCTGGTTTTGACCCCCTCCTATATGATCACCTCGTGATTCTGAAAGTGAACGCTTTTTTCCGGTCCCGACTGTGTTGAACAACCCCTGTAATGTGAACATCAACATGTGGTGCCACATATCGTTGAACATTATCATTTGTATCATTGGTTCATTCTAACGTTCTGAGTGAGAGAGAGATGGCTGAAGAGTGAAAAAAAAGAATTTTCTGTTTATCTTGTGTTTGTTATTGTCTATTGTTCAATATTGAATATGACACGTCGTCATGAGCTTACTTTAAATGAAAAAATAAATCTTATTAAAGAAAAAGATCGTGGCTTATCGCATCGAGAACTTAGTGACAAGTTCAAATTATCTCTTGGTGTATCCAATATTCTCAAAAGAAAGTATGAATACACAAGTGATTATGAAAACAATCAAAATAAAAACATGAAAAGAAAACTCAAGCGTGATTTAAGTCAAGAAATAAATGATCAAGTCTTTGGTTGGTTTGTGGTCCAACGATCAAAAAATATTCCCGTTTCAGGACCAATACTTTAAGGATATGCTCGAAAAGTAGCTGAACAACTTGGTGATACATCAGGTACTTTTAAGGCCAGCAACGGGTGGCTCGACAGATTTAGAACCAGATACAATATACAATTTCGTGTTATTTGTGGAGAAAGTCGATCGGTGGATCAGATGGTGGTGGAAGATTGGAAAAGTCGATTATTAAATATTATTGAACATTATGATCAACGTGATATATTCAATTGTGACGAAAGTGGCCTTTTTTATAAACTTATGCCTGATCGATCGTTTACTTTAGATAAAAATGATTGCAAAGGAGGAAAGAAATCAAAAGATAGGTACACAGTGATGTTGTGTACCAACTGGTCAGGTGATGAAAAACTAAAACCAATTGTTATCGGTAAGTAGCTTGTCACCATTAACACAATTACAAAGATTGTATGTTTCATTCTCGTTGTAGGTAAATCTGCGAGGCCCAGATGTTTCAAGAACATCGACACAACAAAATTACCTGTATCATGGTATAGTAATCGAGCTGCCTGGATGAACAGCAAAATCTTTATTGAATGGTTGAATCAATTGGATCTGATTATGCAAAAGCAAAAACGCCATATACTGTTATTTCTTGACAACGCGCCGGTTCATCCACCTGACGTACAACTTGAACATGTTAAACTGAAATTTTTTCCAGCCAACACAACAGCAAAATTACAACCAATGGATCAGGGTATTATTCGTGCGTTTAAAGCCCACTACAGACGTCATTTAGTTAAATATATTATTGCAAGTGCAGCTGCTGCTAAAACTGCTGATGATATTCAAATTAGTCCATTAGATGCTATTTATTGGATTGAGTCTGTGTGGGAAGCAATCACGCAAGAAACCATACAAAACACATTCAATTCAGCAGGATTTAAAAAATCTGCTGCTCATAATGATTTGGTTGTGCTAGATGTAATGGAAACAACTACTGGTGATTTATCATTAAAAGATAAACCAATTGATGAACTCGACAAGGTGTTGAAATATTTGTCAATCGACGGACAAGTTATGTCAGCAAACAATTTTGTGGTAAGATGTGAAATGAAAAGCTTGACAGAATTTTAATTCTCATAGTCTATTATTTTAGAACATTGATGCAGATGCTCCATCTTTTAATGAATGGAATGATTCAACTGACAAGATCCTGATGATTAATGATTTTGATCCAAGTGAACCAGAAAACAGTGAAGATACACCAGTTGAAGATCCACCTTCTTTAGCAGAATCTTTGGAAATGATTCGTCGATTGCGATTATTATCCACTAATCAACAACCTGACTTGCATCGACTCGTTACTCAATTGCAGTCAGAACTCACTGATATATTATTGGACTGGAATGTAGCAAAACAACGATCTATGTATGATTATTTCAAACCTATGCTCAATAGACACAATGTGGATCTTTGAACATCGAAAAAAATTGTTTTTTTATAATTAGAATATATAAAACAATTTAGAATAAACAAATCATAACCGTATTATTAAAAGGGAAAGAATTTACTTAAAAAGCTCGAAATACTTTCGTATTTGCACAATCCCCCTCTAAAATGATCACCTTGCTAATGTGAACGCTTTGCGTCGGTCCCGTTGGTGTTCACATTAGAGGGGTTTTACTGTAGTTATAATTATAGTTATATCTCATATATAGACACGGTCGTATAAGTTTAGGAATTAGGAATAGATATTTATTCATTTATTCACGATGATAAGTCATATTTACCCAGATCTATATTTTGACGGTCCGTAAACGATGGGAAACCCATAGCAAACGGCATCTTTACGGTGTCCATATATTTTTCGCTTACGAGTATCGGTTAATTATATATATACGGATACATTAGAGACCGTTTTACGAGCCGTTTAGCAGACATCATTCGCTACACCGTAACGAAACATCGTTTAAGTGGCGTTTTTTGCTGTTTTTAATGTATCTTATAATAAGATGCTAAAGTAAATCTTACAAGATTCTCAGTGTAAGATTTGAATAAAATTTGATGATCAGAATCTTGGAAAGTCGGACCTAACCATGCGCAACTAAAGTTTTCTTCGTCAACGTAGCTCAATAAAGATAAGCAGGCATATAGACATGAACTTAGTCTGCTATCTTACTTTTCGTTTAGAGAATTTCACATTATCGTTGATTGCAGTAAACAATTTATATGTATAATTTTTATTATCTTTAGATTCAGATATTTCAAAATTATCGTGAACAAACGAAATATCGAGTTTACGTGTTAAATTTTTTTTTATTTAGATATTACAACAATATAATCGAAAGCGTATGAATTATATATATAAACAATGTATACTGTATTTATTTAGATAATTCAGTAAAATCGTTGAATAGACAAGTATGTATTTTATTTGTAAAATTCTTTTTTTTTTATTTAGATATTTCATCAATATCATCAAATAGACAAGTGTAAATTTTCTAGACAAAATTCTTATTTTTGTTTATTTAGATACTTGAATTACATCGTGAAATAGGTAAATATTAATTTATATATAAAATTTTCCTCTTTGTTTTTCAGATATTTAGGCAATATTATCGAAAAAATAAGCATAAATTTAATGTATTAAATTTTTGTTTTTATTTAGATAACGCAATAAAACCATCGAATAGGCAAGTATGAATTTTATATAGAGATTACATTTTTTTATTTAGATAGTTTCATTTTTATCGTCGAGAGACAAATATGAAATCTATATATTAAAATTATTTTATTTCAAGATTCCAATCATGTCGTCGATATGGACAAATAAGAATTTTATTTATACAATTTTTTTTTATATAAATATTAAAATAATATTATGGAAAATGTATGAATTATATATATAAACTTTCTATACTTGTTTTTCATTTAGACATTTCAATCAAATTTTGGAATGAACACTTACGATTTTTATATATAGAGTTATTATTTCTTATTTCGATATATCAATAATACCATAGTGTGGTAAGTCTCAATATTTTAATTAGATTTTTATTTTTAGATATTATTATAATATTCTCAAACAGATAAATAGAACTTTATATACGAAATTTATTTTCTTTTTAGATATTTCAGTTTTACCGTCGAATAGGCAACTATAAGTTTAACATATAAAATCTTTTTTTTACTTTTATTTAGATATTTTAATAATATCGTGGTATATGTAAGTATAAATTTTATAGATTAAATTTTTATTGTTTTTATATAGATATGATTTTGCTAATATCGTCATAATGGTAAGTATGAATCAGGTTCACAGGTGTGGTGGTGTTTGATAAAAAATGATGGAAAATCAAAGAAAATTATGAAGAACGGTTGATTAGGAAAGGTAAATATCACAAATTAGAACAGAGCGCTGAGATCGATGAAAAACTATATTTGAGGTTCCAATAAAATCTTGCATGAATAATAGAAGATCTGGCACAATTTCATAGTATGATCATACTTAGAATCCTATCTTAAAATTCGAATTTTATCCGTAAACGGAGAGAAAACGACCAAATACGGTGTGTTTACCATACGGATACAATACGGTGCGTATTTCTGTGCCAGGAAATACGGGTTCAAACGGACCGAAAATGGCCCGAATCGATTCTGTATACTACCGTAAAGATCCCGTTTTAATCACTTTTACGGTTCGTTTTCGGTTCGCAAACGATACCGTTTTGATAGACCTGGGTAGATAAGCAGTCTAATTTAAATGTAGGTATTTAGGAATACATTCTGTCGCAAACAGACATGCAGATAAGTTATTTATAGATAGCCATAATGATTTGACTTTAGAAAAAAAGTAAAAGTTTGCGTGCTTGTTATCCATAATTTGTAAATTATACCTAGATGGATGTCATGGCTAATTCCTATTTCTGAAAAGTTCAAATATATCACTAATTAATGAATTGTATGAAAATTCAGATTGTAATGTACGATGGACAGAACTAGATGATAGATATATATTTTTTAAACGGGATGGGATCAGATCACTTGGGATAACATGATATAAGAGGAGTTTGGATGACTTTAAATCGTATAGGCAGTATTGACAAACTGGAAAGCTGAATTCAAGCATCCAATTGTGGACTATTCAACTATGCAAGTAACAACGCATGTATCTGTTGCTCTAAGGTAGCCAAGTAGTGTAAAACTCGAAAGTTGAATTCAACTATTCAATTATTCAACTAATCCGTCCAACTATGCAACATTTAGATTATGCAGGTTTTACACTATTCAAACTTTCATGTTTTCAATTATGCTATTTGTTAATCATACACCTTTTCAAGCTTCAAGGCACCCACATGAAGGTCCTCGCCTCTCGTGCTCTGCGGCACCCTCACACAGGCGCAAAGGGTTCAGTTATTGAAAAATTGAATAGCCGAATAGTTGAAAAATTGAATAGTTGGAAAAGCTTCAGTCGTTCAACAATTCAATAGATGAATAATTAACTAGTTGAAAAGTAGAACTCAAGTTTTATGTTTTATATAGATGTAGACATCATGTTTTTAAAACTATCACCAGATAATTTGTTTCGTTCAATTAATAATCACTAAACTATAAGTAAGATCAAATACACATCACCCGCTCTTGATTACTTTTCGCCAATTTTCATATGGAAACATTAATAATTAAATAGTTCACAATTAATTGAGAACTAACTAAAAAAAGCTAATCTGAAAATTCAATTCTCCATCATCTGTTATCTCTACGTGAGTTTTAAATTAAAATATTAAAAAGCGATAATTAGTTAATAAATAATTGGTCAAAACTAATACTAGATTCGAACTCGACACACTTGACTACCGCTTGGTCAAGTCTTATAAAAAAAAATAATTATTCAAGGATGGGTTAATTATTAGTTAATAAATAATATTAGATTAGAATTCCTCGTCCGCGATTACCCTTCGGTGAACCGTTATAAAAAAAATTTTCTATTTAAAAAAAGTTTTTTTGTGTAAAAATGATCCTTAAAAAAATTTTAAAAAACTAACATCAGATTCGGATTCTACGACCACGACATCCGTTCGGTCAACCCTCATAAAAAAAGTGGTTCTCTGAGTAAAAAAATGATCCTTAAACATATTTTAAAATACTAACATCAGATTCGGATTCCTTGATCCAGATTAACCTTCGATCAACCCTTATAAAAAATTTTTTTTTCAAAATGTAGTCCTTTGTCTAAAAAAATGATCGTTAAAAAACTTTCAAAAACTATCATCAGATTCGGATTCGTCGACTCCGATTACCCTTCGGTCAACCCTTATAAAAAAATTTTTTTTTGCAGAAAAAGTGATCCTTTGTGTAAAAAGATGGATTCAAAAATAATTTTGAAAAACTAACATCAGATTCGGATTCCTCGACCCCGATTACCCTTTGGTCAAGTTTTACAGAAAATATTAATATAATGTTTTTTTGACCTTTTGCGGCCATACAAGCAAGCAAGCAATCAAGCAGACAATTTACGTTTGCAAGACTCTTCTCTACCAGAAAGAGAATATCTATTCCTAAATTCCTAAACTAACATGACCATGTCTATATATAAGATGTAAATAATAGAATATCTATTCGTAATTCCTCAACTTATATGACCATGTGTATATATAAGATATAACTAGAACAATATCTATTCCTAATTACTAAACTTATATGACCATGTCTATGTATGAGTTATTTTCGAATTGATATTATACAGTAAGTGATGCATTTATATTATAATTCGAATTAGGCAACTCATGAGAAAGAGAGAAGAATGAGAAGCATATTACAACACCATCGTTCACATCATAGTAAGATGATATGGTCATTCACACAGTCCTCTGTAGATTCATAATTAACTGCTGTAGAAGTACTGCTTATTGACTACTGACAGTTTGAAAACGTTTCCTAATCGGATTGATTTTGATCAAATTGAGAAATATCACCTCTATACTCAAACGAAAACACAATCTGACAAATGTTTTTCCATATACTGAGAATGTCTTCTTCAAATTAATAATTTATGCATGAATAAAGAAACTGTTTAGTTATAAAAAAATAAGAAAAACTTTAAAATCTTCAATTTAAAAAGGTTAAATCCACATTTGATTCGTAATTGCGTCTCACTTCTGCGAAATTGCCATTTTGAATTAATTGTTTTGCTTGATCAATTGTTTTTACTTTAAATAATTGTAGAATTAATTCGTCTTCTATTTTGGGTAGTGCACTCCATTTGAATTTTTTTCCACAACCAATTGGTTTGATATTTGTATCATTGCGATGTTTACTGGTATTTGTTGATAGAGAAGAGGTGCTTTCGGATCGTTCTTTTTCAACGAGATTTTTTTCCCATCGAAGTTTATCACCTATTCGTTGTAAGTTATATTTCCAAGAAGCATTACTACTAACATTAGATCGTTCTTTAAAACTATGATTGCCACATGTGGTTGATCCATCACAACCTTCAGTTTTAAACCAAATCAGATTACAATGTGGACATCTTTTAATTAAATTTCTTGGATCCTTATTATCAAATAGATTATAAGACATTAATGGGACAACTTTTTCAACAAATTCATCACAAATTTGTACATTTTCTTTTTCCATTTTAATACAAAATGCATAATAATCTAATTCTTGCATTGCATCACCATATTTCTGTTGAAATTCTTGCAATAATGTTTCCATTTCATCTTTGAATTTGACAATAGTCATATGTAAAACTTCATCTTTATCTTCAATCGATGTTGATATAAGAGAATTGATTAAATCTGTATATTGTTGTTCAAGTATTTTAGCCTTTTTTTGATACTGCCCAAAAGAATGTTTCATTTCACTTTTCATTTGAAAAATATTAAATTTGAGAAAAAATTCTTCATCTTGTATATGTAATTTAACGGCTTCCATATGTGATATACAAGTATACATTAAATTTGCTATTTCTGTGTTTGAACTTTGTTCAGAATAAAAAATCAAATTTGTTACATTTGGACATTCATCTTGAAATAATTGACAAATTTCTTTAAAACATTTTTCAGGATTTTTCGCTTGATCCCAATAAGAAATCATCACGACAATTTTACCGCTATGATTATATACTGGCTGTTCAACTTCAAAATAATTTTCAATCATCTTATCAAATCGACTATCATATTTAATAAGAATAAATATTGTATTTATCTTCGTTGCAGTTAAAGCTTCTCTTAATAGTAGAGCATGTTTATATGTTTCAGTTGAACTATCTGTTCCAGGTGTATCAATTAAAGAAAATGTATAATCACCACAACTGACATCATTACGATAAAGATTTCGAGTTATACTGCCTGCTCCTTCACCTGCTTCATGTTTTGTTCCACAAACAAGATTTACTAATGTTGTCTTGCCCGTTCCTATTTTTCCCATTACAACGGCACATCCTTTGTACGATAATGTTTCTGCATTTAGTACTTCTCTTATGAACGGTTTCACTGTATTCATCAGTAATATTCTTTCTAAATGAAAAAATAAATATATATTTTTTTTCCGATGAGTGAAATATTTTATTTTTACTGATCGTTAATTAAATACGACAGAGAAACGAAAAATCGAAATGTAACTTAAGTTGGAGATTAAAAGTTCTTCTTTCTAGTCACAAAAAGAGAATGTTTGAAGAAAAAAAAACTTTCGTACCTCAATTGAGAACGCAACAAAAAAAAAAAAAAGAAAGAAATTTGTCTCATTCTCATAAGTGACAGAATAATATCGTTAGCGACTATTTATCATTGAGAATGAGAAAACGGATGAAGTGTGACACAACAGAACGAAAATATTATTTTTCTCATCCATCGTCATTTTTGTTTATATTTGACTTTTCATATCGAAAGACTTGAAGTGCAGTAGATTGTTCTCGAAAGAAACAACTCATTGATATTTATCTCACCTTTGATTGTTGTCTTCTTCTCCTTGTCGATTGTCAAATTTGTTGAGGTAATACTTAGTTGCGGTGGTTTGATGAATTGCTCATGTTGAATTTGAAGATAAGTGCGTATCATACAAAAACAGAGTGAACAGAATATGAACCAAATGATAGTGCGTAGAAGAGGTGAAAAATCAGTTAAATATAAAAGTAGACTCAGTGAACAAGTGGTGATAAAAGCTAAAATAACATTTGTTAACAAACGAATACTAATATCAATTCGATGAGTGAGTAATGTAAAAGATTCGATAGAAGCATATGTAAGTTCATCAGCGTTCTTCGTTATATTATATGCAATATGATCGAATGAACGTATAAATTGTGTCACAGTATTAATTGCATCTTGTCGAATATCAGTCACCGTATCTTGAGCTGTTTTCACGATGTTTGTCGCTGTTTCTCGAGCTTCATTAATCTGAGAAGATTTCCAAACAAAGAAACTTGTTAAAGCAGCAATACTTCCACCAATGATGAAAGGAAAAACCATTTGCAATACAAAGATGCGATTAGTTAAGTGATCAAAAAATAAAGCAGATTCTTTTCAATAAGGAGAACTGTTCTGAATAGCTATTCATAATGACTATCAATAAAACAAACCTTATGGAAGAAATTACCTATAAAGAAGAAAGAAAAACAAGAATTACTCATTCATTAATTATTTTTTTCGTTCCTTTATGGATGGATATTACTCATATACGAGAATATTTCTATATTTATTTTCTTTCGTTCTGTTGTATTACACTTGAATGAACATAATTATTTTTTTCGATGAATAATCTTTGCTAATGGTAGAACGAAAAAGTGAATGAGTACTATTTATTCTAATTTCATCTACTCTTTACAAAAGTCCAAATACAATGAAAATTTCATAGGACTAACTATAACAATCAATTCAATATTTGCTATCTGAAGTAGACGAAGAATAACTTTATTTGAAGATGAAAACCCGATGAAGTTGAAATGGTGGACTAAAATATAAAAAAATATTGAGTGAATTATTCAATATGATAAGAATACATTGATCAAAATTTGACATAGAATTGTTTTCTTAAACAAAAAAAAATGTTTTGTCCTTGAGCAAAATTGTGGAAATAAATTCAATTTAATTTAAGAAAAATATTAACAGCAGCTTCTCCTCAATAATCCATCATTTTTCTTTTTCCAAATCCAATTAGAAGTAAAGCAAGATCACAAGCCATTATTGCTGCAATAAATTCATTTGTTGGACAATGTCATATAAAAAATGATAATTTTTTTCTTGATAAATATTTAACATCGATGGCCATAATCATTTCTCAAATAAATCTTTCGCTGTTAATTGACTATAAAAGCCGCAAGAGGATTATGTACGGCATATTCTTCAGCAATTAATTGAACGCATTGTCGAGCATCTGATTCATTATCAATAATACCGATTTGATAGTCATCAAAACAAACCATATTGTACAATTTAAATCTACACAACAATATACACGCCTAAGTACATCTCATCTACTTTTTCTTTTCTCGTTCTTTTCAAAATCAGCCAGCTATGCACGCACAATCAGTCACTTCTCCTTTATATAAACATAAAGATAACTAAGAAATCTTCTCAAAAGAAACTAGGCGATAAATTTTATTCATTGCAATGAAGAAATACATGAAAGAATACCAAAATACATCGTCTCGTTTTTTTTTATCAATTTTAATCAAATTGATTTTCTGCTGTTGATGATGAATTAGTTGAAATAAATGTTCAATGTATGTATTGTCTTTCATCTGAAGTATTTTCGTAGAAAAAAATTGAATGAATGATAATTGATGTGAAATATTCGATTTCGAAAATAAATACAAAATCATTTTTTTTTTATTTATTTTAATAAAATATTTTGAATCTTTGTTGAATATTTTATTGATGATTGATTGATATACATACATTTTGGACGGACTTCAGGTCTAGTCTAAGACTAGTTTCATTTGCGAAAATGATTAGACATGACAAAAATATTGATGCTTAACAACTACATAGTCAGGATGTGCATTAAGGACGCCAGGGGATTCTAGACTAGTCTTTTGCTCGCCTGGGATAAAACATGACCAAAGGGCAGTTGAGGGTAAGGAATCAGAGTCTGAGATTAATTTTTATTATTTTTTCTATAAAGTTGATTAATCAAAGTAAATAGTTTGCTAGTAGGTCGAAAAACACCATTTCTATGATAAAGAGCTGAGTGCGTTCTCGAACGAACTTTACTTGTTTTTTGTAGAACTTAATATAACCTATATTTTAGTTTTAGATAATAACAAGTTTGACCATATACTAAATAAATATTTCTTGTTTTTTTTCTTATGAGATTTCGTATCTTTGAGTTGTGTGTGTGTTTTTTTTATCACAAGACAAAGCCTAAAAATACTTTGGGAGAAAATATATTGTTTATTGTTGATATATGTGTATATAAAAGTGAAAAATATAAAAGCTTTAACATTACATACTTATTTTCATAAAAGTGTTATTATGATAATGTTTGTAACAATTGCACTTCTATTTTTATCAACTGGACCTGTATTGATCTCTTCATTACAATGCCATGTTTGTCGTGAAGGTATTCGATTGAATTATACAATGACAAATACAACAATACCACCGCTTCCATCTGATTGTACTGTAATGGAAGCATCACTCTGTTGGACATCGATTTTTTGGGAATTAGATTTTAATAGAACTTTTTTGGAATTTCATGGTCGACCAGGAAATGAAATAACAGCTCCTTCACGCGATATGGTTTCAGTAAGAATTGTCAAGGGTATGGAACGTAATAATCAAACATTATCATCAGGTCGTGAAGTAAATTATGAATGTGATTCAAGTGATAAATGTAATGGTCCAGAAGGTTTACAAAAACTTCTTAGTTCACTTACTGTTGAAGATCAATTTCAACAAGAAATAGCTCCTATACTTAAAATTGTACCTTCATTTGATCCAAGAACAGCTGATTGTGTATATTTTCATAATACAACATTTCGTTGTCCTCCACCAGATCTTCGACGATGTCGTCGATGTACAGTTGAAGTTGCTCAACAAACATCACGTGCTCAATATGATTGTGCAACATGTGAAGTTGAAGAATTTCGTGATAATTATGTTGAACGTTTTAAAATTTTTGCTTTAAATAATAGAACAGCAGATATTGATATTGCTGTTCTTGGCTGTCAATTACCAGGATGTAATACAGTTAATAATGCTAATATAGTTTATCAAGCAAGCAAAATTACATTCAATTCTGAAAGATTCTCCAAAAATTGATCGAGCAATTTTTTTCTTAATTTTAGCATAAAATATAATTATTAGTTTCTTCTTTTTTTTGTACAATTAATTTATGAAAATCAATAAATGTTTGATTAATAAAACTATTTAAAATCATTCTTATCCATCATTTTATGTACTGTGTACAACAAAATGGAGAACATATCATAAATAAAAAGTGCTCTAATTTTAGATCTTGTTTTATAATACTTTACCATCATGTGTTATCAAGAATAGATTTTGTCAACAATATTTTATTGTTCTCGCTACAGGAATAACATCACGCAATAAAGAAATCTGTATTATATGTTCACATCATTCAAAGTACTTTATATTAAATTATAAAATAAACAAAACTATATTAGATTTTAATGAGAGAAGTTTTTTTTTATTTTGTGTTTGTTTTCAAAACATATTTTATATAAAAAAATGTCTTATAACGCAACATCTCTTCTATTTTTTATGATATTCTTATCATCTTCACCACACACTTCAATGGTAAACATGTTACTTTTTAAAAAAACTTTATCTTGATGTGCGATTTCACTAGTTTTCTTATCATTCATTGAAAGAGTGAGATTCCAGTGAAAATATATACTTGCGAAAAAACATATCACCAAATGTTTAAGCTCTTTAGGACTCATCTTTTGGCGATAGGTAGACCTCAATGAGATATAAAAAATCTGAAAAGGATTCGTGTCCTTGCACTTTTATTTCCGAGATATTAAATTATCAAGATATCCGTGGAAAAGAGTAATATAGTGAATAATGGTTTCCTAAATGGCAGTGAACTAGTAAAGGATGAAACTTTGCATAGTTACATGTACTTCTTGTGTGATCTGCTTTGAGTTAAGAGTTAGATCAAGTATTGTCAATAATACTTCTATTTGTTGTTTATTAATCTAAGGAGTACTCGAAACTCTTGTTTTACTTCTGATATCATTTTAAATAACACAATAATGGTTGATATTACGTTAGCAGAAAATTTTTGACGTTTTTTGTCAAAACTTTCTTTTTATTTTTTAACTTCAAAAATAAAACTAGCTTTCAACAATGTATGCTCCATTACTCTCTATGACCTGCCTCTAACGTTCTGGTATAGAAAGGATCCCGTATTTATAGAAGTCCTGAGACTTTTTGTCGAAGAAGTGAACGAGGTTCATTTTGAGGTTATTTTTGTTATTGAACTTTTTCGCGCGCAAATGATTAAAAAGAGAATGAAATAGATGATAGTTCGTAGAAATCAAATCTGGAGAATAAGATGAATGTGGAACCGTAGCCCATCCGAGCTTCAACAATTTTTCATGCATTAACTTTGCAATGCGAGGTTTGGCGTTGTCATGTAAAAAATAAATTCTATCTTATTTCTCCTGGAGTTTTGCTGCAACTCGGTCTAATTGTTGACAATAGAGATCAGTATTGATAATAGAGCGAATTGAAAGAAGTTTCCAATGAATAATTCCTTTTACTTTCCACCAAACGTTCAGCGTAATCTTCTTTGGATGAAAAACATTTTTGGGTGTTGCTAAACTTGTTTGATAAACTTCTAGCTACTGTCACTTCAGCACATGATTAATATATAACACCCACTTTTTATCGCCGGTAATAAGGTTGTGGATCTATTGGTAGGTGCGATGAGACGTCTTTAATTTCATACAAGCGTCAACTCTCTGTCAGATCTGATGTGGTATCCAAACTCCATATTTCTACATTTTGTCTAATTTATCCAGATGTGTTTCCACTGTAGGATGAGAGCATCTAAGTCGGTTTGTTGAACACCGTGTAGTCAATCTAAGATCTTTTTCTATAAACTGTTGTGAGACATCCATATCCTTTTCTAGTAGTTTTCAGAAATGAGATAAATCATCGAGATCGAAGTTATCATTCTTTGACCGGTTGAACTAACGTTGGGCTGTATGGATGGAGAGTACATCCATTGCTTGTTGCTTCCTTTGGTTTGTGATCCAAACGAAATTCATGAAGTAGAAGCACTCGGAGCTCTCCGCCAGATAACTTCATTTTTAGTTCAACATCAACATTTACGTTCATTGTTTTGTTATTATTTGAATGATATTCTTATCCCACTCTATGTACTCTTCTTGCTTTCTAGTTAAGAAAGTCATTAATTTTTATGAAAATTTATTTGAATAATGTTTTCGGCAGACAAAGTAAATTTAATATAATTATTATTTCACTCGACTTTTACCATATGTAAATCATATGGATATTTGTCAAAGTGATTAAAGAACAAAAAGATAGCGGATTGGAAGGGGGAGATACTGGAAGAAATGAAGCTTCATTATTCTTCATTTATATCCGATTCACTATCTTTTTTCTTTTCTTTTAAATTCTTTTCATTCTTTCATCACTTTAACAAATTTCATATAAATAAGACTCGATAAATTTCTGAAGCAAATATCTTTTTTTCCCAACATGTTAATAATCGCAAGATTAATAAGTGATCAATAAGACAATAAGTTTTTGCAAAGGTTTAAATATATGAAAATTTTCATATATGAATTTTCATAATATCTCAATCAATGCTGATTTAGATGGATTGTTTTCATTTTCTATTTATATTTTAATAATGATCAAGATCAAATAATGAGTTAAAAAATGCAGCTGAAGTCGCTCATTAATTTCCAAATCGTTTTGATTGAACTGCTATTAGCATCAGTGATAAAAGAGAACGTGTTCATGCTACTTTTGAAGAAAATCTTGAAACTTCAACAAGAAGAGCTTCTTTGGAACTAAACCCGTTCACGAGTCGTCTGCAACGAATGATGAAGAAGTTGGGATTGAAGTTGTATCGTCCTCAATTACTACATGATTTGAACTACGATAATCCTGACAGACGTTGTGAATTTGCCGATATTTTGTTTAACTTGTTAGCTAACGATACTTCCTTATTTAATCGAATTGTTTGCACCAATGAAGCCATTTTCAAGTTAAGTGACCATATCAATCGACACAACTGCGTTTATTAACCCGTAGAAAATTCACATGTCATCATTAATCAAGAAATGTATACCTCGGGCATCACTGGTATGGGCTGCAATTTGAGTTGGAGATATCATTGGACCGCTCTTCTTTCATTACAATATTACTGCGGACAACTATCTCGAGGTGCTCCAAAAATATACTGTTTGCACTGTTGCAAGGGAAATAGATTTAGAAGAAATGTTCTATATGCACAACGGAGCTCTGGCTCATTATGCTCAATTTATCCGACACTATCTGAGCAAAACATTTCTTGATCGGTGAATTGGTTCCCACGACCTGTAGACCTCACATCAACTAATTTCTTTCTATGAGCTGTGATCAAAGGCCATGTGTGCGTGGCACAACCTCAAAATCTTCAGACACTAAAAGATGCTATAACCACTGAAATGCAAAACTTATCATTGAAATTTTGCCGAAGAGCTTGTCATTCAGTACCTGAAAGATTTCAACTTTGCAAAGACTTAGAAGATAAACATATTGAACAATTTTTTTGAAAAAAACTTCATAATAAAAGACTACACAGAAACATAGTTTTGTCTGTGTTATTTTCTTCGTCGAAACTGCTAAAAAAAGTTTTGTTGGAATTCATAGGTGTTTCCTTCTTTTCAGTCATTTTATATTTGTATGTTCTTAGACTAATTACTACATATAGATATCATTCATATGCTGCATCTTTTACTTAGCCCACCTAGTATATGTGGTATAGATATGTAACCTAACCAACGATGTATAAGATAGAAATCGAAAAAAATACTGTATTTCCTTACTTTTGACCTATCCGATAAATACTATCCTCATGTTACTGTGAAAATATGATATCTAGTCACTGTACGTCACATTCGCACTTGTCGTACATGCTTTAGCAACGACAGAATGAGAGACAAAGAAAGAAAAGAAAAAAAAAGACTGTTTCGCCAATGTACCGCAAAATAAAAAATGAAGGAAGAATGATGACTACGCTGTAAGTGTCGACAGCACTGATTCTTATTTTTTTTTCCAACTTCTGTTTTTCAACGATGTTTATAACATGAGTAGAACGGTAAAAGTAAAATAATATATACCAACAAACAACGTGAGTAGACAAGGCACGAGAGGTACAGACATCATACTGATCAGTTGAAATTCATTTTTTTTTACTTAAAATGGTCGATAACCAATTAAATTTGATTGATTTTGATGCACAAATATCAACAAAAGATCTAAGTCGTGAGTCAGCTTCATTTCTTTGGCTCGCACTACTGAAAGATGTTCTCATTGAACTTCCTCATTATGAACATTCTATAACCAATGATCATGACGAGGCATCTGCCAAACAGGAAATGATCAAACAGTTACGTCTATTTCATGCTGACAATCCAGTACAATTGAAAAAAGTCGATGAATTCGAAGAATTCTATGATTGTAAGGAAATGGCCGTTTATTTGTATTCAAAAGATGCCTCCATTCATCAACCGATCAATGTTGCTTTACGGACAAAGGATATCGATGCATTAATCAAGTATCGCTATTTTATATCTCATCTCTGCTCAGATTTAGCTGATCGGTACGAACATAACAGAATTTAATACTGTCAACAGACTAATAGAATGAGAGAATGAACAGAAAGAGTTGAGACTCATCTGTGGAAAATTATGTTGAAAATAATATAATTGTCAATTTAATTTAGATGCACCAAATATCGCCATGATCACCCGCATGCAACACCTTATCATGTCTATCGTGGTCAGATATTATCTACCAAAGAAATTGATCGACTTCGAAATAATCTTCACAAACTTGTCGCCATGAATGGCTTTTGTGCAACGAGTCGTGACAGAGAAATGGCTCTAAAATTTACTAAAAATGTTATATTTGATATTGAAGTCGATCCTGAAAAGCATCCAGCGCTGATTTTTGCAGACATTGCCCATGTCAGTCAATTCGAAGAAGAGAAAGAAGTACTCTTTGATCTTTCAACAGTATTTCGTATCGAGAAAGTAAGTGCGAATGTCACATTTCCTCATATGAAAAGTCATCGATTTTGTTTTATCTAATTGAGATCATTGATGAACATGATTCATTAACATGCATTCACTTATCAGCCAGTAGTGAAGGCCGCGAACTTGTTGATACGTATTTGGCACGGCAGCATGCTGAGATGCCTGAATTTAGCTTGGTAATGATGTTCGGACGTCTTCTTTGTTCTATGGGTGAATATGACAAAGCCCATAGGCATTTTATGCATCTGCTTGAGACCAGTGAGGAAGACAAGGCAAGTCTAAATCATAACCTTGGTTTTGTTTATAACAAACAGCAGAATTTTCCTGAAGCTCTTCACTACTATGATCAAGCAAGATCTCTATTACAGCAGGCCAATCCACCACGGCGTCAAGAGCTAGCCACAACACTAGATAATATGGCATCCGTCTTTTCACAGGTAAGAGATATCTCATTGTTGAAAATGTATCCTCTATCTAACAAGCAATTAATGACAAAGATGATAAATTATACTGATTTTTCTAGTGTGGTAATCATGAACAAGCTCTAAATTATTTACTTGAGTCAGTGTTAATTCTAAAGGAGTTTCGACCTGCTGATCACATTGATATTGCGGGTGCACACAATAATATAGGTATTGCCTTACGTGAACTTGATGAACTCGAACGTTCACTAGAAAATCATCGATTCGCTCTCGCTATGTATGAAAAAGCTGGTCTGCCCACCGTTCATCCAGATGTAGCTGATTGTATTCAAAATTTAGCCATCGTTCATCATAACATGGAGGAATTCGATATCGCGCTATCGTTGTATCAAGAAGCATTGAAGATACGCCGACAGTGTCAGTTGCCAACTCATCCGGATATTGCTACGAATATCAACGATATTGGATATGTACTGTGTGATGCCGGACGAGTTGATGAAGGTTTTGAATATTTTGAACAAGCATATGCGTTACGTATAGCTAATGAAGATACTAGTCAAATTGATCTTGCTGATAGTTTCAATAATATGGGAGTTGTCAATCGTCATCGAGGGGATTTACCTAGTGCTATTGATTTCTATACAAAAGCTTTGACCATTTATGAGACAGCATTGCCCGCAGATCACGAAATTATTACAAAAACTCGCGGCAATCTTGAGTTGGCACAAGGACTAGAATTATCAATGAAAATTGAATCGTGAATTAATACGAAGTATAAGTTGAATAAATTCTTCTATCTGACTTACCCATTACTAGCGGCGTAACCAGAAATTTAAGGGTGATGGGGCTCCGCCCCAGACTATATCTAGCATTTTGTAGTCACCAGTGGTGGCACGACTCTTCAAGGGTGTGAGTGAATAGGAATGTAACATTTTTTCTTAGAGCTAGTGTGTTTTAAAAAAAAAGTAGATTTTTGGTTGCCGATTCGATGTTTTTCTATATAAAAAATACTGTTCGCACAGTATCGTATAAAAGTTACACATTTTTAAAAGAAGAGTGACTCAAACAGGAGTCGGACGGGAAAGATTCTCCTTTTAAATCGACTCTTGAAAATATTGAAACCATCATCGAATATAACTTAGTATATTAATCAAGTGTTTTCGCCGCCGAAGGCGGCCACGCTTGGGTGATTGTTTAAAAACTTGATCGTTACGCTGAATAACTTATTCCGAAAACTGACTAGCAAAGTTTATAGGCAGCTACGAATAAAGAATTGGTACTATTTCACGAAGCGAAAAAAATTTGACTTTACTTTACAGCTACTCCAAAGAAAGCTTCATTTGATCTGGTATTTTTTGGAAAAGAGTCGACAGATTCTTGCTATATTTTTACTTTTTGATCTTTTGAATGGGTACAATATTAAAAAGTTTCCAATACTGAAGGATGTCATACCCTACCATTACTGTTAGTCCCTCACTAATTTATGTGTTGAGATTGATGGCGATCAATTTTCAAGCATAACATTAGAATCAAGAAAAAAGGTTGCACTTGTACACCGACTGGTATTGATGAGTGACTAATAAGTAATTAACTTCAAAAAAAGGGTGATGGGGCTCAAGCACCCGGTGATGGGGCTGAGCCCCAGCTGGCCCCAGTGTGGTTACGCCACTAAAAATAAGCTCGATACGAGAATTGTAGACCTTTCTACATTAAATTTTATGATATATGTTGGCTTTCTAATAAAACACATTTAGAAGTTCTTATATGAAATGCAGATTGCAGTTATTTATTCAAGATCACTCGTTGATTTCAGTATACAGTATGTCCCAAGTCATCATGAATGGATTAAATAGCTATTTTGTTACAATATAAATAATTTTGAAGGTTTATGTATGTGAATATATATTACATTTGCTTTTATCCACTCTGATTTTTATTTCTGCAACCTAAACATAGTAGTTAGATTCAAGTTGCTAACTTTCATTTACGCTGTTTAATGATTTTGTTAATGACATAATGATTAATTTCAATAAATTAAAGATATACATTGAATTAAAGTAACTATACTACACAACTCTCTAAAGGTCCATTATAATCCACGCTTGTCATATATTTAGTTTATTTCTATTGATCGAATAAGAAAAATACAAATTAAAATAATCGACTATTTGATAGAATATAATTCATTAACAGTTTAATAAAAAAATTTATTCATAAGGTCTGTTTTCAACAGCTTCAACAATTAGTTGTTTCCATGAGACTATTCCACTTTGAGATTCATCGAAATAATGATAAGCATTATCAGCTCGTTGCCATTCACTTGAACATTTTCTTGGTGGTGCACCATTTGCACCTTGTTTAATTCCTCGATATCTCCACCAACAATTATTAAAAGAGCATGTTATTGGTTCAACGTATTTGCTACATATAGGACATTTAGTTGTAGTTTCATCTGAATCAGTAAGTATATCAAAAGTTTCATAACCAATTGGCATAACAACGCGTCGTCCATAAGCTTTACATTGACTATTAGCACATATTCCCTCAAGACATAGACCAGGTGTGCTAATACGCCAGGGTGAAGCTGTTTTTGACCAATCCACTCTTTTTAAGCCTTTATTATCACTAATATCAACAAATTTCAATCCCAAAGAAGAAAAACCACCACGAGCTATTGTATTTAAGTCAACTACTTGCAATATGGAGTTATCTGTTATAGCATAACTTGATACTGTTTTGTAATCATCATCAAGCATTTCATCATTCAACATAAAAGATATAGCTTGAATATCTCTCGTATCATTTGTTTCCTCAAGAAAAAGTTGTTTCAATTGTTTTATTGTCATAGAAGATTCGATTATAAAGCTATAAGTTCGACTCACTCCTGTGATAGTTGTTATATAGATCTTCATAATAAATCTACAAAGAAACAGTAAATGAAAGTTTTCAATACTAAAATGTCTATAAATACCACCATTACCCCTCATACCTTCCCACAAACATGAGGGTAGAATTCGCGCAATGTATCTTTTGTAGTAACGATGTTTTAATTCTAGTAGATCGAGGTACAGAAATTTTTCGTTGAAAAAATAGATACTAATGCTATTAGCACTGAAATCCCGTATTAACTTTTCATGTGAGCGTGAACTGTACACCCTTGAATTTTACCTACGTTAGAGGTATAACGATTCTAGTCCTACCGATCGCAACAATAGATGACTTATTCTAGTCCAGTCATAATATAGCAGCATTATACGCCGCTCTATCGACACTTTTGGAGGATCATGCGAAATTTTAGGCTGTCAGACGTATTATTCAGCGTGTAGTCAAGATGAAAATATTTTCTGACTGAGGTTATAAACGTTCAGTGCTGTCTATGTGTAGATTCAAATCTATATCTGAACCAAAAAAAACGTGGACTCCAGCTCCTTAACGAATAGATTAGATGAAAATGGTTCACTAATCGTTGGTATGGATCTCGATACAGGTATGAGTGTTATGGGATGAATAAAATATGCACTGGTTTGTATTCATCCACATGCGCCTTATAACTTACCGAAAAAATTGACTTAAGGAGTGAATATAAGCGTTTGTAAAGTATACTCCTCATTTTTCTATTTACATAGGCAACCATACTCACGTCATATTATCGTAAATTCATATTTTGTAAAGCAAAAAGAGTCATTGAAATAAAATTCCAACAAATAAAAAGAACGAAGCACATTACTATGCCCTTTATATGTATTTTGTTTTTTGTCTTCAATTCAATCAATACATTCATTAAAAAAACAGTACAAAGTGGGAAAAAAACGGGCCAAGCGAGAGTGAAATACGAAGAAGAAAAAAAATAAAGTTTGTGTATAAAGCAATAAAAGAACAAACAAAAGTTCGTGCGTTATTAAGTATTTTTCTCGATATAATTTTTTTTGTTCTGCTTTAATTCGATTGATGTATACAGCAACAAGCAATCAGTGGGAAAAAAACCAAATTGGAGAAAATATATGTTCATGGATGAAAGATGAATAATATAATCATAGACCGTAGTTTATACTTCAATGGAAGAACATTTCAGGTTGTAATCGCTACAAGTGAGATTTTCTAGTAACGAAAAAAGTCAATAATTCTACGCGTAAGATGTGCGCTTGATTATATTTCAAAAATTTTTTCTCGAATATATCAATAAGTTTGACCGCATCATCTTTCTCCATTGCAATTTTTCTAGCATAAAACAATATTTCTTATTATTTCTATCACGGGGTAAATTTTGATCAACCGATATTCGTTTTAATCTAGTCGATGCGGTAAACTGTATAGTTTGGTAATAAATATGACAGCATTTCAAGCTTTCAGTTTAAATTAAATTATATTATTATTACGTAGTTTAATTTCAACACTAAGGTCAGATAAAGGGGTAACACTTTATTTTCACTTTATCAAGTTAAGTTGAGAAAGACTGAGGCTGCTATTATTGATTAAATCCCTCTAAATAATAGTAGTCCAGTTTCAAAGGCACATTTTTCTGGGTATAAGATAAACTTCAATAATAAAATCATTTGGTAGAAGTGTATTAGCATATGACTCAGGCACGTACCGAAGGGGGGGGGCCATGGGGTTTGGGCCTCCCCCTCAAGGGCTAAAACGCCCGTAGGGGGGTACGGGAAGACACTTTTTGCCCTATGAAATTTTTTATTTTCCCATGATAGGGCGCCCCCCCCCACAGAGGTTGGGCCCCCTCCTCAGAAAATTTCTGGGTACGTGCCTGACATGACTAAAGAAAATTTCTTTTAAACTTTTCAAAGCTCGACCATTTCTCAAGTCAATAAAATGTGATAAAAGGAATATACTATATTGTAGATTGAACAGTATAAGATCAGAAAAGAATCAGTAATCAGCTCTTGGTTCATAGGAAACTGAGACAATTACAATAGAAGCTGTTAGATAATATGAAAACTTTGAATTTTTAATTTTGAAGTGTTTTTGTGCTTGGTAGACCCACACTCTTCAAACAACTTAGTAACCTAATGTGATTCTGTTCTGTAAATAATTTATCATGCATTCATATTTCTTGGTTCAGAATCTCTAGAAACATCTCCCTAGGATTCCCTGTCATGCTCAATTTATATTGTAAAATTCATTTAAACAAAAAATCGTGTATTTTAAACTAGTGTTACATGCAAAAGAATTATATTGACTTTTGCTATAAAAATAATGTTCAATGTTGAGTATATTTTTTTAAGATCGTAATCTTTCTAATAATGGCCAATGCAACATTTGGTTCTGCAAATAGTGTACGACGTAAACTGGCGCTTGTAATTGGCATTGATAATTACAGCAATGGAGCAAATATATCTAATGCAAGAAATGATGCAAACAAAATGTCATCTGCACTCCAACGTATTGGCTTTATTATTCACAGAAACAGACCACAACTAAATTTAACATACAAGGAAATGCATGATACTATAATTGAATTTCATAATTCAATACGAGTGGGAGATATGGTTCTATTTTATTTCGCTGGACACGGAAAACAATGGGAGGTATGGAAATTAAATAAAATTTCTAAAATAGTCTTTTCTTCAATTTATTGATAGGATCAAAACTACTTGATTCCATCTGACGATGTTATAGATGCTGGTAAAATGAAGTTTGCATTGAGTGGACCCGATCTAGTATATCATGCGATCAATGCACAACATTTACTTAGAAATATAACTGATCGAGATCCATTTGTCACAATCTTTTTCTTAGATTGTTGTCGAATGTATCATTTACGCAATGAAAACTTAATACGTCATGACGGAGATGAACAGAATGATTACTCAGGAAGATTTAGAACAATGCCTACAAATTTTGGATCAATGATTATAAATGCTGGGCCGATGATGATGAATGCTCGACCGACAATTGCAAATGTTGGATCGATAATTGCATTTGCTTGTGCACCTGGAACTACAGCAGATGATGGAAAGAAAGGAGAGATAAATGGTCTATTTACAAAACATATTCTTAAACATATTTCAAAACCTAACGAAGATATTCGAATGATGTTAACTGATGTTACTAATGGAGTGATGGAAGAATCGAAATCAACTCAAATTCCATATATAACTTGTAATTTAAGACACAAAAATATATGTTTGTATGAACAACCTACAGGTAAATAACAAACCTTTCCATCATTTTAAACTTTTGTGCATATCGCGCAGTTAATTCGTTAAATAAACACTACATGATTACAATAATTGTTCTAGAAAACATTGTGGTTCTTCAAAATTTACCGAAATATATACTAATTATATCTTGATATATTTCTTCTAGTTTCATCGGAAACACGACCAGTTCCCAGGTCAGAACCACCAGCACAAACGTACAGTCGTCCTTCTGCTTATAATGGTGCGTCACGATCACAGGAAAAAAAGGGGGAATTATTTAATACATTAATGGGAATGATGATGTCTCCGAGCCGATCACCTGGTGGACGCTGGATGGATGAAGATGGATACTTCAACGAGGATGGTTCACGTTCTTTCTCTTGATATTTTACGAGAATGAGACTGTAGTAAAAAGAAATAACTATTACAGTGGCTTTGGATTTAATTAAAAATTTGCATAATAAAAGAAGCTTAAATCGAAATAATATGAAAAACTATTTTAAAGTAGCAGATAATCTTGAGTATGAGGGTAAGTGTGAAACACGATAAAATCTGATTTAATCACCGATATTGGTTCAAAATACAATTAATCACGATTTTACGGTAATTTTTTGCAAATAATCAATATTGCTATGATCTTATCAAAATGTATCTATTTGATTTTAATACATTTATATACAGCTGTCGTCAAAAAACTTGTACAAAACTTAGAAAATAATTACGAAATTTTTTTTTTCGGGAATATATAAATTGAAATAAACAAATTCACTTAAACATACAGTAATGTAACATAGTGAATGTTTCTAGTTTAATTACAGAATTCTCAAGAACTGTTAATTCTTGATGACAATAGATTTTTATACGATGTTTATTTGATTTGACATATAAGTTTATGTTTATATAACTTCCAATCCATAATTTGACATTCTCTACTACAATAATAAGCTTGTTTACATTTACTGCAAACATGAGGTGAATTTACTTGTCCACAACATCGACACATATTGATTATTTGTTCAGATTCATCTCCCATTATAATCGATGAATAATCATCAACACGAATGGATGGTTTTCTATCTTTGGCACCTATTCGTAAATATGGATTAATAATATACATTTTATTTCCATGGATGTAAACTTGATTAATTAAGTATTCACTTTGTTCTTTGGGAAAACCATAAATATACATTCGTTGACAATCAAAATTTTCATCTTGAATTATAAGTTGAATTGATGGAATTGATGAATATGGTTTGTCGATAATTGTTCCAACAAGAACATATCCATTATAAACATGATTCTTTGCTGGATTCATTTCTCTTAATGTAATCGGTTTCAAACCAATTAATGATTTTGCTATTGGCTGTTTGACTGCTGGCTGATAAGTAGTAGGAATCATAATAGTATTCGTATTTCTAGCTTTTGCTAATTTACTTTCCCATTCACGATGATGTGTAATCACTTCGATTCTATGAGGATCAGTAAGACGTTGTTTAGGATTATTATCAGGAATTGTTTTTGTATTTGCCAAAGATTCATCATAAATTATAGATTTTAAAAGTGTTTTACTTGTTGATTTGTAAGGTAAAAAACATGGTAGTTGTATTTTTTCTGCTTCTTCACCTTGTCTGTATAAATTTTCGATAATATTTTTATCATCAGAAGACATCTCACGTTTTAAATAACAAGTAGCCATTTCATAATATGATTCTGGTATGAATCGATGATCGTTGGGTGCAACTTTAAGAAATATTTGATATGCTTTGATAGCTTCATCGTTATGATCATCCATCAAACGTAATGCAACAGCTTTAAAATATAAAAGTTCATCATTATTTGGATCTATTTCTAATCCATTATTAGTATCATAAAGAGCAGCTGCATACTGTTTCAAAAAACCATTGGCTGAAGCACTTAAGCCATAAAAATGAATCGTTTTTGGATATTTTTGTTTACACAAATCAAGAAATTTAAGAATTAATTCATATGAATCCAGATGCAATGTAGCATAACAAATTTGCGCATCTTCATCAAGTTGTAAATTAGCATGAATTGATTGCGCGTAACATCGATGAAGCACTCGATCGACAATTGCTACAATTTTTTGACGTATTTCCACACCAGGAAATTCAGCAACTATCTGTTCGATTCGATAACATTGTGAAAGTTCATGAACAATTGTATTTTCTTGTTCTTCTGTCAAAATATCCGATTCCATAAGTATTTTAAATGCTTGTTGAAAATGTTTTCTAGCAGTACAAAGTATTTTAGCTGTTTTTGAGCCACGAATAGCATGATCATGTAATACATTATAATCATAAATAGATGAATCAGATAATTCACATGACGTTGGATTTATATTCATAAAATCAATGAGATTTGTAATTTTATCCATTACACCTAAAATATCCGATGAGGAATCGTTAATGAATTGTTGTCTTTCTTTTAAATTTTTTTCAAACGTAGATTGATTACTTTGAGCCATAATATTTCCTGCATCACATGCTCGATCAAACCAAATTTTTGACATTTGAAAATCATTTCTCTCTAATAAAATCTTAGCTAAACTCAACATAGCATCTGATGAATCATTTTTCGCTGCCAATTGAAATAGTTGTTCAGCTTTTGCAAGATCTTTATCAACACCAAGACCATTGAAATACATTATACCTAAATTGTTGGCAGACTCAGGTAAGCCATGATCAATGGCACGTTGATAATACTGAGCAGCAATTGATAAATTCTTATGAACGCTAATACCATCAGCATACTTAAGTCCTAAAGTATGTTCAGCTTCAGCAACGCCAAAATTTCTCTGATTTTTCAAAACAGGATGTTGTAGTGGTTGTGCAGCTGCTTGTTTATATAGTTTAAAAGCCATATCATGATCTTTTTCTACACCTAAGCCACGATCGGTTAAAAAAGCTAAATTACATAATCCTTCGGCATCGCCTTGACAAGCTGCTTTAGTAAAATATTTCGCAGCTTGTGCATAATCTTGTTTAATATCAATATCTCCACGTGCATATCTATGTCCTAGTATTACGTCACCACCTGGTGGATATATTAATCCGCCCAAACTCTGACCTCGTCGAGCTTCTTCCGGCTCTACACCAAATTTTTGTTTTAGATCATTCAAATATTCAGGAATTGTTTTTGGACTCAAGTTTGGATTTAGATGTTCATATCGAGATTGTTGACTAAGTATTTCTCGACTATCATCCAATGCTTCTTGAATCTTCTTTTCCATAGGCTCAAGTACAAATGCTCGTTCAAATGAATTAATTGCTTTTTCAAGTTCATTTAAAGCAGCATAGGCTTTTCCAACACGATAATGTCCTTTCCACCATATTGACCGAAGATTTCTTGCTTGTTTAGCATCTTGTAATGCACGATATCGTTCATCTTTTGCATCAATAGATTCCAATTTGATGGAAAAAGTTTCTTGTTGTTCATGCAATAATAAACGACTCGCAGACATATTCGAATAAATAGTGGCTCGAACATGATTTGAAACATCTGATAAAACTGTTGCTTTAGTAAAGAATATTATTGCTTCAGAATACTTTCCATCTTTCTGAGTTTGTGTACCCAGTGAATTTAAATGTAATGCTTCTTTCGTATTTTCTTCATTTATTGGTTGTTTCGACGATTCAAATACACTATCATCTTTTAATTTATCCAGTTCTGTATCAACATCACCAAATGCAACCAGAATTGCTGCTATATCAATCCACAATTGATTAAATTGTATATCATCAACAGATTTTGTTGCATTATGAACTACTTTATTTCGAATATCTTTTAATTGTTCCACAAGTTTATCTTCTTGATCAAGTTGTTGTATTTCACTTGTGCTTAATGTTGTTGGACGCTTGATAAATAATAGAAAATTAGTTAAAAGTGTTACATCCCACTCATCAGTATTTCCATTAGAAACATCTATCTTTTGATCAGATGTTAATTTAATTTTCTTGTTTTTCGCAATCACATTAGTTATATAATTATTTCCACATGTTGTCGAATCGTCCCATACCTGACCATTGTTGAATAATCGATAACGATTTTTAAACAGATGACAAAGTGAAACACATGATCGTGCAATTAATAATTCTAATTTAAAATAATTACGAATTTCAGATGATTTATTAGTCATAAGTGAACTATTCTAATAAGTTTTTATTGTGAAAATTTGATTAATAATGCAGTTTATTTTCAAATGAAATACTAATATTTCTCGAATAATTCACAAGAATTAATATAATTGACGTGACAATCTAAAATGTCTCAATCTAAGTTGTGGAAATAAGTTGGGTTTCTTTTATGCAACAAATAATAAAGTTAAGATGCGAATAATGCAAATTTTAAGTAAATTTGCTTTTTCATTTTTTCATACATGGTTGGATAGAGATCGATGAGGTGAGTAGGAGTATATATATTTTCATTTTTTTCGAAACATAATTACTAAAAATGTCTAGATTTCATCGATAGTCTTGCATAAGTAATTTTTTCGTAAAAATTAATGTATTTTAATGATTTCTCAAGAGATACATCTCTCTTTATTCCATTGAAATTGTAAAAGTAATATATTCAAATTCCTCATGAAAAACTGTTTCTTTAAGAATTATTTCGAAATAAGTCTTATAGACGCAGTTTTTCATGAGGAATCTGAATAAATTACTTTTACAATCTCAACGGAATAAAGAGAGATGTATCTCTCGAGAAATCATTAAAATACGTTGATTTTTACGAAAAATACACTTATACAAGACTATCGATGAAATTTAGACATTTTTTAGTAATTATGTTTCGAAAAAAATGAAAACATATATATTCCTATTCACCTTATCGATCTCTATCCAATCATGTATGAAAAAATGAAAAAACAAATTTACTTGAAATTTGCATTGTTCGCACCTTAACTTCACCTTTATTTTTTTCCCAAAGAAAAAAAAATGAAAAGAAAGAAGCACATAAATACACTGAGTCTCTTGCACAAGTATCAAAACAAAATAATTGTTTTGTGTTTTTTTCTTTCTTCAACATTGTATTTTACTGTGCAGGCAATGAATAGCAGTACAATAAGAAATTTAAATATCGCTGTCAGATTTCTACCAAACAAGCTGGAAGTTTTACCAGTAATAGGCGCTTACATAGTTTTTCTTTTGATACGAGAACCATCAACGAATACTGTTCCTAGTCAATAGGAGTGGGACTTTATCTTTACTTTACTAGTAACTACGTAACTACTATATTTATATAGTCACCGCAGGACGATAACTATCACAGGATACCCTTTGGTCCTGAACTGCTATACTATGAGAGTACCCTTGGGCTCTTAACTACTTACTTTAATTGGCGCATCACGCCACCGTAGTTACTTAATGGGCATAGTAGGCCGTCATAACATCGTGACTGACGAAATATTCCACTACCGTTTCGTGAGAGCTTTCGACCGAATGAAGGATCATATGAAAAAAGGAATTTGTTTTGTTTGTTTGTTTGCTTGTAATTAACAGAAAAATTCTACACAAAGTTGGAAAACGATATGTAGAGGAGTTGTCGAATGACATTTTGTTTTTTGAAACTGTAGGAGTATGTTAAAATCATAGAAATTTGATGTAAGGAAAGTGCACTTAGACAAACTTTATTGAATGTAAAAAAACACTACAAAAAAAATTTTGACATGTAAAATAGTTTCACTAACATGGCGTTAATCGATTTTTCGGGGAATGATTTATACCAGAGATGTGCACGGGGCAAAATGTTCTGTTTAGATCTGAGCTTCTTAACGACATGAAGCATGTGCTAGAGATGTGAAAACAATGTTATTTGGTGCAAAAGTCTTCGATCTACACGTTGGTACACTTTATTTCAACATAAGATATGACTGGAAAAAAGTATAGCCTCCACGGGTCACGTTTGCCCTGAGATTTCTCGAGGAGAGTTGACCCGTAGAGGCTATACTTTTTTCCAGTCATATCTTATGTTGAAATAAAGTGTACCAACGTGTAGATCGAAGACTTTTGCATCAAATAACATTGTTTTCACATCGCTAGTACACACTTCATGTCGTTAAGAAGCTCGTGTCTAAAACAAAACATTTTGCCCCTTACACATCTCTGATTTATACACAAATACAACTAGACTGAATAAAATCTATTCAAAACTATCACTGAAGCAATAGATGATAAGTAGACCATATTCAGTCAAGAATTACGTGAGTCACAGTAACGAGCGTTACTTGTTAGATTTAGAACTGTTCATTTATCTTTCAAATGAAAAAATCAATCTTTATCTGATTTTTTTCCCATGGATAACAGTTGTTAATGCATTAGCTGCTTTTATCATTATTTCGACTGGTAGTATTCACTGAAATTTAGTTGACTAAGATTATAAACTGTTCATAACGACAAAAAATATGATTCTAAACAGCTAAGCCATGTGTTCAACTGCAGTCAAACTGTGATACAAAAATCGCACTTGCATGAGATTACGCCCAGTCAATCTCAGCAATTTCCAAATAAATAAATAACAAATTAAATATATGTAGTGATCATTTAATATATTCTGGCACTGATCCTTGCTCTTTAGAAAAATAAATGAAGGATCTTTCTCACTGTAAAAAGTCAAAATGAGCTAGAGTGCGCGCCACACCTCTTTTTATATCCGCATGTGTCAGTACAAATTACGATGACTGCGTTATAGTTGTCCAAAAAGTGGTGACGTGAGAATTTTATAGTATAAGAAATGATTTATAATGATGGAAGCGTATGTTTGTGTCGTTGGTCTCGAAGTTTCAATCCCTTTTTTGGAAATTAGATAAATATATTCAACTAACTCTATTTAGTGAAAACTCATGAATTGATTGGTTTCAAGACACAAATACTCAATGACGAACGTTGACAAATTAACTTCATTCTCTTTTGAATACGAAGGTGCTAAAAAAAAATAATTTTGTATATGCATTGTCATATTATATTGAGTGATCTTCAAAAGACATGGATTATCTGAGTAGGATGAAGTAATGACGTACAATGTTGCCAGTTCATTTTATCTTAAAGGTTTAATACCAATAATGAATAGAATAGATGAATATAAATGCCGCACTTCACCTATGAATGTGAGAACCCATGTCGCCAAAATCGACTAGGTTTTGATGATTAATCGCAATTTCAACAAAACTAACGGTTAATCGCGATTTTTATGTGAAAATTAATGATAGATCGCGATTTATCGCCGATTTTTTGATATAAGCGATTAATCGCGTAAAATCATCTGTTTTGGTGATACTGTATAACAATCGCGAGAAATCGTGAGTTTTTCCGGTTTAAGAGGATAACTGATTGAGAAGGACCAATTTTTAGGAAAAAACGCTTGGAAAATGATTAAAATAATTAGACGTATATTTTGAATTACGGAACTCAAATCGGAACAAAAATATATTTAATTATTGGAATATATAATATTTTTATAAATTTCGTTCTATATGGTGAAATGAAAACTACCAACCAAGTATCTAGTCACTTTTCAATTCAACAGATACGGGAATGAACTCATTGACATTTTTATTATATACATTTCAGTAGCAGTTTTGTTTTTACACATATGGCATCTATCATATATGATCAGTATTAATTTAAAGAAGTAACGCTCGTCCAGGGACTCGCTCAACTCTTTCTCGCAAAATCGTGTTCTCCAATGCTACTAAGGTTTTTTTATACGATATTTTTAAACTAACACCGGATTCGAATACCTGGACCTTGATTACCTTTCTAACAACTCTTATAAAAAAGTTTCTTTGTAAAAAAAAATTATCTTTTGTGTAAAAATTTTAAAAAACTAACATCAGATTCGAGTTTCTTGACTTCAATTACTCTTTAGTAAAACTTTTTAAGAAGAAATCTTTTTTACTGGTTTCACTTTAGTTTTTGACCAATCGGTGAAGTGTGGACATACAAGCAAACAAACAATTTATACTTGGAAGATTCTTCTCCACAAGAAAGAGAATAAAATTGAAAACGAACTTATTAACCTCTTATTATATATATATATTTAAATAAGTTTTATCTTCATTTAATATCTATTATATATGATGATTGTTAATTTGAAGTAGGAAGTCGACAACGAACTCATTGACCTCTTATTATATATGTTTATGTAAGTTTCACTTTTTATTTATAATAAATTATATGTGAGTTCATATAGAAAGTCTTGAACTACTTTATATATTTTCTAGTTCAATTTTAGTTGTGAACAAGTATTTACAAATTCAGGTAAAATAATACATAATCTTTTCTTCTTGTCTTAATAAATTAACTTTTTTTTAGACGCATCATGTCAATTTTTTGTTAACATCACAATAATCAAGGTTAATATTTATTAACAATATGTTGTTATTATAGTAAACAAGTCATGTATGATATTATAATTTTAGTACCATTATTTTGAACAAGATTATATAATGACATTCGTTCTTGAAGAAATTAGTTGAAATCCAATTCATGTTTTCATTTATAATTTATTTCTGTGAAAACAATTTATGCGTTTTATCAATACAATGAAACTACTATATTGCTTACATTTGAACATTTTTTAATTTCTTTTGTTTTTATGAAATTATGCTTTATTGTATTTGATTTCTATTGACTTCTATCATAAGTTGATTGAAATTAACTTAATTAAAAGTAAAGCTGATTAAAAAGCTCTGTGCAGATTTCTTTGTTAGTTTGAAAGTATTGCAAAGATGACATAGAAAAAATCGCGATTTTTTTCAAATATCGGAGAAAAAAATCGGTAAAAATCGTTTATTTAGGCGATTTATCGCGGTATAATCTCACGATTAATCGGCCTAACATATCGCGATAAATCGTCGATTTTGAGCCGATTTTGGCGACATGGGAAGATAAAAATCTTCAGAATTCTAACACAAGTTTAAAAAGAAACGCGACAATGTCCGATTCACTTACACAACTTGCTACTCAACTGACACGATCTATTGTACCTATCATCATGTTTATTGGTATTATAGGAAATTCACTCGACATAGCTGTGCTTACTAGACCATCTTTATATTCTCATGCTTGTTCACGTTATTTTTTGGCTCTTGCTGGTAATAATCTTTTCTATACAAGTATAATGTTAACTTATCGTCTTTTAGCTGATGGATATCAACTTGATGTGACAAAATCTTCTTTAATATCATGTAAAATGGTTACATATGCCTATCAATTATGCGCAGTATTATCACCATTCTTTATTGTTCTTGCTTCAATTGATCGATACTGTGCTAGTTCAGCACGTGTTTACTTACGAAATTTGAGCAATGTCAAAATAACTCGATGGGCAATTTTATCCATAATGGCCATTCTCATGCTCTTCTATATGAATACAGCAATTCTAATAGATTTACGAACAAGTGATACATTTGGATGTCGTATTCGAGGTGATATGATCTATAAACAAGTATATTCAATAATGCAAATTATTTTGTTTGCTATAATTGCACCATCTCTTATGGCAATATTTGGTATAATGACTATCTATAATACAAAGGCAGTGCGTATTATACCGACTGCAGTCCCGCGTCATCGTCTCACTAAAAATCAACTTATTTTTATGCTTCTTATTCAAGTGGGCACTCATATTGTACTTGCTGTGCCAACATGTGTAACTTATTTAATGTTAACTCGACCAATTCCAATGCTAAATAAATCTGGTTTTTATTTTGCTCGTGTAATGTCTCAACTTTTCTTTTATTTTTCTTTTACTATGCCATTTATTTTGTACGTTGTTTCGGCTCGTGCCTATAGAACAGAACTCATTCGATTGGTGTACAAAATATTACGATTACGTGATGAAAATCAAGTTCATCCACCTGCAAATACAATCATAAATACTACTATACCAATGAATATAATCATTCGAAAAGGAACAATAACAATTCAATGAAAAGTATAAAAAATATTATGTGAATTTTACCCATATATAATAGACAATTGACTTCTGATTCATATATTTTTGTTTTTAAAAATAAACATTTTTCAAAGAGAGAAAAAAGCACATGGTCAAAATCTGATAGACACTTTACAGTTGAGCATTCTAATCATCTTAAGTGAAATCATTTTTGAGATATTGAACATCGTACCCTATTCATTTTTTATTTACATAATCTATTTGATTATTTTAATCTATGGATAGTTGCTTGATTATATGACGGAATTATGTTACTCAAAATTATTGTATATATGTCTTGTAAAACTCTATCTATAAATCTATTATATAATAAAGCTAAACGAACAGTTAGAAATAATTTCGAAGATAACAGCTTATTGGTTTTTTATACAAAGATATTTCTAGGTAATGCTATTTTATATCATAGAAGATTGTTTCAAATACTGTTATATAAAAAGAAGATTAAGAGATGTGTGAGGTTATTCTCTTTTATTGACAGGCTACAATAAATATCATTTTATCCTACTAAAGAGGATAATAATATTCAGTCCTTCAAAGTTATAAAAGACGTTGTAGAAACATTTACATTTTCAAATGAGAACATTTCATCATATTTTATATTTTAATTCTATATGGATTATCCTGACAGGTGTGATATTTGTTGTACTCATATTTTAAATTATTTTTCTGAAAGCATTATGTTATGGAATTAACTTTCTCATTAGATAATAATGTACAATTGCATTGTATTTTGACTTGTTTCAACTCTTTTGTTGATAGTTATAATAAGAAATTTTTATTGTTCAGAATGAAGGAATAGCTTTACTTGTTTAAACAATACAAAATATCCGACATTCGAAAACTTTTATTTTGAGTAGAAAATTCAATGAAAATATTTTTTCAAACGTTTATGATAACAGTAATTATTTGTTTTTTTCGTGAACTTTGATTCACTGTGATAATTCTGAGTCTCTCTATGAATGATGTTTCTATGGAAATATTTGGTACGGTTGAATGGAGTTTGTCAAGCTCTAAAAAAATATGAATATCAACAAATTTGCTGATTGTATTTCTGATAGAAAACTTGAAGACAAGTAGAAAGACTAGGAAAAATCCTATGTATGGTGTATTAAACAAAGCATGCTTAGTCTCCAATCTCTTTGGTCAATCGACTATTTAGTCGATGCCTGAAGCTTACAAGGAGTATTTTCATCTACACTATGTGATAGAGCATTTCAACAAATAAAATGACAGATGGAACAGTCGATCTATCAAACTTATTGAATGTTACGTACACTTTATAGCACACGATTCACCAGATTTTTATAATTTTGTATTCAAAAGAGGATCAACAATTTTTTGAGAGTGCATATTTTGGTAGAGCTTGTCGAACTCTATCTGTTCATATGAAAATCTATATCTCAGTCGACTTTGATTAATCAAATTTTGCAAAAAACCCAAAAGTAAAATTTCTTGTTTGAAACTGATAAAATAACCATAACTTTATAATAAATTAATGTATTTCATAGTTTTTTTCAGATGATAGGTCTTTTCTTTCTCTATAAAATGATATAATTTGACCAATACTAAGCGCAGTACAAAACTTAGAAAGCACTCTTTGAAAGGAATTGACGACGAATTGATTTGACCAAGCTGCCTAGTAACTAGCTGTCTTTAGTGTATGCTCAGTATTTTGACCTTATCGCGTGAACGGATTGACCATTTGAGATTTGGGACATCTCAATTGGACAGAAAATAGTTTAGTCTACAAATTCATTCTACTGAAGTGGGCAAGTTATCAGATAAAAGAAGTGGTAGAAGTCAACAACTGAGGAAATCCGAAGAAATATTACACTCTGGGAGGTGGTTTTTTGGATTTTTCTCATCTGATGCACGATATCCTGATCTTATTTTTTTACAAGACATAGATCTTATCAAGACATATCTTTTGCCACTAAATTGTAAGAATAAAAAAACTGGGGAGCCAAGTTAATATGGACGACACTGTAGTCAACCCTATCTAGTAATCATTGACTCAACTTTCCGCAGTGATATAATATCTTTAGAAATCACAGAAATCGAGTTCAGATTCGTGCTCAGCTTAGAAAACTGGAGAGGAGGAGTTACTTCAGAATGGATTTGAGCTTGTATCTAGTCAAATTATGATCATAGGTAATCCCATGGATCTATTAGAGATATATGATACACGGAGACATCAGTATTTTCATAATAATCCACCAATATAAATAGCTATCGAGTTCGGATTTTTCCATCTGATAGCTTTTTTTTTTAATAGCGACAAAACCATGCATCTGGAACAGCCCAAAACCGCTAGTCACCCGAGACATATTTAGACACGCTAGCCTCAGGATACAGGTTTTGTGTATTTAGAGACCCTGTTTAGGCAACTTTCACTCAAAAAAACTCCACTTTGATTCAAAACTAATATCATATTCGGAATCAACGTCAAAAACTGAGTTGATTTATATATATGTTGTAAATAATTCTGAGAATTTTTTTTTTGAAAAAAACCCTGTACCTCCTTTCAGGGATGGTCTGGTCAAAAATGACAATTTTCTCGATATCTCAGTCATTTCTTGACGGATCATTCTCATCTTCTTCTTCTCTCGGCCGATATATTGAGAAGAGAATTCTGTGTACAAAATTTCAGCTCAATCGAGTGTAATTGTGAAGAGTCATTGTGTAAACGGTCAGACACACTGACCAATTCTAGAATGTACTCACTTTCTGTGTATACAAAAGCTGACAGAAAACCAGAGCAATACTTGATTGAAACAGGCCTATAAAGAGTAACAAGTAGTCAAAGTAATTTTTAGGATAATCATTTTCGTTTCACTTCATTTGAATAATTTCAAAAATGATTAAGAACCACATTATTAGAGAAGAATTGACATTGATGAATCATTGCCTTAATTAACTAATTCGGTAATTCTAAGGACAACAAACTAGTTTTCAATATCAGAAATCAATTTGAAATTCAAAAAATTATTACAAATCGTAGAAATCATGTAGAGGTGATTAATTCGTCATTTCATTTACATTTTAAACAGTATATCAAGATAATTGCTGTTAAAGATTTCTTTTTTATTCTCCTTACAATCCTATGCGTTTTGAAGACATATACATAACAATCAATTTCAGCTACTGACTCTTTATCGTCATTCATTCAATAAACATATTCAAACACAAAACTATACCTAGATGGAAATGGATCTTAGGAGAAATCCTGGTGAAATGTGAGGTAATTCCAGTGATATCTCACTGAAATCGTTATAGAGATGCCTTTGAACCACTTAGATTGAGTTATGGAAAGATTCTGTAGAATGAGGAAGCAGTTTCTGGTAAATCTAGTAATCGAGAGTGGTTAAAAATTCGAAACATTTATAATGAGTGGAAGACTTTTTGTGACTGGAATGTGTTGTCGTTTTCATTTTGATTCCGCCTGGAAACGGCGGGAGTTCGCCAAAAAAGACCTAGTTTCGTGCAGCTTCCGTCCACCAAAACCATCGATCTGGGCTCATACATTTGTAAGTGTTTTGATGTCTTTATTTCGTTGGTCCTTTTCGTTAATATGTTGCAACCTCTCACAAATACAAGTGAAATACTTATTTACCATGTTTAAGAGATTCTTCCAAATAAGATTATTCTACATATATACCGATATCTCTGAAGAACTGAACTTTTACACTCTTGATATTGAAAACGAACCGAACCATTATTTTTGTAAATGTATATGTCGTCATGAGAATACAAAGCAGTGACTCATCCACTTCTTTTATCAATTGACTAGATGAGTTTCATTCTTATTTTTCAAAGCCAGTTGAACAACAAAGTGAGACTTAATGAATGTCTGTCTTTTTCTAAATAGTATCTGTGACATCCTCAAACAGTCCACATCAATATCAGCTATTAGTATATTGTACATGCAAATCTTCTCCAAAATGTAAAGATTTTTGCCTCACAGTCCCGAACAATTCATAAATGAAAAAAGCACAATCCAACGCAAGTAATTTTAATTACTTGTTCACTCCTTGACCGTATAGCTAAACTAATCGATTCTTTCACTCACTCGTCATTTAGATCTCAGTATCGAGGAATAAAAACATACTATATTATGATGCTTTTGTGCGAGTGAATCTGAAGGTTTCTTCAATGTTTGATCTGTATGTTTATAAAAACAAAAAAATACGTGTGTCTTTTTTTTCGCCCACAAAGATAATAATACTATGTGTCAAATTGAATTCATGACTTACAAGCAAAAAAAGAAAAAGAGAAAATATTGACCTAAATCACCCTATAGAAATGGCCTTACTAAAATGTTTGCTTGAAAAAAAAAAACAAATCATTAATCGAACTATTCATCTTGCAAACTTTATCAAAATACGAGCAAAACTTTAAATACGTTAGTTGTGAATTCGTTCAAAGACTGGTATGAAACAACTACACGCAGAATTTTTCTAGTCCTAAACTGAATTAATTCTCGGGCACACAACTGAAACACGAAAATAATACATACAAAGTTGCAGCAGCAGAATTTCTCCGTAGAGCTATTACAATAAATAATGTTATGCAGAACTATTAAAGAATTTTCTTCGATTATAAATAGATTTACGGATTACTATTAGTTCTGATGCAAAAATAAATTTTGCTTCTGCTAAGCTTGGCTACTTCAGGATTCTTACATCCCCTCAATCTTGGAACCCTAACTGTAGCACCAGTGGACTCATTAGCGTAACTAGATTCTTCTAATACAGAAGGGTCTGAATAATGCAGAATTCTGAATCTCATTAATAAGAATTTCGCTAATTGGACAATAAATTAGGCATGGATTAAAAACGTCGTTATTGTCTATACTGATGAGTATACGCTATGATATATATGTATATTCCTAGAACATTAGCTTCAGCTCTCATATTTATTCTATATAAAATATCGTTTCGTGACAATTGGTAAAAGTCTTATTGATGAAGAGCGTATACTCTATCACCGTTGCATTCCTAGTTTTGATAGATTTTTTGAGAGAAAACAATTCGAGATGGTAATATTAAATGAAAATTTTTTTCGCTAAAAATTATAAATCGTAATCACACAAAAAAAAACAATGAATCTTATACCCACGGAGTCTTATTTATATTCAAAAATTAGATCAAAGAGCATTCGACAGTCGAGAATGTTTCCTTATTAATTTTTAAATAATATTTCAAATTTTCTTTTAAACTTTTGAAATCTATAAATTTCGAATATTGAATTTGTAGTCTTTGATGGTCTGGAGTTCGGTATTTATTGTAGAAACAATAAGAGAACAAGAACAACAAAAACATGAAAAGCTCTACAATTTATAGAGAACATCTTATTTTATATTCAAAATTCTGTACGACTGATTTCCGCCGTTACGAAAACATCATTTTTCTTCTTTCATATAAAAGACAAAATGTTTTTTTGTAAAGTGTAGATTTTATCATGAAAATTTCAAATATATAAAATTTTTAGGACACACTGTATATGCTGTAGAAGGAGAATGAATGGATATGTCCGTATAACGACCCATGTCGAGAAAATCGTCGCGATTTTGCCGATTTTCAAAAAAATCGGCGTAAAATCGTGATTAATCGTATTTTGAAAAAAAATCGGTGATTAAATCAGAATTAATCGCGATTATGATAGAATAAACGATTTTTCAAAATTGACGATAAATCGAAATGATTAATCGCAATTAATCGAAATCTTTTTTTTATCAGGTGAAAATTTTTTGTTACATTACCAAAAACTTGATATGTAAACTCATAGATAATATTTTAAAAATAGTAAATTGTGTTTTTGTACGTTTACTCGTAATAAAACAATTTATTGCTAAATTTGATGTCGGTAGTATAGCATTCATTTGGTTGGATAATCGTTATAAAGATCAACGTCTCGTTTGTTCGTTGTAACCATTAACTAATTATATATATTGTATGAACGTTCAATTCGACTGCCCTTTGATGATTATTTTAACATCATATTATAGTCATAAATATAATTTTAATAAATTTAGATTTTTTCGGCTGAATTTGGAATGTAAAATTTTGAATGTATGAGTAAGAGTTAGATTTTTTAGGATTTTTATAGTAAGTTCTAAATTTGTCTGAACTCATACATCAACTAATCTATAGATATATTTTTCATTCTAATTTCAAAATAAAATTATGTACAATAATAAAGAATTTTTTATGTATTAGTGTCGTATATTTGATGAACATAATCTCTATCTTGCTTTTCCAAAGTATTTTATTTATTATTCATTATTACCAACATCCTTTATCAATCGTCCGTAACTTTTACACTTTTTTTTAATATCTTTTCAGATGTTTACTCCTCAGACACCATACGTTACTCGTGCTCGTCGAAAACAAGAGCGACGTCGACAACAAAAAAAAGCATTATTAGATATTTTAAATAATTTTGACTCATATCTTACATCTTCTGATGACGATTCAATAATTGATATTCAAAATGAACATTCAATTAATGATCAAGAAGACACAAGATGTACATTGGATGATTCTTCATGTACTCATCATCCAAATTTGAATGCTACTACATACAAACTAGATGGTGATGATATTTATAGCTCTACTGTAGCAGATCTTAAAAATAGTTAATTATTTTCAAATAAAAGATAGTCAAAAATTCTAAATGTGGCCAATCAGATTCTAATAAAAATACTGATTAATCGCGATTATGAGCGATTAAACGGGCGATATTGCTACGGTAATATTTCAAGTAATCAGTGATTAATCGCGATATATCCTAGTAATCGCTAAAAATATCATAAAAAATCGCCGATTAATCGCTGATTTAGTGGACGATTATCGTTTCGATATATCGCGATTAATCGTCGATTTTTTAACGATTTTCACGACATGGGGATACATAATAGAAAGGGAAAAGTCCAATATGTAATACATATAACATCGAATGAAAAAGATCAATACGTTGTGTATGGGAAGAATCTCAACATAATTGAAAAGAGATTAAATAAAAACCGTATGATGAAATTTTCATTTTTATCTATATGTATCGTCATAGCTGTTATTTGTATTGACGTTATCTCACCTATAATGATTCATAGTCTCTGATGCATGACTTTTTTTATTTTCATCATACTCTAGTATTTGTAATATATATATATATATATAAATATATCGTCCTTCGTAGTTGTTTTTTTCTTTTAGTATTTATTGCGAATACAGCTATTAAATCATCTTATTATGGGTAATAATACTGATAAAAAATTAAAACATAATGAAGAAATACATCAACATTCTTCTGAAGATGAAGTAAGTTCATTTTATTTATCATGTCGTAATGGTGATTTAGAAAATGTTAAATTAATGTTATCAACAATGTCCTATAAAGAATTAAATCGATTAGAACCAAATGGTAGTACTCCACTTCATGCAGCATCATTCTATGGTCATAGAGATATTGTTCATCTTTTATTACATGAACGTGGTTGTGATCGATCACAACGAGATTCGTCTGGTTTAACAGCATATGAAGTAGCAAAAACAGATGAAATACGAAAATTATTTTATCGACCATTAAATAATAATCGATTTTGTATTACTAATGAACAAGAAAATAATATAATTCAACCAACAATTTCTATTGCTTCATCTTCAATCGAACAAATAAAAGATAATAATAATGATGATGAATTAATACATTCAAAATGGATTAAACTTTATCAAACAGAAGATGAAATAAATAAAGAAATTCGTTATCTTGGTAAAGGTAAACGTTTAATTCAATCAAGATTAGGAAGATTTATTGGTACTATTGGTGCAAAATATTATAGTGATAAAGATCTTAAAGATGTTGAAAATTTACTTGGTTATTTAACTGATCGAACATATCGTGCAAAGAAAATTCGTGAAATAATTGATAATGTTATACCAAAAGAACATTGTCAATATGATAAATGTTGTCATTTATTATTTGAATATTTACATGATGGAAATGTTGAATCATTATTAAAACTTTATTCACTTGAAACACCATTTTATCATGCATTAAGTAATGATATAGGTCCATTAAAATGGCCATTATTATTAAATCTTCCAACATTAAAACATCGATATTTTCAAGGTCAATGTTTTCGTGGTATATTAATGACAAATGATGATTTACATTCATATTATTCTGCATTAAAAAATAAAGGAAGTTTTATACGAACAAATACATTTTCATCAGCATCAATTGATCGTAATGTTGCAGAATGTTTTGGTCAATTATCATTTTCATATAATGATAAACAAAGTGTTTTAATGCATTATTATTTTCCTAAATCATGTGATCAAGCAATTAATTTAGGACATATTAAAAAATCTAATTTACAATGTATATCAGAATATGAAGATGAATCAGAAGTATTAATATTACCTCGAACATTATTTATTGTTAAAGATATATTTCAAATAAATATTATTGATGATAATCAAAAACAAAAACATTATACAGAAATATATTTAGAAAATGTTTTACATGGAAGAGAATCATTATTAAGTTCATTACAATTTCTTATATCAAAAACAGAACAAAATGAAATGGCACTTTATTATAATTCTCTTCAACAAGCAGAAGCAGGACATAATAATCAAACAACGACGACGACGATGACTAATTAACTTTAAATTATAAACAATTCTTAAACAAAATAATTCAATTTTATATTTAGAGTTAATGAGAAATATAAATGATTGTATAATAATTTCTATTAAATATATTTTTTTTATGATTGTAATCAGAGATGTAAGACCATATGTGAATTGTCGATCACAAAAAGTTTGATAGAGGATATGCATTCTAAAAATCTTTTTCAGCTCGTATGGAAAAAAATATATTATTGTATCTACTTAGATCTGCTGTCAATGAAAGATGTTCAGATGTTTCTTTCGTTTTGCTGCATTTTGAAAATTCCTGGAATTAGAGATATAAGCCGATGACTGGACTCACGGCGGCTTAATCGATCAACTGACGCTTCTATTCACTAGTCCAGAGTAAAAGGTTCGATTGAATCACACCTTTACCCGCAATCATGGAATTCCTTAGCTAAAATTATTCTATATTTGGTCATTACGTTCTCATATATCTTCAAAAATATCAAATTGAATGCGAAATTAACTGTTGATTATTGTGATCGATTTCAATTCTCTTTAGGAGATGCTGATGCATTATTTATCTATGATGAAAAAGAAGTTACTCTCGAAAGTTTTATTTATTCGTGGATATACATATTCGATTGATAAGAAAGTTTTTCAAGTTCTCATACGATAAAATCGACAAAAAAATATTCTACTTTATTATCTGAATAAAAAGCAATGAATGAAAGATATAAAAAAAAAGGACTTCTATTAATCTTTTTTGGATTGCATTTAGCGGTGCAAACGTTTTTCTGCATATAGTATCAAAGGAAACACTTTTCAAAAAGTTTTAGAGAATGTATGGTGTAAAATTAAGAGAAAAAAGAAAGAGAATAGACATATATTTATGTTTATGTCACGTTCTTATAGTGCATGATATAATATGACGAAGTCGAAAATGGGGAAAAAACCACATATTTCAACAATGAAAAATTGATTATGACTATACAACTAAACATCTAAAATACATCAGTATTTTTTATCATATAAACATATTCTATTTTCAAAATTATTAGACTAATGAAAAAATTAAAGATGAATATTAAAAATAGTAACAAACGATGAAAATGGTGCTATATAAAAATAACGTATTTTAATATTATCAAGATATTCATGTAAAAAGAAATATATACAAATAATCAGATTCAAATCAGACATCTTTAATCGATCTATATTTGATTAAAAATCAGTTATAATCAAAAGTAATAGAAATAATCGACAAATGAAAGACACTGTTTCCTAAGAGACATTTAATTGGTATTTTCATTTTCTGTGTATTTCAGTAATTTTTATGATAATTTCTTCTCAAATTACATTGAAGTGTAGATAAATAGCCACATGTTTCATTATTGTGCCGATCTTCTTTTTTTTTAGGTAGTTTTTCAAAAAGTGATAATAAATTTATTATGAAAAAAGGGTGATTTCAACTATATTTTGGTGTAATTCAAGAAGAAATTACCGATAAAAATACACAAAAAAAAATGTCAATCGATTGCTTTCTATGAAAAAACGTCTTTTACCCTAATGAATATTATACAAATCTTCCCTACTACATATAACGAATTGTGCTCTATCAGAGTAGTTTCTATGAAAATTATCCATTAGGTTTTCATTATCGGTAGATATTTAGTTTCTTAAGCAACTAATACATAGCCTGTATTATTAAATCCAGTGAGTTTTATTTGGTGTAGAAATATTAGTGCTCTATATTTCCTTCTTGAGAGATATAGGTTTCACAAATTTAGCTCAAGTTTGATCGTTTTATAAAGACTATTACATATTGTATAAGCTATACCTTATGAACAAAGAATGTAATAAAAAAAAGACGTTAATACTTCAAAATTACAACAGCTTGGAATGCCAAATATATATCAGCCACAAAATTCGCTAAAGGATGGCATTGCCAAAATAACAGCAAACGATATCGAACGGATTACTATGTTAAGAATTGTCAAGGATTTTGCTAACATCAGGAATGCGTTTGTTGGGTTCGAAGGTAGAGACAAGAACGATCAATATTTCTAACTACATGTAGACTACAATTCAGATAAGAAGGGACACGTTAATGGGATGATCAATGGAAACGAGAGGCATGAGTATGTGGACGAAGATTTTACTTAGTATAAACGGAGGTCATTATTGTAATGTTACACAAAATAGCAAGAACATATGGCAGATTGAGAGGCAAAAAAAGAATCCTCAGTACATCGAAGATATGAAGAAATACTTGTAACTTAACAAGACTAGTTTTATTTTTCCATTTCCATTGTCTCTATTATTTTCATTTTGTGACAATTGGTTTACAAAACTTACCCGCCAATTACCTTGTGCTATTACATTTTGATTAAAATTTTCCTTTATTCATTTTTCTCTCTCTATTATTCTATCCATAGATTCAGTTCTACATATTTTTTAATACACATATCAATTATATGGATGACAATCATTTATATTTATTCTAATTTTGCTATCTGAAAGAGATGAGCATATATTTCACGTAACGATAATGATTTTAATGACACCATATGTCTTCTCTATAACGATGAACCTTCGCTATCATTTACTAAAAGTTGTGTTCTATTTCAGAAATTGTGATATACAATGTGCACACTATTAAACTTTGCTTCGTCTGATTGACTCTTTTTGTTTGCCTACTGTCAAATTGTATGTTGTTTTATTGAATAGTTTATGTTAGTTTTCAACTGAAAGCCTTTCTGTTGAAGTACATAATGTATCACGGATATTTATTTTTCCAAATGAATAAAATTTCGAGCTAGCAGTTTTCGATGGTGGGAAAACGAGATTTTTTATTGTACAAGATGACTTCATTTTTTTTTCGATTCAAAAAAAATTAAATTTTATTTTTTAATACAACATATTATGTGAATGAAAACTGAAATCTAAAGTTACCCTACTCGAAAGTTAGGTATCAATAAAAATAGTTTTTATCAAAATTTTATTATGATGATATCAGTTGAAAAGTGATTTTTAAGCATAGGAAAAATCTTCGCTTCATTTTGTCTATCATCCTACAAAAAAAAAAAGGATTTTTTTTGACCCTTTTATAAGAAGGTAAAATAATCACGATATTACTTTTGGATATATCTAAATATTATTCCATAAGACTGTCAGACATGAGCCAACTTTTTGGTAAATTGACTCGACTTAAACATATTTATCTTAATTACGATGAAGACGCGTCATTTTTAGAGAATCTTTATTTTATTTAAAGATAACAAGACAAATGAGAAAATAATGATACATTAATTGATTGAGATCATAATGTCTTCCAACTTTTTCATATTATTCTAATAGAAAATTAAAAATATACTGTCCTATTTTTTTACATTCATTGTTTAACAACGGTGAATAAAGGCATTGAATTTATCAGAAATTTTTTCGATTTGTATGTCTTATTCTTTTATTAATCATTTGATAGATGTCGTTCTCAATAAGTAGTAGAAAAGAATGTCTCTAAATTACGATTCTCTGTCAAGTAAAATGTTGTTGGTTGCATAAATTAGTTAAAATATTTTTAAGAATAATGATTCATCATATGTAAATAAAACGTTTCTTTTTTTTTTGCTTTAATTTTTATATTAACTATACACCAGTGTGAATAACGTCGTACATTACTTACCTTATGTTCACATATATGTTACACATGAATGATTCTCCTTTCGACATGTGTTTCTTTTTTCTTTCAGTTTGTACATCGTTCATTTTATATGATTACCTTCAGCAAGGTAAATGAAAGTGGTAGTATTAATGTACAATCAATTTGTTTTCTTTCTTATTTAATATCGCCCATACTGTAGTACTAAATGGTGGTCATTGTAGTGATCTTTTTCGTATGTTTGTATTTTTAATTAAATTTTTTTTGTAATTTATTTATTTCTTTCTTTATGTATAGAAACAAGCCATTAATTTGTTATTCGTTAATACGGCTACGATATCGGTTGGTAACATAATCTGATTTGTAAGTAAAGTTTTAATTAATCTAATAGTGTAAGATGTGAGCAATTTAAACTTTGAATGAAACTTTTGTTTTGTTCTTCTTTTACGTAATTTGATAGAACTCGATTTAGTGATTACGACAAACCACTTTTTTTTTAATCTTCAGAAAATATTTTTTTCCGATTGAAATGTTTGGAAGAGGTCGTTTTTAAGAAAATACATCTTTTTGAAAATGTACAAAGTTTTTTTATATCTTTGGATTTGACTCAGTTTTTTGATGAGAAATACTATGAATTAATGGGAGTAAAAAAAACAAGTTGATGATGATTTGATAAAATCGCAGAGAAGTTCTGGCCTCAAGCTTCTAAAATAGGAAACGAATTCGGTTGTAGGATATAAAAGGGATAGTGTAGTGAAACATCTCAATGAATTTATTAGTTATTTTTTTTTAACACATAAAAATTGATTACACAATTATGAATAGCGAAACACCTATGTGAAATATTCCAGTCCAAAATCCTCATAGAATACTTAAATGTAAGCGTATTATACTTTTTTTTAAATTTATTGTAGTTAGTCTATGATAAGTCTACCTTTAAAAATGATGATATTAGTCCGAAATGATGGTTTTTTTTTAAGAAGGTACACAACTTTTTTTCGAAAGGATGCGGATGTAGTCGTATGATATCTAGTTTTCTCGTTTAACATCCTAGCAGTTCAATTTTTGAACTTGACAATAATGAATGGTGCTCGTTGCCTTGTTAAACGAATCGAATATACTGATGAATATAGTTTAGGTATACAATTGTCCGCTAAGATTAAAATGTATGAAACTCTTGAAACATTTTCAAAACACTGAGCTATTCAAAATATTCATAGATATATTCCGTTTTATATAATTTACTCTTTTACTTAAGTCATGAAAACTTGAAATGTTAAGATTATATACTACCTTAAATATTAATCTGAAATAAACGGTGTTTTTTTGCTACGAAAGGGGGGGGGGGGATCTCCTTAAGTCAACTATATACTGAAGTTTCCCAAATATGCTTTAGTCAACTTTGCAAAGGAGTGATACAATCACATCGTAAAATTAGTTAAGCATAAAAATTAATCTTCATTACAAGAATAAAACTATGATTTTCAATAAAAGGTTTTTTAGAGACCTCTAAAGTATGCTTTGGAGATTCATCATTTATTTTTACTGATATGAGTAAATTTTTGACAGAGAAAAGACTTATGTAGAAAAACTAGATAGATTTACAAAATCGATCTATAATTAATAGACCTGACTTGATTCGAGATATCATCACAAATAAAATTTTCAGTTTATACTCGATTCAGCAATTTTTCTATACTCTTACTTTGATACTAAATCTGAAAAAAAATTTTTTTTTTTGCGAAACTAGAAGAAAGAATTGTATAGTTTTAAAAACGACTTTGTTCTTCTAGTTCAGAAAATAATACAATCGATCCTATCAATATGGGAAGCAACACTCACAAACTCATGAGAATAACAGACAGTCGAAATATCGTCGATGGAAACCAAACATTGATGAAGAGATTCTCAAATTCTATAGAATTGCCATCGAGATAAGGTTTAGTACAAATGCTAAAACCATAACACTACTTGAATAATAATCAGTTGTATGGAGTAAAAATCATTCAAAATTTTAGTATTTTTTGAATAATGGTAACAAAAATTCGAGCGACGACGGATTGTTCAAATTGAGACTACTTTTGGATTTATTGAAAGCGAGATTTTTGTTAGTGTATATAACTGGTTTGGTTATTACATTCAACGAAACTATATTATCATGACGAGATAGCCTTTTGTTCAAACAATTTATTTCTTAAAAAGCGCACAGATATGACGTAAAGATGTACAAGTTAGCGGCTACCAGTGGATACAACGGAAATTATGTAATCTATACTGGTAAGCAAGATCTTAGAGAAGGTCTTGAGCATGCTCAAACAGTATTAATGAATCTATTGGATAGTCTTTCAAGATGCTATCAGATCGTAATAGTTTATAAGTTCTTTACCAGTATTTCTCTTGCTAATTGTTCGTTGAAATATGACATGTATCTTATTAGGACATTATAAGAAATTGAAGGAAGACCAGACACTGGTTTATCTGATCAACCATCAGCATATTACACACTTTTTGATTTACAAGAAAAGCTATAGGACAAGCAAAGTAACCATTGTATAGTTTCTCGAAATTCATGTCCCATTTTCACTCCTTAATACACTCTTTAAGAACCTCAAATCTGATCATAGAAAGTAATCAACACAATATTCAAAGCGTAGACTTACTGATCAGAAGCTACAAAAAATAGAGAAACTTGCATAGTCAGAAAATAATAAAAACTTTCTGTTTTGACTGCTTGTTGTAATGAAAAGTATTTGTATAAATGCAAGACTCAATATCGCACTTTGCTTAGAAATGAAAAGGAGAACGAACCAATGGCTTATATCGTACCGAATATGTTAATTAATTGAATTCTATTCTAGACGAATCATATCACTTTCAATGGTTAACCGTACCAAATAACTAAAACCAGCGTAATTTTGTACACAGTTGCCTTCATCTTCATCTTATTACGAAAATTATTGATCAGCGTCAATTGATATTTTCAATGCTTCAAACTTTTGTTTGGTAAAATAAAACATTTTTTTTCTATTTATTGATTAAATAAATTCAAGAAAATGTTTTTTTTTGATTATCTTTTATTTAGATCATATAATTTTTTACCAAGCAATCTATAATTCAATAATCTTAACAATTCAATAATATTCCAATCATACGAACACGAACGGATTTTGAAAGAATTATTTTTTGAAGCACTCGATTTGACATCAAAACAGAATATTTTCATATTGAATTTCATATACAAAACTTATTCGAATTTCAACATGACAATGATATCTACATTTTTCTTTTTTATTGATAAATGATTTCTTTTTAATAAAAATTCGTATTAAGATCTATATAATAATTTTAAAGAAAGGAAAAAAATGTTTGCAAGATCTTGTTATCTTATAAGATATCACTGAAAGACTATTAAAAATCGTCAAAATTTGCAAGCATCCTATACTATGATATACTGTACTAAAGTCCAAATCATACACACAATGCTGTTTGATACATTGGACTTTCAATCCTTATTGTTCAAGAGTTCTCTAGAGATCAAGATCAAAAAATGACATTTTTGCGCATGCAAAGATTGTTTCAGTATACTCCAATGTATAGACCTCGATTAGTTTTGTTTGAAAGAGAATCCTTTACCACTTTGGATAAAGCAAAAAGATTGTTTAAAGTTTTTCTTTGTATCGTTTTTGGGATATCAAAACTTCAAATATTTCGAGATTTTCTAGAAATTCCGGGGTTTCTCTGACATTACCAGTTAAGTATGTTAACAAAAACTTTGTCCAGAGATCGATCATTTCCATAAAAATCGATATTGAGAAAACCGCAAAAGAAGATTTTCTACTTTATTATTCTTATTATAGAGGTGTAGTTTTATATATTAATATAAAATTACATCATCATGAGAAATTTGATAACATATTATATATAGAAGTGATACTTGAAAGATAAGAGAACATTTTAAAACACACATAGATACATTTCTACACAAAAAAAAAAAACGAATCAATATAAACATCTAACAAAATGGTTTTATCATTACATACATTACCAATTGAATTAATTTATCAAATTCTAGACAATCTTGATGAATTAATCATTTTTCTATCATGTCAAAATGTCTGCAAAAGACTTGATGCCATTATAGATACATATCATCGATATCAGGTATTTTTTTAATTTTATCTAAATCTTTTTTTTTCACAAAACACAAAATATCTAAAAGAGAATCAAAAAAATGTTAATAATCTTTAAATTACGTCAATGTGAGAATCAACAAGTGTATTTTTGAATTTGGCCCTTTTTTTCCTGGTCAATTAGTATCTCAATAATAGTTTATTTATCAATCTCTTCATTCATTCATATTTTCTTGCTGTATTTAATAGATATTCACCAAAGTGGTTCTCAGGCGCCGTCAAATCAGTCTTCGCCAAGCAAAACATATTGCTAATGCTCTACAACAAAACGAAGTAACACAAGCACTCTAGGTCTTCTTATTTCAATAATTTACTTATCTTTCTGTTCAGACACTCCCCACACTTCATTTGGCACACAACCAAATCTATGATTAAGGAGTAAAATATTTTGTCAACGCTCTCCAACAAAATAAAGTAATAAAACAATTACAATTCCTTTTCTTATGCTATCATTTATTCATTATTTTGCTTAGACACTCATTAGACTAGATCTCTGAGGAAATTTTCTCAGTAATGATATACAACAGTGTTTGAAAGAAATGCTACAACACAATAGCATACTCTGGAAAAAATAATCTGTGTAAAAAGTTTTCATACAGCATTACTGATCAATTTTTTATCTGTTTATAAGTTACTCGTAATATTCAAATGTAATCTAGTTAGAATAAGAGTTTCATGTTTTCTCTACTTATGTATTTAGAATACTAAAGGAGATATATTTTTGTCGAGTATTGTATTTATTCAATGTTGCTTTTAAATAACATGAATATCTGTGAAGTTATTTTTCCTCTACAAAATAGAAATCGAATGTCACTGGTTGAAGTTCAGTTAAAGTTGATCTGTGAAGTTTTTATTTATTTGAATTTATAAAAAAAAACTGAAAGAAACTTCTCTTCTTTTATTTTATCTTGCCTCTCTAGATTTTGGCAACTTCATAAGTAATTGCTGTGGCGTAAGAGTTTCGTTCTGGTTCTGGTGGACTTTGAAATTTGAGAATGATCTGATAGTTTGAATCTGAATTTACAATGAGTTTCTTATCTCTTGTTGTCACTTCTTTCTCTTCATTATCGATGATTTGATAAATATTTGAGACGAAACTTGATAATACATCATGACGAAGATAGAGTTTATAGGCTTGACGTACAGGTGTAAATGGTGTTTCAATGACAAGTGTCAGATTGTTTCGTGGAATTCCGTACATCAAACTAATCGATTTACATTGAGCAGAGCTGGTGTTAGTAAAATTAAAGATTGCCGATACACAGCCAACTGGCACACCAACAAAGCCTACACATTCAGAATACATCTCAACGTCAGCATTGCATGTATTTTTGACATCAGCATCTTTGATCGATGCTGCATTACTAACAACTATCGATACCGATAGAACGAGAAAAGAAATGGCAAATATCATATCGTATATGTGTAAATGACGGATATGATAAATCGTTGCTCGGTTTTTTTTTTTATAGAAGAGTCGATATAAGCACAAATAATAAGAATATAACGTCATACAATGACAAAGACAAATATGAGAAATCGAGAAACTTGCACAGGTGCAACAATCATTACGTGGCTATTTATTTGCGTTGTTAGTAATAGGTAATATGACAAAAACCGATTCAAACATTTCCAGTGAAAGATTACCGAATTGACTTTTTTCACACGCTTATACTATAATCATTTACATTTCATAAAAAGGATTACAACAAATTTATTAAAACTCTAAATAGATATATATAAATACAGAAGAAGAATAACAGCAATATGTAGAAGAGGTTATCGAAATTCATTTAGGACAGTCTAAAAGTAGTGAAGGTAGTACTTTGTTTCTTACAGAAAGCCTTAAAAGAATTTTTAAATATGTTTCATTAAAAAAACAGAATATACCATAAGATGTAGCGTGAAAAGAGAAGACAGTTTATAAAGAACAATCACAGAAAGATGAGATAGAAACAAAAATCGAATTCGTATTTTACCATAAGAAGTCTCGTTTTCGTAATGTTCAAATTTGACAGCCCAGAATTCGTCCATTTTGAAAATAAAAAGTATAACTAGAAAAAAAATGATGTATGGTATCCAGATCGTCAAATTTCACATTCTGTCTTGAATTCATTACAGAGGCAAATTTTAATATTCCAATGCTCATATAACGAGTCCCTTAGGCAAAGATGAATCCACTTAGATTTCGAATTTTTTTTTCAAATAAACTCACCCCCACACCCTCAAGATTTTTTCTAATAGAAAATTATCTCTTTATGTCTATATTAAAAATGAATACTATACAATTAATTGTCATTATTCGATAATCAAAAGAAAAAAAGAAATATTATAACGAATAGCAGTTCTTGTTTTTTGAACTATTAAAGTTCTTTTTCTCTCTCTTTTTCTTCTCATACATGCTCGTATCAACAAAAAACTTCGGCTTTTAACTATAAATTCAGCAAGAAAAAGAACACTGCTTGGGCATCTATGAAAACATTAGAATCTCTTTTTTCTTCTCATAAATGCTCATGTCAACAAAAAATTTCGACTTTTAACTATAAATTCAGTGCAAAAAAGAAACATTACTTGGGCATCTATAAAAGCATTAAATCTCAATAAAGTCTTAATGCTGCATTCGTCAAGAAGAAGAAAGGGGTACCATTTAATAATTTATTTGTTTTCTACAACAGAAACAACTAATAATTATTTTTACGAAGCAGTATTGTCTTTGCTGATTGAAGAGTGGCACACGCTACAGAATAAGTATCGACTGTACAATGACGACCAATACACAAAAAGGAGGAAAGTATGTACCCCGTCTTCAATTCATTGATACTAAACGGTCGAAAGGTTATCGTAATCTGAATAATTCATCATCGATAGGCTTTGGATCGGATAGATCGTTTATGTCATCAAAACAATCGCAATCTGCTGTAAAAAATCTTGATGTAAATGATTTAGTAGAAATTTCATCAAAGTACGATTTCTTGTTTTGCTTTTTGTTCATATAACTGAATTGACTTTTGAATAGACGTTCACGCCGGCGTAGTTGGTTGTTTGCACTTGGTTTTGGACTTTGCTGCTTGATAATCACTGCTATTTTACTATCTGTTCTCCTGGTTGTATTCTATTTCAATAAGCAGACGACTACATCAACTTCTACTACTACCGACACTACAGCTTCCACTACTACCGACACTACAGCTTCCACTACTACCGACACTACAGCTTCCACTACTACCGACACTACAGCTTCCACTACTACTTGTAAGTAATCGCATCTCCATGAAGCTTCCAATGGAAAAGATAATGAAACAAGTTTTTCTGTTTTTGATTTCTATTGAGTAATTTTAGATTTACGAATATCTTGCAATGAGACCTGCAATATTTCCAGTCGAGCTGCTCTATCAAGTTATACAGCAGTATGGACTTTTGAAAACAATCTGGACGATATTCTTAATGTAGGAATTCATATCTTTCATTCGTATTCATTCGAGACTATCTAGGTTTATAATGGTACCGGTGTGAACAGTCCTGAGTATAGCACAGGCTATGTTGGTCAAGCATTGAGTTTGAATGGCTCACAATATGTTACAACACCATTTATCAATTTTGCTAATTCAAGTTTTACTGTCGAAGCCTGGATTCAACCAGCGGCATTGGTTATGAATGGACCGGATTATGCCATATTTGGAGAATGTGATCTTGGCGGTGGTACAAGAGATAATTGTATGCATTTAGTTTTGAGAAATTTCAATCCATATAATATATATATGGGTAAGTATCAGTTGATATGAAAGTGTCGGTACTGTTGCATGTTTTTTTATCTTTGAAAAAGGATTTTGGGCCGATGATCTTGCGAGTCGAACAACATTGCCATCTAGTCTCGCAGGCACTTGGCTGCATGTGGCATTTGTCTATGATTTTTCTCTTAAACAACAAAATATCTATCGCGATGGTTACAATGATGGACAAGCAAGTTTAACTGGAACACCTGCTGCTTATGTAGGCACATCTGGTCTAGTCAATATAGGTATAGAATAGAATGTTAGAAAAATTTTTGTTCTGAATTTATTTCTGTATCGACATATAGGTGCTTTTCAGACAAATGTTCAATTCAAGGGACTTATTGATCATATGTTCGGTATGTTGTGTTAAGAATTTTTTTTCTTGTTTATTGATTCTTTTCTTTGGAGTGACCAATCGGGCTAAAAGTGCTTGCGAAATCTTGGATGATGCAACTCTAGTTGCCTATTTTTCATTTGATTCTGGTTCTTTACAAGATAGTGGTCCGAATTATTTCACTGGTACCATCACATCTGGTGTATCCATTGTCAGTGGTTATGTCAATCAAGCTTTGTCATTCGGTGCATCGAGTACCTACTTTACTATTGGTGGTCTGGTCGCATTGGGCACATCGAATAAAGCTTTTTCATTTTCACTTTGGATCAAACCAACTGCATACACTAGCGGTGGAACGATTGTTCATGTAGCAAATGGAGCTAACGGCTATACTAATGGTGTCTCTCCATGGTGTGCACCATTTATCGGATTAGATTCTTCGAATAGACTTGTTGCTCAAGTATGGAATGGATCTGCAACTCTTATAGTTGGATCTACACTTCCATTGAATGTGTGGACACATATTGTTGAAACTTACAGTACGACCAATGGAGTTATTCTATACGTCAATGGAACCCAAGTGGGAACCACAGGGGCTGCAAGTTATTCTGCAAGTGAGGTTCCAAATTATGTTTTACTTGGTTATTATGGATCGTTGGGTTCTAGCTGTCAAGCTGGTTCTATCTCTGCAGGACAATTCACTGGAGCCATTGATGAATTTCGAGTCTACAGTCGAGAACTGAGTCTAACTGATGTATGTGTTCTTGCAAATCAATGAAAGGATTATTTTTATTAAAGCCAATTATGTTATGATTCTTTTTTGATAATCACAATATATATGTTTTCATTACATCACAGCAACAACAGTTGTATGAGTTTGATTTTATCCATCAGGGAGAAAGTCTAATGAGTTTTTTTTAAATAGGTCCTATTTATTGCTATACAGGGATTGTCAAAATTATAGACATCCTCTATATTCACATGCAAAAACTCTTTCTTTTATTCTAACAATAAACAATATTCAGCCACTACTAGTGTTTCTATATTAGGCTACTTGAGTACTATAGACTACATGAATTTTTTTCCCTCGTTCGTTGTTGTGTGAAGAAATAATTAGAAAAAAACTGAAAAACAACTTTGTCATAATTATAGACCCCCTAATGAAAAAGAAATTTTCTCTTTTTTTCAATGTATGTCAAACCTTTGATTTTAATATTTATTTTGTAATACTACATTTCTTCTGTATTTAACATTCCAGGTAGAGTATAATTCGTTATATTTTTTGTCAAAACCGCAATATGTCAGGTATGTTTTAGATATCTCTGATGTACTATAACATATATTGTTTTGTAGAAAAGTATCCAATAAAAATGAAATGAATAAACTCATAATCAAAATAATTTACAAATTCTTCTGGAAAGATCACGACGAGGTTCCGACTGCTATTCTGAATGATTCATCCTTAGTACTATTAAAATAAATTAAAATATCAATTTTGTTTCTCTCTATATTGAGCTGATGAGGACATGTTGATGTCAACTTTGTTTACCGTACTTCTGTAATAAGTTAATTTTATATGTATACTAATATTATGATTTTCATTTCAATTTTATTGGATACGTCTCTATAAAAATAATATGTATTATAAGAGAGTGATTAAACATTGCGGTTTTGACATAAAATATATCGAATTATACTCTACCTGGAGTATAGAATACAGAAGAAATATAGTATTACAAAACAAATACTTTTTTCCGTTTGGGTTGGCTCCATCGGGTGATAAGCCAACGGGACATCATGAATCATGAAATTTCCAGAAATTTTATAGTTTTTATGACATAGAAAATAAAGGCGTCAATAATTTTAAGAAGTAAGATATAGATAATACTGCTTAGCGAAAAGCTATGGATTTAAAGGTTTGGAGAAAGATTTGTTGTTGTAACACTATAAAACTTTCTAGTGCTTGGAAGAAATTACACAAACATACACGTAACGAAAAGTTGACGATTTATGTGTGAAAAAAGGTAAACTGATCAGAATAGATGCTTTCAAATTTATTCATCTTGAAAGAAAAATTATTCTTTTAAAGCGTTAAAATATTCACTTTTTACACTTCAAAGCGATTGCGTTTTTTTGTTCATTCACTGTTCGAATAGGCGAAAAATAAAAACAAGTCACTGAATTTTATTCGTTTTATCATTCTTCATAGTGTTGTTTGACTTACTGTAGTAAGGCTTATTCATCATGTTGCTGGAGACTCTTCCAAAAACATAGGTCAAGTTTTACTCTATATTCCAATTGTTGACGACTTAATTTCTTGTGCTCCAAGAAGGCATGAAATTTCTAAAAAAATTTTATTAACTCTTACTATTTGGTGCAAATAAATCCCGATTTTTCTAGAGAAAGATTATTTATAATTCTATAAATTCTTCTTTTCAATATTTTTTTTCTCCCTTGGCTTTTTCATCATACCGTCTAAAAAAACAAAACAAAGATTATATCTAACTAATTCATCCATCATAGCATAAGAGGTTCTCATCGATCGGAATTCCAGAAATTGATGAATGAAATGTATGGAACTATTGCTATAAAAAATATCGCACATAGTTTTGTCTATCAAATATGGATTTTGACAACGCTTCTTTTTGTGTGAAACAAAATGAGAATTTTTTTAAAAAATTTAATAAGATTTACATTAAGTAAATCACATGCAAATATACATCAACTATGCATGCCATATTTTTCTGCGTGTAAAGTTAAATTCAGCAAAAACAGTTTGTGAATGAAAGGGTTAAATGAAGTAGAAAGCTTGATAAACATTCAAACGATACAGTAACATGTAGTTGTAGATTTGAAAGACAGTCATAATCGACAAAACTAATCAATTAAGTATCTTCAGTGAAACAACCGATTTAATATGAATAGGATTATAAAATTTTACATATCTCGACTATTAAACAAGAACAAGCAAAAAAAACGAAAATAACAACATTTTAAAGCACTCGATCATTGCTCGAAGTTTGACAAGGCAAATTGAATGTTAGAGAGTATCAATAACGAAAAAAACGAAGGTAGACAGTTACTTTTTCAAAACATTTCACATGATTAATTCTTTTGAGATAGGAGACTTGTGTCTTTATTTGTCTAACGCTGAAGTGATTACAGGAAGCCATAAATCATAGATTATTCAAACGATATGTATGATTTTTTTAATATTACTCACTTTTTTCTTCCTTCTTCCAAGAATTTGGAAAAAATGAATCGATTTCAATGACGTCAAATCAATAGTTTAAATGATTTTTCTTCCAGCCACCACCTCCTTCTTCTACGTCGGAAGTTATGAAAGCTTATAAAGCGGAGTATAAATACTAGACTTTTTCAGAAAAAAACTATTCATTACAATCAACATTTTTATTGTGATTAGCATTATTAAAATGCAACGACCATTTTTTCTATGTATCGCAATTTTATTCCTCAATATAAACGGTATGTTCTAATAGTGTTACGCATTTTTTTCTTATTTCTGTTATACCTAAACAGTAATTGAATTCCAATATGAAAAAATGACAGATTGATTTTTTGTGAGACATGTGCTCAACAATATTTGTAGAAGAAACCATGAACACTCAATCAAAACTAAGTCGATATTCAAACAGTTAACTCATATTGGAGAATAAGTCGATTCAGAGATTTTGGGATATTTGCGATCACCTACAAACACTCAAAATAGTTAAAAAACGATGTCTGTTGGTCCCTACAGTTTGACATGACATAGATCCAAAAATTATCTTCATCTTGGTTCAGGCTAGACTTGCACAAACACCCCCACAGTCAAAATATTTTATAGAAAAAAAGAATCGTAGAGTTTATTATATTGCCTTTGTTAAATATTTTTGTTCAACAAAACATCGTTCCATTTTGTTACCTTTCTATTACAATTTGACACGCATATTAAAATACTGTCTTTACACATGAATATATTTAAATTATTGAGATTGATAAGATAATATAATATTTGTCTTCATTTTTATTAGACATTGCTACTTCTTCAAATAATACCAATAGTTCAACAACATTTGTGTATCCCTATGTGAAACCTGATCCATATCCTATTCTATTACTGGGACCAGTGGGAGAATTATTCAATTTCACAAAAATTGGTCATACCACCAATGACAAGTTCACTATAGCATATATGACTCTTCCACCAGGTTCTGGTCCACCTCCTCATATTCATCATTGGACCGATGAATGGTTCTATTTTCCAGAAGGTGGAATAGTAATATATACTAGTTATGAAATGTATCCAAATGAAAGTCAAATTCCAAATGGAATTCAACTGCCAAAGGCGAATATGCATCGTTATCGTTCAAAACCAGGTGATTTAGTATACGGACCTAGATATTATGTGCATGGTTTTCGTAATGAAGATAATGTTAGTCGTCCATTGATTAATACATGGACTCCTGATAAAGCTAGTAGATATTTTTTTGATGTTGGACAAATGATTACTGATCCATCGAAACTACCACCGGTTGCTGAGGGTAATAAAAAACTCTTTATCACAGAAGCACCAAAACATGGAATAAATATGAGTTCTTCTTGGGATGAATATGTTGCATCTTGGAATGATGATTGGATACCTCCTCTTGGTATGGCTGCTCGTGGACAAGAACTATTAGACTTGTTAAAGAGTATCGAAGATCCAATTGAAATATCTCATGCATCAAGTATGCAAGCAGTATTATTTCAACCATTATACATTTTTATTTATTCAATCATGCTCATAAATGTATATATGTTATCCGTTCGCACCTGACATTTTCTATTTTTCTTTATTTTTTATTCTTATTTTAATGTTTTCATTTACTCATTTAAATGTGTGATTACTGTAAAGAGTAAAGTATAGAATTTTCAATACTCTATTTTTATGAAATCTGTTATTGTTTGTTCTAAAAGTTTTGTTTCATTTATTACTTCGTTAAAGAAAATAGAAATATTGAATACATTGACTCACACTAATTACAAAATCCGCTGTTCCTTGTGTATATATAAAGTAGTTAAGTATTAAAAAAAGAGAATGAGAGGAACACGAAGAAAATATGAATGGAATATGAATGAGTAATACTATCAATATAAAAGAAAGAAGGAAGAAATGTACTACTGTAGTCTTTATTCAATTAAATACAATTGGATGGATAGGCTAGACGAAGCATTGAATTTTTCTATATTCAGTTTTTACCTGAGATTTAATGAATTCCGTACTATATATATGAATAGTATTATTAGTACTAGAAATCAATGCACTTGAGTCATGTGAAGTGAACTAAAGTTGGCGTGAATCAAACAAGAGTCCAAAATCCATGTTTTATCAATCGTCAATAGAATGAAAATTGAATTGTAATTGTCTTTTATGCTATATTAAAACTCAAAGTATTTAGTGCAAATTTCGGGAATTTTTCGATTATTTACCTCAATTTTCTTAAACATTTCAAATAATGATTTTCCGAAAATTTTAACGAATATCTAAACAAGGTTTTAGGAATATCCAAAATTGATTCTCGGAAAATTTTAAGGATTATTCAAAAATGGCTTTGAAACACTTCAAATACAATCTAAAGAAGATTTTCTGAAGTATTTTAATCTTTTCTTGGTAATATGTCTCACCGGCGAGCTGCATTATATTTTCAAGCCAATACATCATACGATGCAGCGTGAAAAGCCCTACAATCTGTGTAAGATCACTTATTTTAATTGTATACGTCTTGCTTCCAAAATAAAAGTAAAATTCTATCCAACCGCCCTGTATAAAATAATATCTTGTCTTTACCGAGGTCTCCATATAATAAAATGAAGTGTAGAAAAAAAATGATTATAAAAGTCATCGTCATCGTGTTACGTTAATCAGACCGATTTTTATTTAACATAGAAAGCCTGTTCGAAGAAATTTTTTTCCTTTAGATACCTCAAACTGTCGGCTAGATAAGGTCGATAGAATGTTTCTATGAGTATACCAGAAATTCGCAGGGAAAATAAAGAACAATCAGGTAACACCATGTATTTTTATTATAATTTCCAAACGGCTCACTTAAATGAACTCATATCTGCAGAGTGCTTTACTGTGTTTTAGTGCTTATAGTGACAAAGGTGTTTTAGTCAAAACAAAAAATCAAATAAATATATGCAATTGATTGGTGATACATTTTCTGAAGAAACATCATTAACGTTTAGTAAGGTGCACGCAATTCAAACTTCAAGTAAAATTTTATTTTTGGCTTTTATATACTTCGTTCGATAGAACTCGAGTTGCTGATCACGAGTAACAGGTCCTTATTTTCAGCGAATGCTTTCTTCCAGTCCGAAAATCCGATATACTCATAAATCAATATTTTCATCAAAAACAGGTGTTTACCCCAGAAATGTGCAAAATTTTGCACTTTTTTCTTTTTTTGAGCTTCTAAAAATATTTTTTTCAGATTTAGCGTCAAAAACTAGGTCTGGAAAAGCTGTTAAATAGATTCTAGATATAAAATTCTACTAATAATGGCGCTTCGAATTTGGTCAAGTATGATGTGTATAGGTCACTTTTGTAGACCTATCTGGTTTTTCCACATAAATGATAGAGACGATCATTTTATCTCATTCTATTCACTATACTAGTGGCTTCAAAATTACACATCCTTTTGTTTTCATTGTCGAGAAAAGTAGTTTTCGCGGGTACCATAGTCATTTTAGGTGGTATTCCACAGTTTTCGCATTAAAAAAAGCCTTTTTATATAAAACTAAATACAGATTCTGAATCAGCAC
>JAJEKB010020906.1:1401216-1535282 GCA_022393335.1 Macrotrachela quadricornifera
ATGTTGATCTATGTCGCCGATGCGGTAAACCAAGAACAAACATGCATGAACATAAGGATTGTGAAATAAAGTGTCATCATTGCCAGGAAAACCATGTAGCCACAGACTACAAGTATGAAGTTATCGATAAATATCAACGCGAATTAATCGAAGAACAGAAGAAACATCCGAAAAAACTGCCTCCAGAAGTTCAGCTGTTTATTCCGTCTGAGTATCGATCAGCCGATCGCAGAAAAACGATTTTCAACGTAGAATTTCATCAAAATCAATACGATAGACCACAACAACAAAATCAACATATATATAACAAGAATGATGAGGCTGTATGGCCAAACATGAAAACAACTCACGTCCTAAAACAACAGCATCAGATAATGCATCAAGTAGCCTTAATGAAGCTATTAAAACTCTGTCAGAAGCGTTGAAAGAGGAAAAGAAAAGACATGAGATTGCACTAAATCAAATTAAGGAAAAATATAAAAGAAGTGCTCAAATAATAAATCAAGCTTGGGATTTAATTAAACAAGTGCAACAAACGCAAGAATTTATGATATCTTCCATGAGTAAAACTCTGGGCCAGGTAGTGTTACCTATATGTAGTAAATCAGCATAAATTCTACAAGAAATAACCACAAAATTGAAAACCCGTTTGAAAAATATGAAAATTGATGATATCACTGAATTATTAAACAACCAGATTTTGTACATCAATGAAGCCTGTAAAGAATTCGATTGTCATCAAGAAGAACTAAAAACAATTTCTTCTAAACAGAGGGACGTTGTGGCTACCTTCGATACTTTAATTCAACAGATAAATGAACAGTAATATGATAGAACACTGCACGATGCACCTTCATCCTGAAACGATTGACCATTTTAATGGAACCAACGAGGAGAAAGAAAATCTATTTTCTATTTTTTGTGAATGGAATTCGAATGTTAGGGTAAGTGACTTATGTGAGCAGTGGACGAAAACGAAACCCGTGTCCTCTATCGAAAATCTTACAGTACTAATATGGAACTGCGAGGGCCTATCTACTCATAAGACAGATTTTGATATGCTTCTCTCTTCTTACTCACCTCATTTATTTTTATTAAACGGAGTAGGAAAACAGATAAGAAAACTTTCACCAGTTCCCAACTTCAGGTGGTTTAGGTCTAAAGGAACAAATAGTTTTGGAGGTGTAGAAATTTTAGTTCATCAGAACCTAAGAACATCACTAATCGAAGAAGCAGTTAATTTTGTATTAATTCAAATAGAAATTTTAAACGAAAAGATTTTCATTGCTAGTATCTACGTACCTCCTGGAAGTACATCACCCTTCGAGCTTTTTGATAAACACCAAGACAAAGAAATATTTATTTTTGGAGATTTCAATTCGAAGCACCAAGACTGGTGTTGCGAGGATTACAACACCTCAGGAAATAATTTAAGAGAGTGGTTATTAGAAAACGGATTTGAAATACTTCATACCGATCTACCAACATCAAAAAGATCGAATTTTCTAATTGATTTCGGAATAGGAAAAAATAAAGAAGAATGGGGAATCGAAAGGCTAGTCGAAGGAAACTCCGATCATTATCCTGTATTATTTATATCTCCCTTCCTTGTCACGGAAAACGGTTTTTTCAGAAAGACAAACTGGAAGCTTTTCACGTTTTTTCTTCAAGTATTGCATAGTTATTGGAATACAATGGTGTACAAAACTGATTATAATGTCTTTTTTTATGTCTTCTCTCAACTCTTAGCTGCTTTAAGAGACAGATGTACTAGTTTTGAACATATAAAAAGTTTAGACCTTCTTGACCTTCCTATCTAGTAAATTTATTTCGAACAGTAAATAAGCATAAAAGAAAATTTCGAAGAACTAGATTTCTGCAAGACGATAATACATTCAAATTCTGGGAAAATACGTATAAACATGAGAAACTTGCATACGAACAGAAAAAGAGAGAAGAAAAACTTTAGCATATGAAGGAAGGCCAAAACATTTGGTCTCATGTGCGTCATATTTTCAAACCTTATTCACCAGTATTCAGAGAGCTGAAAACGCAAACGGTTTAATAAAAGCTCAACAAGAAATTGCAGACCAACTAGCAGATTTTCACGAACAACACATTACTAAACCAAGTTTTGACAACAAAACCCCTTTCGCCTAGAAGCGTATAATCGAATTACTCTTTCACCCAACTTTACCTTAGAGCAGATTAAACTCAGTGAAGTTACCACACAATGGAAGAAGTTTGCCCCTAAAAAGTCATTGGATAGTGTAGAAAACTCAGCATTTTTACTGAAACAACTTCCCTCCCAATATTTAGGTACAATCACAGTTCTGTTTAACAAGTGCGCGACAGAAGGTCAGTTTTTTGAAGGAGCCAAAGTTGCAAAAGGTATTTTCCTTTCTAAATATGGTGCATATCCTACAGTTGATCGCCTTCGCTCAATTTCCCTTCTTCCAAATCTTGGCAAAGTTTTTGAAAGAATTTTAGTAGCCAGAATTGAAAAATGGTGTAGCGAGCAGGAAATCCACTTAGACGAACAATCTGGCTTCATTGTAAATAAGCGTTTGCAAACTCGCATTCTAGAAATTGTAGAAGATTTGAGAGTGACCACTACACCGTGCAATCGACCAGCATTAACCCTCCTTATAGATTTTACAACAGCGTTCGATAGACTATGGTGGCCAGCTTTATTTCATAACTTAGAAAAACTAGGAATGTCCATAGAATACAGAAAATGGATTTTTAACTGGTTACAGAATAGATGGATGAACGTTTCTTATGGAGAGGCAAAATCAAGGTTATTCCATATTGCAATAGGTGCGCCTCAGGGTAGTGTAATTGCAGCCCTTTTATTCAGGTTGCACTTGCACTTTTTATCTTCTCACTTTCCACAAATAGTGAGCCATCTCTTTGCAGACGATCTCACGCTAATCATAAAGGGAGCCTTAGAAAAGCGTCTATTCGAGAACATTAAATATATTCAACTTCAAGCTAAAGCTGTTTTAGAAGAACTTGAAAGATTTTCGGATAATTATCTTCTTCCGATTAACGTTGTTAAAACAAAGGCAATGCTGGTCCATAGCGCGGTGGTAGTGCCAAAACCCGAAATCAAATATAAAGAAGTCTCGATCGAATATGTTACCACTTTTAAATGTTTAGGCGTTCATATTGGGACAAAGCTAGGTTGGGGTAAATTTATAGACGATAGATTGAAAAAGGTAAGGCAGTCTTATTGTGGTCTGAGAAAAATATTTCATACAATTCCAAAAAATGAAACAAAAATAAGAAGAAAAATATTTCTAGCCTTCTCTCTTCCCTAATTTATATGGCTCTTTTTTTGCTTTTTCTTTTTTACCGATAAACAAAAAGAAAAAATTGAACACATTTTTGGTACTGGTTTAAGGCTAGTGTATTCACTTTGAGGGTACGATGATATAGCAACTCTTGCTTTAAGTCGTGAATTTTCGTTACGTGACTATCTATATAAATATTGGTTAAAGCTTCAAAAACATTTAGACGTAGCTGCTGAAGCAGACGCATATAGACAAACTTTAACAGCCTACTTCATTGCTAATCTCCCTGCGAAACATATTACCCAAGTATGGTCTTCGATCAAAATAGTATTTTTCCTAAAAGATTAGCGGAACGTATAAAACACTCGTATCTCGATGTAATATCATTCATTAACATACACAAACCGCAGTACGGATATTATAAAAAATCAAGCTCAACTGTGGAACTTTTCGTTTTAAAATATTTTTCTAAAAAACCACCTTGAATAAGAATATGAGGATACGGGTATGTAGATAGTGAGTGATCGATTAGAAGCTAACAGAACACGACAGTCCACTGAATGTTTTTTCACCCCTATTGATTACTATCAGTTTTCCCTCTTATTTTCCCCTCCACTCTTTCAAATTTTTTTTCCGCATGTGTGTGACGCAAGGGGGAAACATCTGACTCCATGACTCTACTTGACTCCACTTGACTCCAAAGAACTGGAGTCAGATGTTTTCTCCTTGGTGTAACAACCAGTGTTCTTGAAAATTGTTAACCTTTTAATGGAACAATAAAAATAAAATGAATGTAAAAAAAAAAAAAAACCTCTGCTACAGATCTTACCCCGTCGTGCGTGGGATATCTTTCATAAAGTTTTTCCCGCTGTGCGTAGGGTGTCTTTCACAGAGCTTTCTCTGCCGTGCGTGGGGTATCTTTCAGAGCTTTTCCCATCGTGCATCAAGCATCTTCAACATGATTTTTCTTATAGGGCTAAAGCTGAATCCTCACTCTCAAATTGCATTGAACTGCATCATTTGGTTAGGAAGTGAGTAAAATCACAGTCTCTTACGACTTGGACGAAGTTTCACGCACACCTCCTTCTCTCACCCCCCCGATCACTCTGCCGACTTTTCTCGACAATCAAGGAACTGATGCAAATAGTTTCGTGACGCTATCTCTCACGATGACTAAATACATAGCGCACAGACTCATCAGAATTTCGATCTGTATTGATCGCAATGAAATTTCACCCAGGCCCTTCTGCGCACCCCGTTTGGTGGTTTCAACCTCAAGTCGACTTTCCTCATGAGCTAAGGAAGTAGTGTGGAAAGTTTTGTGACGCTAGCTGTAACAGAGATTAAATGTATCGCGAACAGACAAACGTTTTTCTTTAAATATATACATATGTCATTGTTGTGAGTCAAGAAAAAGAACAAATACATTGTTTCTGTGAGTCATAGAAAGCAAATGGATCCACAATAGTTGTGAATCAAGGAAACACTCGTATACATTGTTCTCTTATAACCTATTAGAAACCTTCAATTTTCACACTTACACCAAAGAATCATCAATACAAAATGATTAATCTTAGAATCATAACAAAGTCGCTAAATTTCTGCAAAATTCAGGCAAATTTCATTGCCATATGACAGGGATGAAATTTCACCCAAACACCCCCACCCTACTCCTATTAATGGTAAGAGCACTCTATAAAGCTACCGCTGCATTCAGGAAACCACTGTGGAAAGTTTGGTAGAGTTAGCTGAGACACTACTATCTGGGTGAGATTTCACCCACACCCCACGTCACACCCTCGGTGGGTGACCCCGCTATGACCTTCCTCCGGGCCTGGGAATGCACCATGGAAAGTTTGGTGATCGTAGCTTTTGCAGGGACGGAATACATAGCGAACAGACAGACAAACAGACAGACATTCTTCTTTATATATATATATATATAGATTCCGTTTTTTATTTAAATAATAAGGTATTCCAGTTAGAATTTTCTGCAAATTTCACTTATTAGTGGTTGTGATTTTAACTGTCAAACAGGATTTAAAAGTGTATGAAACTGCAATTATTTCATTTCTTACATTTTACCTGTTCTACAACCATCGTATCCTGATCTTACCTTGTCCGGAAGATTAGAGTAGGACAGAACAGGTTTACCCTGCACATCAATAATTTGTACGACCTACAACGCTTTGAAAAGTCATGATTTGCACAATATTCAACAAAATTAGAGTACTACTATTTTATAAAAATTAATTATTTCGAGCGACATCACATTTGTTCATCTGTCTATCAATGTATACTTTCCATTGTCCAATTTGTCTATTGAATCATTGGCGTATTAAGAATGTAATTGAGGCAACTCATCTTAAAACAATGATATATTTCTACATTAGCTTATCCAGTGAACTCCTGAGGATCGTATGAAATGAATCAAAGCTGGCACTAGCCAAACTGCAATCCACATTCCATATGTTAATATTTTTTAACATATAACCCATGTCATAAATACCGGATCACTTTTAGCGTTGAACCGACAAAACCGGCGGTTTACCGCGGTTTTACCGGTCCGGTTATCGGCTCCCAAAGCCGCGGTAAACCGGCGGTTTTCTCCGGTTTATATTACATGGGAAGTATAGAGTGAGCAAAAAATTATTGTCGGTTGTTCAAAGTGTTTTGAAGAAGTTTTACATTATCCTCCTCACCTTTCGAGCTCTGCCTAGTGGTAGCACTCGCATCTTCTTAAGGGCTACTTAATAGTCGCATAGGTAACATTTTCAGGATATCTAGTGACGGTATGCGCTACTTTTGAAGTCCTATTTGGACAGAATATCTATGTCTAGCGGATTCAGTGCATACTGCAAGGCTGTTTCCACCTTAAACATATTATTCGAGTCCTTCAATCTTCACTTGGGTGAAACCATGCTGACACTGAATAATCTCTGTACATCTACAAGGTGGTCTAAAAGTCATGTTACCCAAAAAAAAATTAAATATCTCCTTTACAGCTCGAGCAAAGAAGCTGATTTTTTTATCAATGATAGAGTCATCTTCAAGCTTTATATCTATAAGAACAAGTTCAAGAAAAACCTATGTTAAGTAGCACTAATAAATTCAACAAAGGAAATTTTACTTTTCACAAAGAGAAAAAAAAACAATTTAAGATAGAGAAGAGACAGTTTACTGAGACAAAGCATGGTGAATGAAATGGACTTTCGAGTAACACGCGTTGTGTGTTCATATATCTATTCTGTCTGTGTTTTTCTTTCTGTTCTATCATAATTCACGCTAAAGCTATACTCAATATAAGTCTTTTTTTTCGATATTGTTGGCCATATTCAGTTATTGTCTCTGTCTACGTGTTTTATATATTTTCGGTAAGACATTAGAATCCTGATAAAAGAACAAATGATTTTCGTCCTCAAGCAATGGTGAATATCAGAAAAAACATCGGAAACGGTAAATGCGGCTTTTCAAAATGAATTTCCTAGCGAAGAAGTTCCAAATCGTCAAAAAAACATCACAAAGACGTGCATCACATGATCTTGATATCTCACGCCCTAGCTTAGAATGTCTTATGAAAGATCTAGATTTAAAACCATACAAGCCAAGACTATTACAAGCCTTAAATGAAAATGATCCGGTTCGATGACTCGAATTGTGTGAATGGATCTTAGATTCAACTGAAAAGGATCAAACTTTATTGAATCAAATTCTATGAACAGGCGAAGCTACATTCAAAACAAATGGTCGTGTCAACAGACATAATTGTGTTTATTGGAGTGATACAAATCCACGCTTTATCATCGAACAAGAGCTCAATGTACCACAAGTTATTGTTTGGGGAGTAATATGGTCAAATGGGGTTATCGGGCCATTTATTTTTTAAGGTAATGTTACATCAGAAAGGTATCTTAAGATGTTGAAAGACAATATCATACCACAACTTCAAGAACACAAAGCCTTTCAAACAATGATTTGGCAGTAAGACGGCGCGCTAACCCACTATGGTCAAATTATGCGAGATTATATGGATGGCACATTCTTAGATTGGATCGGTCGTCGAGGAACTGTTGAATGACCACCACGATCTCCCGATTTAACTCCATGTGATTTCTCATTATGGGGGATTATAAAAGATCGTGTCCATGCTCAAAATCCTCGCGATATAAGTCATTTGATGTCATTAATTAAAAAAGAATTTACATCGCTCAATGATAACATCGAATTATGCCAAGCAATCTGTCGTTCTGTAGCAGATCGTTATCAGATGTTTATCAGCACAGAAGGTAAACAATTTGAACATTTACTTCAAAATATTGTCCATTTTGTCTTAACAAACTGTATTTCCTCTATCTTAATTTGTTTTATTGGGTAACATGACTTTTGGGCCACTCTGTATAAATGTCATACTCTTTTGATGTTTGGCCGAGTGAGACGAAACATACAAAGACTTCTTTGGTTCAGAATCTTATCAGACATCTCTCTAGATATAAATCGGTTTCTGATAGTAAAAATCTTTCAAATTCAATAACAAATGATAATAAATTTGTCTCACGTAAAGTCTTCTCTCGACGATCTACGTCATTTTTATAATAAACAGAAGATGTCTTCTATTATATACTTGAGAGCATATATATTCTGCATTTTTTTTCCTGTCGGTCTACCTACAGATATGGTTTGCACATTTTTATTTGATAGCTGGACCATCCTTCTACCTTCATGATAAAACATCTTGATAAGAAACATAGGATAAAATTGTATATACATTAGAAGTTTCGAAGTGAATGCGAGCTCTTTTTTAGAGTTACTTATGTAGGAAAGTTTTTCATTATAGTTCACACATTCAAACAATCGAACTTGGTAAGAGACTGTAACCAAAATAATGATAAGTATACACATACAAATTCTTTCTGATTCAGAGAAAGTGCAAAAATTAGTTAGATCTAATTCATTAAAATACTGGAAATTTGGTTTCAGGAAATATTGAAGAATCAATCCTTTGTCAGATGTCATCTGGCACCTCTCAAAATCTGTACTAGACGAGCCTTAACACATTCAACGCGACGGGTCCCATCCGTGGACCCGCTATATTTTAGAACGAAAATGAGTAGAAAACTAAAATGGTCCATAGACAGATTTCATCTTTGTCTACCAGAAATCGTTCCAATCACTTCAAAACGTCATTTGCCATCAAAAGAAACGCTAGACGACCTTTGTTCGTATGAGAAACTTCATGGTGAAAAAATCACAAAAAGTGTTCTTCTCACCCATTCTTCTCCTAACAGTTCTCTTCAATGTATTCTTCAACTATTTTCAAAACTACTCTATCCAGTGCAGTTTTTCTTGAACTACAAGAATCACTATGTGTCGGATAGGTAAGGAGGCAGATGTACCAATGCATAATCCTGAAAACTCAAAAACCACAGAGCTTTTCAGATCTTCACTTGTAGTCTACTGACCAAGCGGTGTCAATGATTTGCCGAGAAAAACGTCATAAACTATTTTTCTCTCCACATTTTAATCTGTCATGTGCCTAGCGATTCTTGTAGACCGAGAAAAACTGCACTGGATAGATGAACTTTGAAAATGGTGGTACAATGCATATGAAGAGCACTGTCGGAAGAAGAATGGGTGAAAAAAGTACTTTGTCTGTTTTTTCAATAATTTTCGGGCGTTCCAGGAAGTTTGCTGCGTGACTGACATTTTTGATTACGATCATAACTCCTCATAGCGATCAAGATTCACTGATGATCACGGGACAATCATTATTGTGATCGTAAAATAAGTGTTGACGCAACACAGTAGTTCCAAGTTACAATATATACGAATAGTTTTTCATATGGACAACGGTTGTTTAGTGTTTCTTTTTATGGAAGATGACGTTTTGGAGTGATTGGAACGATTTTTGATAGACAAAGATGAAATCTGGATGTGGAGTATTTTAAGCTCCTAACGATCCCGCACTTTTCGAAGAAAACCGAATCGCGTTGAATGTGTTAAGAGTCTTATTAAATGACTTTATTCAAATTCATCATCATAAAACGACGATGAAACTGCAATCTATCTCTACAAAATAAATGAGACAGTGTTAAAGTTGTATGATATGATGAATTCGAATGAAGACGTCTGATGAAACTCTTAAGTAAGGTCGAAATCGGCGATGACTGCTTATTCTGATTGGAAACACTTGGTTTAAGAGAGACAAATGAAATATGTGTTGCATGAAAAAAATCGTGTAACTTATATTTGAAACTTATTTTTGTGGTCTGTAAACGTAATACACTTCAAAAATATTAATTTATTTAAAATTAAAAATATAAAAAGTGGACTTAAAACAAATACTATTTTTTCTCATGAGGGACCAGTTAACGTGTCAAACCTAAACACCCGATTTTACTCGTACCAAGGTAGCAAAGTTTTAATCTATTTTTTATCTATAAATGAATGAACTCTTATCCACATTATAGGTAGTTTTACATCTATAAATTTGGATTCATATTGTCTTTCGAAGCTGGATATATATGTCAAAATCTAATACAATACTGTATACGGTATCCATTCACCTGAGCAGTTCGATAAAAATATTGAAAGTCAAAATTTCAGAATAAAATTCAAGAAAAAACATAAACTACAATCGTCGCTTTTAGAATCAGCTTTTTTATTTTTTCTTACGTGAGAAATCTTCAGAAAACGGATGAATTTCGGGCCCGGCGGCCCATTTCAAGGTCTACTCCATAGTCCCACAGTTCATTCAAATGTTTGGTATAGGTGTAACGAAAAATGAATGGAAGATTGGGGTCAACACGTGTGAGATAATGGCGAGAAGATTCAGATGATTTATTTAAGAATGACTGTATTACAAGAAAACACGACACTTAAATCATTTCATCATGTCCACTTCTGCATCCAGTTCACTTTCGTTGCTAGCCGGTATGCGTGCTGACTCCGTTTTCTGTCATCGAGATAGCAACTCTCTTCATATACGTATGGGACACACCCTTGCCACAATTTGTTCGACTATCAAAGTACAAGAAAAAGTTTCTGAACTATTTTAGGTTTAGATAGATGCACTAGCATTTTGATAATTCGTTTTTCATGTATATTAATAAATAAAATCAACGAACAAATTAATTATATTTCAATCAATCAAATTGAAAAAACGACATAGTCAGTTTCGTCGATAAAATTGAACAAAGATTTCATCTTTAGGAACGGTCACGATACCATGTACTGGAACTACAATACTCGTTGGATCAACTAAAGTAACTCTAAACGCTCGAACTATAGCAGCTATAAATAGACTTGCTTCATAATGTGCATAGTGAGAACCAGGACAACTACGTTTACCGGCAAATCCAAATGGTGAAAAGGCGAACTTTGGCAGCTTCTTTTTCTTTTCATGATCAAATCGATCTGGTTTAAATTCATACGGATTTGGCCATATTTTCTCATCGTGTAAAACAACACCAAGCGCATGAATGATTGGCGTACCAGCTGGAATCGTTTGTCCACAAACAATTAATTTCTCATCTAGTGATATCCGAGCTGCCCACGGTGCCAATACTGAAAGACGTAATGATTCATCAATAATATTTGATAAATAAGACATCTGTTCGATCTGTTTTAATGATGGTAATTCTGTGTCATATGATTGAACAAGTTCCTCAAACAGACATTGTTGAATATTTTGATGTTTTCCTAAATAATACAAAATCCATGTGAGAAGGTTCCCAGTTGTATGAAATCCACCAACAATCATGGCAATAACATCACCACAGATCTGTTCTTCACTGACAAGGCTATCTTCGTCTGCTAACAAATAATCAATAAAACATTTACGATTATCTCCTAATCGTTGACGCCGCTCGGCGATTGTTTGTTTAACTTTTTGTACAATATGTTTTCGAGCATTTTCAAAATCAGCTTGACGTTTTGAATTCATTGGTGCACCGCTAACAATCAGTTCCATTTCATAAAAACATGTTTCAAAAGCTTTTACTGTAGTTTCCTCGGCGCTGAGTAATGTTGATGATCCCGTAACAGCTACGGTGATCGATTGAAACGACACAGCCACCATTTCAGCATGCAATGCTATAGGTTTTCCTTCGTTTGATTGCCATGAAGTCATTTTCTCATGCAAAATACTCTGAAATATGTTGAAAAGATGTTCACGGATAACAAGTGGCGATACAGCAGCATCGAAATGATGTTTTCGACGATATTGACCAGCATCACCATTAGCGTGCTGAATATTGTTCGGACCAAATAATGAGTCGGCTGGAGTAAAAAAAGAAATAGGTCGATCAAATAAATGACGAACGTCATGAAAAGCTTCGGGTGATGCAAGACTAACAACACGATCTTTGCCCCAATAAAATGAAGCAATTGGACCGAATTTTTGATGTAATTTAGTCAAATACTGATGAAGACTACCAGCTTGTTGAAGATCACCAAGATTACCAAGTTCAGGATGTGATGCAGTTACACCTGGAATACTAGACTTTTCTTTCGAATCACGTCGAAAGAGTAACCAAAAAATACTAAAGAAAAATATGATCGCAGCTAGTACGATCGAAGTCATCATTTTTTTTTATAAAAGCAACGGATAAGAGGTATGTTATAGAAGTAAACATAGATACAAAAGAACGAATAATGTTAACATGCAAGCGTTGTCTTTTATTTTATGAGATAAAAATGTCTACCTATTCACTCATGTGTGTCACAAGCCAAATAGAAACGTTTATTCTTAACGCGTTGCATCAATGAGAAATAAAAAAAAACAAAACGATCAGGTTTTGCATAAATTCGATTGATATTTGTGCTGAAATCGATTATTACAAGTGGACAACTGAAAAATAATATTTATAAGTCAACCCACTCAATCCAACTCAGTTTCATGAAATAGTTAAGTTTTAATAAATACACTTAATGACCTTTTTATTCTCTTCTTTATTTCATTACGTAATGAGTCATTTTTTTCTGTGGAACTGAACAACCGTTCGGATCACTTTTTCGTTCTTTTCCACATTATACAAAGTATGCACGAGAAAAAGAAGAAAGTTTCCCCCTTTTTCTTCCTTATTTTTTGTTCTCTATCGTTTTGCATATAAATAACCGCTAGCTCACTCGGTGAAGTGAGTTCTCTTGACGACGACAATTTCGATACAATGTACCTTGAATCTGTTGATTCTAACGAAGAAGGTACCAATGATGACATGCATTCACATATTTGGAATGAAATAGAACCATAATCATTATCGAAATGGGGTTGGTACAAATGCCAAACTGAAGTACTATTAGAGCATTAGTCAGTACTATGGTTCAGGTATCATTCGAAATGCTATGCCGAGGGAGAAGTTCGAACCAAGATAAGCTTTCCAAGTTGAAACCCCTCTTGAATTTATTGAGAGCCAAATTATCGTCAGTATATATATATATGGTTCCGTTGTGACTATCGACGAAATTATGATACCATGACAAGGCAGGCTTTTCTTCAAACTATATATTCCTGGAAAAGCGCGCAAATACGGCACAAAAATGTACAAGTTAGTAGCTACTAATGGATATACCTGGAGTTTTGTGATCTATACTGGTCAACAAGATCTCATGGCAGATCTTGGACACGCCCAAACAGTCGTGATGAATCTATCAGATAGACTTTATGAGTGTTATCGAACCGTGGTGGCTGACAACTTCTTTACTAGTCTTTCTCTAGTGAAACATTTATTGGAACATTGTGAAGTAATCGTGCTGGATCAGTTCAGAAAATTGTTCAGAAAAAGCTCAAACATGATGAATTTCATGGGTTTCAGAAAAAAATCGGTATAAAATTGAACAAGTGAAAAGAGAAAAGAGACGTTCTGATGATATCTATAAAGCTATCTCATTCGGCAAGTGTGATGCATATCGGAAAAAACAATAAACTAAACAAACGCATCATGAAGACACAAGTTGTTCTTGATAACAACGAAGGGAAACAAAGTAGTGATTTGTCAGATCAACTATCAACATACCTCACACACCTCAGACGGTCAATAAAATGGTATAACAAGGTGACATTTGTATTGATATTTGGAACAGCAGCAGTTAATAGTTATCTGATTTGCCAGGAAAATTATGCCACAAACAACATATAGATTTTACAGTTTCGAGAACAAAGAAAGTAAAAACGTTTTGCTCTACTACGATAATCTTTTTTGTCTTGAATGTTTTAATGATAAGCATTATACCATGAAGTAAAAGACTCAAATAAAGTACTGAAGGCAGAACAGATGATTCTTCAGGTTTATAACTTTCTGCCTAAGGAAACAGCAAAAGGAAATATTTTTCTATACAGTTACTTGTTAAAACTGTAGTGTGGTCCATCAGCAGGGCACATCGTGTCCAATGTATTAAAGCTCGGATTAAACGTGAATGTCTTAATACTAAACGAGATTGGGTTGATATGGATGCGGCGATGTGTCTCTTTCCAAGTATGACAGAAGTAGAACTGCGTTATATAACGTTTGGTGTGTTTTTGTACTTATTTTCGTCCAACATCTTTTGATTGTTATAGGTGGCTATCAGATTCGAATGGTTAAATCATACGTAAACGAATATCTAACTCCGTCATATTTATTTCTTGATAGAAAAGAATTTACAGTACAAATCTTGAAAGACGTGCAAGATATTGTACGCGTTCGTTTTCGATCGCATCATTCCAACAGTACCTTTTATAATACATACATCGAATATAAAATACGAGTTGGGAACCCATTGTCGACTGTTGTTCTCATGTCGCAGCCACTCTATGGTATCCTTTTCTTTATCAGAATGACTTATCGAATGTGAAACAAACGTCGAACAGATATTTCGATTTTGGTCAAGATACATTACCCGTCGGTGATTATGACATTTTATCAGAAGAAGAATCGTAACACTTATTCAGTATCAAAGACCGGAGAAATATCATTAACATAATCATCTCTTAAACTTCCCACAACATGAAAATAAAATGACTACATATTACAAGTTTCATAAATATGTATTATTTAACATAAAATAAAATTCCATTCTTATTATTTTCTTCTAATAATGTGCATTTAATCTGATATAACAAGTGATCTTGCGTATTGTGCTTGAAAAAAGTAATAAGAACATGATATAATTTCAGTGTGTTTATAGATTGACACAGACAATATCTATCTATTTGATGATAGTATTTCGATTTTTCTGATTCTAGAAATCCTAAAACTTTTCAGCTGATAGAAAAAAAACCATCTGATGAGTTCTAATAGCAGCTGACTGCTACAACTTTGAAGAAAAGAAGACAGTGCCATATGTTGTACTACAAATGAAAATAGACATAGTTGTCACTGTATGGTATTAGACTTTTTTCTTAGTCCATCTTGTAGATAGCTAAAACCTATAGGGCTTTGTAGCGTGTGAAAAGAACTATCTGATCAGCTATAATAAAAGCTGACTTTGCTGAATTTATATAGAAGAAATTAATCTAAAAGGCTATGATATTATTACCATATATTCGTAATAAAATCATTCCAAACATTAAGATAGAAAGTCTTCCGATGTATTCGAAATGTACCTTAAATTTGGTACCAAAATACTCGCCAATTTAAGTTCTTTCATTTCATGTATGATTGTGCTGGGTATAGTATAGAAAAGTCTAATGGGTCAAATTAGGATCTTATGCATCCTTGTCTATTCCATATATGCATTTTGAACAGTTACTATGAATAAAATAACTGCTTTTTTAGTTGATTGGAAGTCACACATATGTAGCTTCTTTTTATCAGTTTTGCAGGTATTTCGGTAAAATTCTTAAGCATGTCGAAATGAATTATTCTTGGAAAGGAAAGGATTAAACATTCAGAGAGAAAGAATTCTCTTGATCCAATATTAATGAATTATCGAACAAATAGTTGTTCTTTGTAATGAACAATAACAAAATTATTGAATCATCGATATGTTTAGTTATGAGTGAACATTTCGATCTAGTCAATTTTTTAATCGAATGAAATTTATTTTAAGAATATTCTTTGTTTTCATAAGATCTTAAAGTGAAACAATGAATGAGAAAAAACCATTTTTGTTCTACGAAGTTTTCATTTGTACGAAACGTTGATAGTGAAGTGCATCGTTTAGTAAAAATTCTGCAGAACCCCGTAGTCCTCTAAGTATTGATTTTTTCATTAGCATTGCTTGATATACTTATTAATTATTTTATTTTTCTAATATGAAAAGTCGATCAGAGGAAAAATGATGAGAGTGACACTTTTCATTACTTTTGTCCTGACCTACGTAATCCACACTGTATGCAGTACTATATAGATTCAATTGTCTAAAAAAATCATTGTCACTGTGCTCGTCTGTTATAAAACGTGATCGATCGAAGGCCAGTCCTGCAGTATGGCACTCTCAACTTGTATAGATTGCAACTGATCTGTAGTTGATTGATTCACATCACGACTGTTCTTTTCCAGTTCTTCTACATTTTTAAGTTTGCTTTCAAGAATGTGTATTTGAATTGTAGTTTTTTCGTTAAGTTTTTCCTCATAATCGGAGTCATCATCTTCTTGATATTTGCGTAAAACACTGCGATTAAATTCTAAGGCTGTTTTATAAAACCGCTTAGCCGTAGTATATTGATGTAGTTCAGTGTAAACATCCGCTAGTTTTCGAACGATGTTAACAAATTTCTGGTTACCAGTATAGAATGTTCTGAAAAATAAAATTTTTAAAAAGATTAAATATATCGGTAACTTTATCTTTCGAATATAAATAGCCTTACCCGTCATCATCATCGTCTTGTTCATAGTAATATCTATTATTTTTATAAAATTCTGCTGCATTTACATAATACTGAATGATTGCAGCATAATTTTTTAAATTAAAATAATTATCAGCCATTTTTTCTTTAATAGATGCAATTTGTTCTTGGTACATTTTATTCAGATCACATCCTTGATAATATTCTAGAGCTGAGCAGAGATATTCATTAGCTGTGGTATATTGATGTTGGGCAGAAGAGACCAAAGATAACCATTTCTGTATACATGCCAGTTGAATTTGTCTGTCATTTGACTGTGTTTCGTTCACTAATTGTAAAGCTAGAATGAAATGTGCGTGAGCTAATTCATATTTATGGAATGTCAGATACAGATATCCCATCTGACAATGATTCTCAGCGCCGACCAATAGCATTCCATCTTTAGTAAACATCCTTTTGGTAATTAGAAAGAACGGCTCATTCATAATAAATTCATTTTTTTCTATTTGATATTCAAGTGCTAATTCATAATCTGGCTTATACAGTCGATAAATGCGGATAATACGTGACAGAAGTGTAACGATTGTATCGGGATCGTAAGATAGTTTTTGCTCAGAGTATAACTTGAGATGGTTTGTATACTGTCTCAATGCATCATCGTATTTATTTACATTCGCATAGTCAGCAGCTAATTGTAATATGATATCACTTATGTTCAGATCATCCGGCGACACGTGATTTAAACTATATTGAACAAACAGTTCTGTATGATGGCTCATCATCAGTTTGTTTTCCAAAGTTTGCTTCATATTCTTCATATATATTTTAGCTAATTTTTTATGTATCCGAATTTTCTCATAGTCAGTTACAGCATTTTCGATTGCGCGCCGATAATATCTGATTGCTGAATCATAGGAAATCGAACTTTGCTCATGACCATATTTCTGCGTATCAGCAATCTTTTTATGTATTCGAGCGATATCAAAAAAACAATTTAATTCTTTGTCATTGATATATCGTGTCCATATTTTTAGTACCTTGTCATAATTTGGAATTCGAATACCTAGTTCATCACTCCACCAATTGCCACGTTTCACCGCTAAAATCCATTTTTCTCGCGGGTACAGACATATCAATTCATCAATAACTAGATACATGTTTTTGAGGTGCATTTTGTGTAGATTACTAGTGATACAATTTTTCAATGTTCTTCGCTTCGTTGTACTCAAAAATCGGTTGCTATTAAAACCACCACGCATTAAATTCAATCTGACTACCCAAATATGTTCGTTTTCATCATATAAATTCTCTGAAACTCTAAAACGTGTTCCAGGCATGAATAGAACTTCTAATTCATCAGGTATATGACCAATTTGTGATATATCAGCGAATGGAAAAGATTCTATTTCCGTATTGACTTCTACTTCAAATAAAACACTTTGAAATCTATGTTGGACTTGAGCAGAACCAAGAAATATCAGTGCCAATGATCGATCACGTGTTGTGGAAAAAAAACTATTGACCATTATGTACGGATTTCCGTTTCGTAATAGATTTTCTAGGTTTTGCACTTCGTATCGATTCATCATCTGACCACGATACACCTTGTATATGGTATTTTGTCGCTGAATGAATCTTTTACGCTCTGCTTCGAGTTGTTTGTATAAATCTTGAACGAAAAATCCAAATAGAAATGTAAGACCAGCATTGTTTTCGCGAAGTGCTTTATTCAGCAAACGAAAAACAAACGCATCCCGTGTGTACCACTGAATTGCGCTTTCGGGCGTATAGTTACGTTCAAATTCTTCTAACACACGAATTTGTGCATTAATCTTACTGTAATACTGTCTTAACCGAGTTATAAGACGCTCACGACATCTGTTTACTGGATAAGGTAGATAAATCAGAAATTCAATAAATTGGTCCCATTTTGATAAAGGAACTAAATTAGTTGTGTTATTCTCTTTGGAGAATGCAGCAAAGACTGACGACATTTTATTTTCGATATATTGATTTATTTCTTTCCTTAAATCATTGAATAATTCTTTCAAGTTTGAATAGACTACTGGTTTTACCTAGTTTTTAAATATTAGAAGTCAGAAAACTTGTATTATCTTTCATTAATATAGCATCTAAGTTTGTTATACAATTAACTTAATAATGCTAATACTTAAAAGTTTTAGATTATTTCGTCGATTTATTATCAACCTATACCTGAAATATATGGCTTCACCTGGTCACTCAAAATGGAACTGCATTAGTGTCTACGTTTCTTTTCTTACAAAAGTATACAAAAGTAATCATTCATACCTTCGTGTATTCTGAAAGCCACTTTTGATCATATTCTTCATTCATGCTATGAATATAAATAAATGATATGTGTGAAAGATGACATACGAGAGGAAGTAACTGGTGTGCTTGCTGTTCACCGGAACAAATAAGAAATGTTGTCGTCACACTTTCTTTCCATTCATCAAGATAATTTCTACATTCGTTTATATCTTCAAACATTTTGATATAATCTACTTTAAACATGTAAATAAAACTTCGATAGAAAGTGTCATCAGTATTGTTGTCTGATTTGCAATACAACCAGACAATTTGACGAGATTCAATTTCTTCACATTCAGGATCGAACAGCATATGATCTTCGAAGTCAGATTCTTCATCGCTGCTATCATCTTTCAATAGAGATGCATTGGAAAATTTCGTCGTCATTAATGTGCCTCTTAATCGTGATGATATTACAGTAGTTACTACTGTAGTTAACGTTGATGGTATGTTTTCCATTATTTCTATTTAATTGCACTTAAGGACAAGTAGTCTGAGAATTAAAATTGATCAAAAAAAAGCTATTAAGAAATAAGAAATGTGACTATTCGTGTTGAATTGATTCCTTACTGTATGAATGAGTAATTGACTGATCACAGCAAAATTGAATTACCTATTTATTCTCGAAAGGCTTATTATATATAGATGTGAAAGAGCCAGGAAAAAATCAGCAGTAATAAATAATAAATATGATGAAAAAGAAAAAACCTAATAATATCAGAAGAATATGTATAAAAAATTGCAAGCAAAGGAAAGAAAAGAAAAAATACATATGTATATCGTATATGTCATTTGAATGGTATAGGTGAAGATGCAAGCGAAAGGAAGAACGAGTCAACAAAAATGAATCATATTATGACATGCTGCCAATTTTAATATAAATGGAAGATATGAGAAAAGGTTACATATATGTAATACTTGAAATTTGAATTCAAGTATTCAATTATTCGAAAAGAGAGAGGGGAGGCATTGGCGAGTGCAGAATCTCACAGATTCACCTGCGAGTGAGGCCGAAATGCTGGAGGAGGGAATAACAACACGAATGGAGCATTGTGAGGTTGAGGCGAAATACTTGGCGAGGGTGTAGTAGAAGAAGAGATGGTCTGCTGAGCATGAGGGCTGAGCCACAGCTGAGACCGCTAGCTTTGGGCGATGGTGGCAAGATGCGGAAGGGAAAACGTGAATGGAGGAATAGAGGCTGTTTGGAAGTTACGTGAGCAGTAGAAGGCGGGGGAGCGGCTTTAGGAAAAGCGAGAAATTCGAACAGTCGGACTAGGCAGGGTAGGCCAGAGTTATGATTTAATTGTTGGAAAAGACAGGATGAGGAGATGGATGAGGTTCAGCGCTGGAGTCTCCGGAAAAACCAGGGTTAAGAAGAATTACTGTTTTTTTTGCTCGCCAGTTTTGGTTTTCTGGAAAACCGGACTGCTGGAGACTGAAAAATCTGAGAATAGGTGTAAAGAATTTTGTGAAATTATTGTGGCGAGGGATTCTGACACTATTGGTCTTTGCAAAACTGAAGTCTCTTAGATACCGAGTGGCAAGCGCTTGCACAAACTTTCACCGATAAACTTCGTATTTCAGTGCGTATAGCATCTTTTAGTTCTTGAAGATTTTGAAATTTCATCGCGTATACACGCTCTTTGATCACACCCCATAAAAAGAAATCAGTCGGCGTAAGGTCTGAAGATCGTGCCGGCCAATCAATCCAACCACGTCGACCAATTTAGCTGTCAGAAAATGTTTTGTCCAAAAAATGCCAGACAGATCGAGCGTAATGAGCCGGTGCTACATCGTTCATATAAACTACGTCTTCTAAATCCATTTCACTTGAAATAGAGGGTACAATATCTTTTTGGAGTATGTCCAGATAGCTGTCTGCAGTAATGTTATCATGAAAGAAGAACAGTCCGATGATGTCACCAACCCAAATTCCAGCCCACACAGCGATGCCTGAGCTATTCATTTCTTGAGTAATAATAACACGGGGATTTTCTACAGCGTAATAAACGCAGTTGTGTCGGTTGATATGACCATTCAATTTGAAAATGGCTTCATCAGCCCAAACAATTCGATTAAGCAAGGAAGAGTCGTCAGCCAATAAGTTAAGAAAGATATCGGCAAATTCACAACGTCTGTCAGGATCGTCTTTGTTCAAAGCATGCACCAGTTGTGGACGGTACGGTTTCAAACCCATTTCTTTCATCATTCGTTGAAGGTTACTTCTGGACAGGTTCAGTTCCAAAGAAGCTCTTCTTCTTGAAGTTGCACGAATTTCTTCGAAAGTAGCGCGGACACATTCTTTGTTCTCGTCGGTGCTAACAGAACTAGGACGACCAGATCGTGGTCTATCTTCGAGGCTCTCAGTTTCGTCAAACTTTCGTACCAGACTCAAAATGTCCTTTGATGTTGGAGGAGTTCGATTGAAACGATTTTCAAATTGATGACCAATTTCTGTTGCATTTTGGTAAACGACGTGCCACTTCACAATTTCGGTTTTTTCGCGTAACGACAAACGAACAGTTTTACTCATAATAGAAAGAATGTGAGAAAGGCTAGGGCTATGTACATAACAGAAAATGTAAAGAGAATCAAAAACGAACCATTCGATAAGAGAGATATCCACTAGTATTGTTGTCTCCCAGATGCCCTTCCTTACTCATTTAAGTAATGTAAGAGAACAAGCAATAATAAACGCTTTCTTTTATTACATGCACTGTATATGTATATCTGTATGGTCTTGAATTAATTACAACATATACATGTCGTTCATATGCTCAATCTTTATTTATCACATCTAGTATATGTGGTATGAATATCAGACCTAACCGACAATCTATAAGACAGAAATCGATAGAAATACTATTTTTCCTTACTTTTGGGCCACCCTGTATGTATATTGCAGTAATATTAGAAAACTTTTCTGAAGCACAAGAAGATGTACAACAGGTAAATAGTTGAAAATAAAAAGGTTTTTTATGCAAGGATTAACAGTTGATGATTATGATATGTATTGTGAAAAATGACAACGCTTAGATCCATCAAGTTCACAATATATACGATATGATCATTTATCAGATTTTTTTGATAGTCTTGAACCACCATAACATATATCTAAACCAAATCAATTATTATTTGTTGTTATGAGTTTACCAATATGTAGAAATAATCGTATGCATTGTGTTGATATATTTTCTTGATAAACTTGATACACCAGAAGCGAGTGTGGAAAGTGATGCAACAATTGATATAAAAAAATTTCATTCAAAAGATTATCATCCTATAATAACAACACTACAATGCCAACGTGGAATTTATTTAAGTCGAATGGGTTCAAAAAAGGTTTTCAAGCTAATATTGAACGACATCATAATGAACTAAAGAATCTAGAACTAATATTTGAACAAACGACAACTAGGCAACCTCTTCATCATGTCAATGGAACTGAAAATATAGAAAAGATGATGTAGATTTATTAGACTAAGCTTGTTCTTATTATGTTTAATTTTCATTTCTGTTTAATAGATTGATTAGTCTATTATCATTGAAAGGCTTTTTATCAGCTCGAAGTTTTCTATTATTGAGTTTTACAAAGTGAAATGTTGTTTAATATCTGAAAATTTTCGTTCGTTAGATTAAAAAAAAAGTGACATCTTTAACTCTCTATAAAGAAAATATAAAACATATTCATTAGAATTTGTCAATTAACAATGTTATTCTATATCTAAAACTAAAAATAATCGAAGGATTGAATGTGAAGGTAATTATATTTTTTTGTTGAATAGGTTTGCTTGAAATACATGAAGCATGACAGCGTCAATCCGTATCGTTAAGTATTTATTTTTTTTTTTCGAGAGATGTCATTGAATATTTATTTTGAAATAAAATTAATAAATATAAAATATTAGGTGAGTTCTACTTTGAATAATAACAATATTAATTGAAAAGTAATAAATTTGATTAGTTGTAAATGATTTGATATTCGATATCCAATCGTAATATTTGGTAACGCTTGACTTACTATATATGTCTCTTTCTTTTCATTTCGTGTCACATAAAATTGTTTAAAATTAATTATTAGAAATCAAAATGTTTTACCGTTTAACCTTGTTTGTTCAACAATTAACAACAAAAAATTTGCATCGAAATTTACTTTGGTTCTCTCGATCACCAATCCAGGAAACATTTGGTTTGTTGAAATACTTTTTTATTAAAATTTCATCAAGATTTTTATCTAAACAGGAATAAAATTTCATAATTTTAAATTCTACTAGAAGTGTGTTCTATATCTTTGAATATGATGCAGAGTGATTTAAGAAATGTATTTTATTTATTTAATTAGGTAGAAGATTAAAACGACGTTTAAAAAATATTTTCATAATTAGTACTATTAGTTTTGGAACATTATACAGTTATCGTAGATATCATCGTTATAAATGGTTTAATGAAATGCATGATTCTTTCAGAAATGTTGGTACTAAACCACGTATTATTGTTCTTGGAACAGGTTAATAATATATTTTATTATTTTTATTTTTATTTTTTTGTATTAATTAAATAAATAGGTTGGTCTGCTGTATCATTTTTAAAACATATTAATACTGATAAATATGAAGTTATTTGTATATCACCACGTAATTATTTTTTAATGACACCATTATTACCATCTGTTAGTGTTGGAACAATTGAAACTCGAACAGTAATTGAATCAATTCGTTCACTTATTGGACCAAAAATACATTTTATTGAAGCACGTTGTATTAGTATTGATCCAAAATCAAAGATTATAACATGTAATATTAATGAAGAAAAATCATTATCTCATGATAATAATATTAAAACAGTACTTGTATCAGATGGTGCATCATCAAGAGTAGTTAAAGATTCAGGTTAATTATATTTTATTAATTTTTTACACAAAAAAATTTGATGTTTTTATTTAGCTCGTACTCGACCAATGTTTGATATGAATTATGATATACTTATTATTGGTATTGGATCAGAAAATAATACATTTAATACACCAGGTGTTGAAAAACATGCACATTTTCTTAAAGAAATATCTGATGCAAGACGTATTCGTTCAGCAATTAGTGATGCTTTTGAATCAGCTATAACTCCAACACAATCAGATGAAGAAAAAAAACGTCTTTTACATTTTATTGTTGTAGGAGGTGGACCAACTGGTGTTGAATTTGCTGCTGAAGTATTTTGATATTTATAATAATATTTCCGAGATACTACTAAGATTTATATTTTAGTTATCGGATTTAATTCATGAAGATCTTCAATATTATTTTCCACGTTTAGTTGCTAATGATGTTAAAATAACATTAATTCAATCACTTGATCATATATTATCTACAATGGTTTGAAAGTTTTTTTTAATAAATAATTTTTTAGTTTTTTTTTGTGATTAGGATAAAAAAATAAGTGAATATGCAGAAAAACATTTTCGTCGTGAAAATATTGAAATACTATTAAATACACGTGTTAAAGAAGTTAAAGAACAAGAAGTTATTGTACAAGTTAAAGGTTCAAATGAATTAAAATCACTTCCATGTTCAGTTACTGTTTGGGCAACTGGAATAGCAGCTCGATCATTAATTCATAATATTCGAGAAATAATTGGTTTAAATATTCAAACTAATCGAATGGGTCTACTTACTGATCAATATTTACGTGTAAAAGGTATTAATGATAATTCAATATTTGCTCTTGGAGATTGTTCAACAATTGAACAACTAAAATTAGTTGATCAAATTCAATTATTATTTGAAGAAGCTGATATAGAAAATAAAGGTGAACTTAATTTTCAACAATTTCAAAAATTAATTCAAAATAAAATCACACAATTTCCACAGGTATTAAAATTTCTTTTTATTTATTGATAAATAGGAGATTGATATTGTTTTTAGCTTGAAATATATGCAAAAAGTATTAAAAAAGTATTTGAAGACGCTGATAAAGAAAAAAGTGGTCATTTAACACTTGATACTCTTCGTTCAACTCTTGAAGAAGCTGATAAAAAACTTCGTGCATTACCAGCAACAGCACAAGTTGCACATCAAGAAGGTCTTTATGTTGCTCATTTACTTAATCAAATCACTAATTTACAATTAAATAATTCTGAACAACAAAATTTAAAACCATTTCGATATAAACATATAGGTACATTAGCATATATTGGTGGAGATGCAGCAGTACTTGATTTTACTGATTCAAAATCAATTATTGATATATTTAAATTAAAATCAATATCAGGTCATGGTGCTGATTATTTATGGAAATCATTTTATTTTACTGAAATGTTTACTGGACGAACAAAAATATTACTTGCATTTGATTGGATTCGTACAAAATCATATGGAAGAGATATTAGTCGATATTAAATAACAAATATTTGTTTCAAGTTTTTCTTTTCTAATAAATTTTTTATTTATTTTGTAAAAGTAAAGATATAAACATGTCTACAGATGAAAACTCTTATGATCTTAGAACCAAAACTCTGAGATTTATTTCCCAAAAATACATTTGCTATAACTGATTGGTGTTCTTTCCTATGAAAACTACCTTTTAAATAGAGCTAAAACACTGATAAGTTGTATATAAACAAAACTTTTCACTTTTCGACTGTTCTAAAAGATCACAAAGACGTTGGACAACTGTAAACTGTTTTTTTCTTTGCTCTCTTCTCGCTCAAATGTTTTTCTTTGATGTACTTGAATATTACTATACTCAAGATATTGTTCAAAAGTTTGTATGCAGTTGTTAAATTTTTGCAATAAACAGTATGTACAGGTGTTTGCAAAAAAACTTGTATAACTTCTTCTACAAATATCATCTTCTTTTGATAAGATTCCCAATTCAAATTCTAATGAAGAAACTATTGCATCAGTTTATAATGGACTTAGTTCAATTAATGCATATTATTTAAATACAAGTGCACATAATGGCGGTTATATGGTTGATTATGCTTCTGGTGCATATGCTGCATGGTTCAATAGTGATCTAACCATTCAAACATTGATAGTTAACGGTACATTAACATTTAATTCATTTTTAACGACTGCAAGATGATTAAACTCAGTGTCTCATACAATTCGCAGTCATTATTTCAATACACAATCACATACAATCACTTTTTCATTGAATAGATATATTTAAAGTTTAATCGTGCTCATTTGGTTTGATATGCATCAGGAACTGTAGATACTGAAATGGACAATTTATGTATTACTGGTTGACATTATACTATACGGACTTTCGTGTGGGTAAGCTGTTAAAATAATTTTCCACTCAGTCAATATCCGTTTATTGAACCTTTCATTTAATTAATCTATTAGTAAAAATAAATTAAGTCTAATAGTTATAAATATTGGTGCCAAATCAGTAGCGGATCTAATACTTTGAAAGGAGAGACGATTTTTGTCAAAAACCACCTTTCGTGGTCCAAACTGAAGTTGTATGTTGACTTTGAAATTAAAACTATCCAAGATTCTTTGACAAAGCGAAAAGCGATTATAGTTGCTTGGTTACATTTGTCATCCTTCTAGCCATCCTGGAATTTCCATTAATAATTTCACATTTATAGCACGCTTTGAAAGTGTCGAAGAAGTTCAAGATACTATTAAGATTGATGTGCCTTTTCTCGTTGTTGATGGAAAGTCTGAGTAGAATATGAGATAGTGCTATCTAGAAGAATTCTGTGGTATGTGTTTGAATGCTGTTTTCAATTATGTCCATACCTATACGCACACTTTCACTTTTGCATCCTCGTCCACACCGTTGTGATGCGAAAGAACAATTATCAAGATAAAGTTTTGAAAAAACGAAATTGATATTGACATTACCTGGATTTAGAAGTAAGCGGAAAGGATCAATAAAAAGCAACGATTTTAGGCGATTATATTGATTATCAATCTTGTCTTGCAAAAAGAGATGAAGTATTTGCTTTTGAAGTATTTAATAATAAAAGATATCAATAATTTATTGTACTTGAAAAAAAAATTGAAGATGCTTATCAAATCTAGAGTTTTAGTAGTCGTAATTATCAGATATCATCGCAATACAGAAGAAAATAAAATCATTTATAAAAGACAAATGGAGAATATTGTTGCTGTTTCTGCTCTATTATCCTGGGCGAATTTCAGTTGGTTTAATCAACCGACAGTATGGTCTACTAATGCAACCACACTTTATGTTCACACCGATCCTGATACTGATTTTTGGAGTAAAACACACTATGGTTTCATACGAGATACTGGTCATTTTTACTATCGATCATTAACTGGTGATCAATCGTTCACAGCGAACGTTAATATCCGAGGAAAATACAAAACACTATACGATCAAGGTGGTTTGATGTTACGCATTGATAAGAACAATTGGATCAAATGTGGAATAGAATATGTTGATGGTCAACATTTTGCTAGTGTTGTTGTAACTGTCAACGGCTGGTCGGATTGGAGTGTTGTTGCAATTGAGTCATTTGATATTTTGAAATTACGTGTCAAACGAGTAAAGGAAGCCGTACATGTCGACTTTGCCGAAGGTGAACAAGGAAATTTTAAAATGATGAGATTAGCTTATTTACCGGTGATAGATCGATCACAAGCCATGATGGTTGGAATTATGTGTGCATCTCCTACTACAAATGGGTCAGGATTTGAAATTACTTTTGATGGTCTATCTATTGTAGAAGACTCTGAAAAAAGTGGAAGTAAAGGCGCCACTTTTCATTCTACGTTTTATTATGTACTTATCATGTTAGTTATTATCATTCCAGCATATCATATATAGAATGTGAAGTATGAACTCGAATGCTATATTTTCTTAAATGGGTATTTTGCTTACGATCGAATTCATATGACATTGTAAAGTTTATTTGAGTTTTTTTCAGGAGAAAATTCTTCATGATCATCGGCACTGAATTAACGTAATACAAAATGCAGAATTCTTTCCATAAAATTTGTTAATAGTATTTAAGATCGATCTGAAATATTTTGGTTTATAAAAGTGAAATAAAGAGGAGAAAGCAATAATTCTCAATTATACCTATTAATCGTAAGTATATCAAAGAAGAAAAATTCCATTTAGTACCATTGAAATGGCTCCAAACGACGAAATCTTTCATAATTTTGAAGAGAAAATTTTTCAACTCAAGAAACTAGAATTATTATTTTTAAGTGATAGTAGCTCAATCGATGAAGCACAGTTAAAAATGATTTATATTGAATAATACAAAATTATTCTGCTAAATAGTGTAGTTAATGCTCCTATGAAAAACAACCAACAATTGTCGTTTATTGTGTTAATTCAGAGTATCCATTTTACTTATGAAACCAAGAACGTTATTAAAAGTCTGCTATATTGCATTAATAGATTATTACAATTTATCTAAGAAGTACATTTTGCATATATAAAAACTTCGATATCAGTCTATTTCAAAATCTAATTGATTGATTGTATAAATTACTTATTTTGTAATCTATATATGATTTATGATGAATGTTCATTTTTTTATTGGTAAAGCATCGAAATTCAGTGATATTTATTTTAAATTCAAACATTGAATATTTGATATTTGTGTAAATTTTCATGCTTGGTACTACTATATGAATAATTTATCGATTGCATGTGACTATATTTAGAAAAAGCGAGACAGTTAATTATATATTTTTTTTCTTTCTTTTTTATTACTTATTTCTGTTGTCTGACATTATGATATATATATATATATATTTGCTATTCACCTTTGCACATCATATAAAAAGAGTAATCAACATAACGAGCAGTAGTAATGAATAAAATAATATTTTCTTTTCTGTAGGCACTCTATCATTTCTTTATTTTTGCATAGATGTCATATGCTCATTTTGTTTTTGTTATTATAGTTCTAATTTTTAGTAACTGATTATACTTGAAATTAACAACTTTTCACTTGTAAAAAGTAATATTAATCATGACATCGATAATGTCAATTGAAGAATTCAATTTAGTTCGTAATGAACAAACTGAAAACATATCTTCAAATCAATTGAAATCTGTTCTTGATTATTATGCTGAACATTTTACTCCTGAAACTAGTGATGAAATTATCTATATATTATCATCTAATAATTTATCACTCTACACTCATCAAATTATTCCATTGATTCATAATCGATTAATTGAACTTACGGAAAAAGCTGTTGCCTTCGGTAGTGTTTTATCTCATAATGAGATTATTTTAATGGATAAATGTTTAGATATCCTCTTAGATGCATTACGATCAAGTTCTATTAATGATGAAAACAAATTAAAAGAAGAAATTCTTCCCTTAAATAATTCATTTCTAAAATTCATTCAATACGATAGTTGGAAAAAAATGACAAATTATGAAAAAATTTGTCGAATGTCTAATTGAATATCAATCATCAAAAGATACTGAAAATAATTTACGATTTGTTCAAGCATTTGTTCTATGTATTAATTCATTAGATGGTACAGAAATATATTTAAAATCTGTACAATTATTTGATAAAACAACATTAAATGAATATAATAAATTTTTATTATTTACAAATTTTAATTTTATTTTAACAAATCAATTTTGTAATAATGAATTTCGAAATAATTTTTGTAAAAATTTTTGGATACCAAAATATCAACAATTATTAAAAATAATTTTATCCAATAATGATCATGTATCATTGAAAATAATTAAATATTTAATAACAAATCTTATTCAAATGCAACGAACAAATGAAATTAATTCAAAATTTTGGACCGGACAAATAAAAAAATTTTTCAATGAAAAATGAATATTTAATTATTATTGATATGCTTTTACCTTTACTAACTAATCAACATATGATTAATGATCCCATAGAAATTCAACAAAAATTTCAATTACATACAAATACTTTTGATAATACAACAAAATATATAACATCAACATATGTTATATGGTTAATATTAAAATTAATTTTAATATTTATTAATGCAAATGGAGATTGTCTTACTGTTAGCGATTCCTTGCGTCATCACTTCTCTTTTTATTAAAAATGTGATCCTAGATCACATTTTTTCTTTCCTTTCATGATTCATGCCACATGATGTGTTGAGTCAAAAAATGTGATCATACATCACATTTTTTCCTTCCTTTTTCTTATATATACATTTTCTTTTTCCTGTAAGATTACGATTTTTTTTCTCAAATAAAATCTACAGCACATCCAGCTTCATTCTTTCTCCCAGCCCTACAGACAGGCTAACATTTTGGTGCCGTGAACTCCGGTTTCTTCTTGTCTGTACCAACCTTTATAGCGTCTTTCTCTCTTCCTTCATGTTTGATCCTAACGATGATGATCCTGTACCTAAGAAGCTTTTAACCATACCCTCTGAATATCAATCTACAATTCAAAAAAAGTCTTCTTTCCACACACTTATACAGACAACCCCAATGGCAACTGCGAATCAACCACTCTTTGATACTCCCACCACCGAGATGAAATTTCGCCAGCGCGTTCTAGAAATGGTTCCATTTTACGATGGTGACTCTGAGACCCTTTTAGACTGGTTACGAATTGCTGGCGCATTTTTTGCCAAAGAATGTCTTTCTGATGCTCACCAACTCTTTGCTATACGTTTTCTTCTTACTGAACAAGCTCTTGATACATTTACTGTTCATGAAGATCTAATTCACAATTACAACGATCTCCGAAAGCTTCTCTTGCATGCCGCAGGTAAACTTCCTTTGCGCACTCTCACCTCACTCGATTCAATCTCTACTTTCACGCTCTCTCAACCAGGAGCTAATTCTACTAGTATCGATCCTAATTTGACCACCATCACTTCGTTACCGTCAACATCCATCACGTTTACTCAATCAGCTGATGATTTAACACAAAACGAATATCGAAAGTCCATCATTACTCAATTCCAAACCGACAAATCTTTAAAATTTTCTGGCGAACATAAACAAGATGTTATTAGATGGCTCGAAAGATTGGAACGCAAGTTTGAAATCGCCGAAATTAGCGATGTTAAAAAGTTTGATTATCTCACTGAATTATTAGAAAAAGGAGCTCTGAATTGGTTCATTGAACGAAAATCATCACTGAATCGGTCGTGGCCTGCTTTTGTTCAACAATTTAAACAAGTCTATGATTTTCCTAGTCGATCACAACTTGCACTCCAAAAATTACAGAACTATCATCAATCTGCAGAACAAGATGTTCGAAGCTTTTGCTGTGCGATGCGAAAATTATGCAAAGAATATGATCCTGATATGAGCAAGAAAATGCGACTTGACTTTCTCATTCGTTCAGTCAATCCCACCTATCGTCCGGAAATCTTAAAACTTAAACCGACCGATCCAGATGCATTTGAACAAACTGCTATAGATGTCGAAAATATCTTCCTTACATTAAAAGCCTATGAAACACATACTTCATCTACGGTAAATACAGATACTTCTCCACCACAAGTAAGCTATTACTATCCCGCACAACAACAACAATCAACTGCCTCGAATTATCCTCTTTCTGAAACACCCAATCACTTCCGATCCCCTCAACGCCCCTCTTTCAACACCACTTCTCGTTTTTCCTCCTCTTCAAACTATCCTCCAGGCCGCCGCCAATCTGTAAATCGCTACCCATTTCAGTCATCCCGACGACCAAACCTCTTTGCTTATACCATCAATTCTCCTGAAACACAGCGTGTAAACCAATCGATTCCTCCCCTGATGCCTCCCTCTCACTCTACACTGCAACAACCATTGCCTTGTTCGTGGTGCCATCAGCAAGGACACTCCACTCAAGACTGTCCTTTTTAAAATTGGGGTCAGAGTCTGGTGGTTCTGTCTCCAAATACTCTTCTCTAAAACCATCAAATTCTGCGTTACTCTATACTTCTCTCCTCATTAATACTGTTCCACTCCAAATTCTTATAGACACTGGTGCGTCTGCTACTTGTATCAGTAAACAATCTTTGTCTCGCCTCCCTCACGCTCATTTCCTCGATCACACGCGTCGTTCCTTCTTACTTGCCGACGGATTTATTTCACTTCATGTAATTGGAAACGTCGAACTTTCCATGCAACTTGAAACTGAACACATTTCCTTCTCCGCACTTGTTACTGAAAATCTTTGCGTTGATCTTATATTAGGCATTGATTTTCTCGCTTCCTTCGCCGCGATAATTGACTTAGATCTTCGTCAGTTTTCGATTAAAAACCATGGTCATCGGATCACTATAAATGTCGATGAAGCGTTGCGTCCTCCATTTGTTCCTATTCGATCCCTTTCTGCCGTCTCTCTGCCACCTAAATCCACCATAGATATTTTGGTCTCTTCCCCTGTTTCCTCACTTTCTTCCACCTTTATTCCAGCACTAATCTTCTTAGCACACCCTCATGTGTCCACCCAACAGAAAAACATTGTCATCAAGAGTTACAAATCTTCCTTATCTGTCACAAATCACTCAGTTTTTCCTCAAATCATTCCTCATCATTTCTGCTTCGGATATCTTACACTTCCCTCTCCTTGCAAATCATTTTCCGCTCAGATTTCTGCTCTTTGTGTGAAATACAATGTGAAACGCAACGAACAAATTCGTTCTTCCTCTTTCTTGAGTCCTCAAAACCATCCTCCACATGTTTCTAAACCCATTCCTCATCAAACTCGCGTATTCTCACCACCTCTACAAGTGGCTGCCACATCTCCCCCTATATCTTTACCACCTGAACTTACCAAACTTGTCGACAAACTCACAGACGAATCGGAACGCACTCAGGTTGCGCCTCTTCTTTATCGTTTCTCCAGGATCTTTGACACTTCTAAGCATAATATCTCTAAGATTTTCATCAAACACGTTGTTAACACCATTCCTCATTCCCCACCAGCGTTTCGACCCCATCGCAATCCTCATCACAGGGAAGAAACACAAAAACTTATTGATGAGTTTCTTGCCGCTGGAATAATTCACGAATCACATTCTCCATATGCCGCTCCAGCCTTTATTGTTCCTCGAAAAGACAATCGCCCTGGTCGCCTGGTTGTAGATTATCGTGCTTTGAACAAAATTACTATACCCGATGCAAGTCCTTTGCCTCATATCGAGGATACTTTACAAGAACTTGGTAGAGGGTTTAAGTACTTCTCCAAGTTAGATCTTAAAAGTGGATATCATCAGTTTCAAATTCCAAAAGACGATCAAGAAAAGACGGCCTTTGTTGTTTCTTCTGGACACTATGAATTTTCGGTGCTACCTATGGGACCGCGAAATGGACCAGCCTGTTTTCAAAAAACTATGTCGAATCTCCTAAAGCCTTGTCGTGACTTCGCGCGAGTCTATCTTGATGATATCATCATCTACTCCAAAACTTTGCAACAACATCTTCATCATTTAAACCTCGTTTTTGAAATATTCACTGAAAACCAACTTGTTCTTAGTCCCTCAAAATGTGAAATAGCTGTTCCCAAGGTGGAGTTTCTTGGACATATCGTCTCAGAACATAATCTTACTCCTAACAACGACGCTATTCAAGCCATACTTGATCTCCGCGAACCTCGTACACTAAAAGAAGCTAACAAGTTCTTGGGTGGATTAGCTTACTATCGTAAATTTGTTCCTCGTTTTGCCCACATAGCTGCGCCCATTCACAAGGTAACCAATTTAACCAAAGCCAAACGACATTTATTCCAGTGGACAGCCGAACAGTCAAAAGCCTTCTTTGATTTAAAACAAATGCTCACCACTGAACTCTATCTTCAATTTCCGGTGGATGGCTATCCTTTACACTTATCTACAGATGCCAGCGGCATTGCCACCGGTGGAGTCTTGTTTCAGGAAATTGATGGTGAACGTCGCAATATTTTCTATCACTCCAAAGTTCTCTCTTCAATTGAAAGAAAGTATTCGATACCTGAACAGGAAGCTCTGGCTATATTTCAGTGTTTACAGCGAATGCGTCCTTATGTCTTAGGACGCACGGTATACATTCACACTAATCATTGTCCAATTTGTGGCTTTTTGAAAAAACCCATCAACATCCGACGTATCGAACGTGTAGCTAACTTGATCCAGGAGTACAACATTGCCGAAATGCAGCACATTACCGGTAAAAGTAACTGTTTACCTGATTTTCTTTCTCGCCCCTTTGATGATCCTCTCTTCGACATTCCCTACGGTGTTGAAAGTAAACGACCCCTATCTTCTATCTCCATGTCTCTCCCTTCTCGATCCTATATTTCACCTATGGTTCTTCGTCCTCGCACTAAACCCATTTCTCTTCCTTCTTCTAGAACTGTTGGTGACACTGAGAACAGTGACACGAAAACAGATTCCACGCCTGCCAAGTCTCGTACGACCGACACTACGGCTTCTTCTCAAATTCTTACTTCCCCCTCTCCGAACAATTTTAACTGTCACTACTTAAAACAAGAGCAGGATAATGATCCTGATATTCAACGTATCATTGCCCAGCTAAAGGACCCCACTTCCACATTCAACTCTTCCTCGTTCATCATTAAAGATCAGCTTCTTCATAAACTTGTGACATTATCTCCCACTTTCCATCTGAAAACTGCAGTTCCCTATCTCCCAGTTTCCATGATTAGATCCCTTCTGACTACCATGCACGACGATCCTTATCACGGTGGTCATTTCTCCTCTGATAAAATGTTGTCAAAGTTGGTTTCTCGTTATTGGTGGCCTAAAATGCGAGAAACTATTCAACGTCATGTTCAAGCGTGCACTCTTTGTCAACAGTACAATTACAGTCGTCACAAACAACCGGGTCATCTTCATCCTATTCCTCCCTCAGACATTCCCTATTCTGTGATCAGCATGGATTTTTGCGGCCCTTTCATTGAGTCTCCCAGAGAGAATAAGTTTGTTCTTGTTATCTCCGATTTGTTTACCCGTCATGTAACTGCTATTGCTACCCGGACTAACACCGCCGACGTGACAGCCATGGCACTCTATCGTGAAATCTTTTGTAAATATGGCGTTTGTTCTACCTTGATTACCGATCAGGGTACCCATTTCAACAATCACCTTATGCGTGCTCTCACTCATCTCTTTGGTTACAATCACATATACAGTACTGCCTATCATCCACAAACGAACGCCGTTACCGAACGTTTTAATGCCTCACTCAAGATCCAAATTTCTAAACTGGAAGACAAACACCATCACAACTGGGATGACTACCTCGATCCTGTTGTCTTTGCGTACAATACCTCGAAGCACAAGACTACACACTTTTCACCTTTCGAATTACTCTTTGGTCGTTCGCCTCAACTTCCAATCGATCCTCGTCCACAATTCTACACCTTTGATCGACCAAATATCTGCTTTGAAAATCTTCAACGCATATTGCAAGTTTATCATCAACATGCTAAAAACAACATTATCGAACAACAAAAGTATAATAAAAAACGATATGACAGACATCGATCTGATCCTCATTATCAAATTGGTGACCGCGTTTTCACAAAAATCTTCGCTGTGCGCGGCAAACTCGATCCTCGTTATTCGTCGGATCCTAATATTATTACCGAGATACGTCATCCTACTTATGGGGTACTTAATGAGTCCACAGGTGTTGTGAAACACTTTCATGTCTCTGACCTACGTCCTATTATCCCGGTTTATGACTCTGCTCCTTCCATTTAGTGATATATTCCTAACTTCCACCTCGATTCTAAAAAACAAATAATAATAATAATCATACCATACTTCTTTTTCTCCACTCGCCGGTAATCATGGTAAAAATAATAACCGACTGATACTTATCTTTCATTCGTACTGGTATTTTTCTGTCTTTCTACAGCCCATATTCATTGTCTTGGTGTACGTGCAAGAACCCTCTTTCTTTCATTGTATACTTTCCTTTATCATTTTCATTTTCATTTTCTTGTATGCTTCAATCTGTTCTCTTCATCACACTGATTATGTCCAGCTTACTTATTGTTCTGCTCTTCACTCTATTCTTATCAACAAATGGTTTTCTCTTTGGACAGTCTAAATTAGAATGCAAACCCTGTATTTGCCATCCCGAGTGTCATTGTGAAACTAAATGTGTCCAACAACAGCTGCTCAAAGAATTTAATCTGGGTGTCGATAGTCACAATACACTTGCATCAAATTATATTCGTGAAAATCAAGCTACTCGTTTTATCTTAATTTTTTCATTAAGTATAAATTTTCTTCTAATACTTCTACTATTATTTCGAAAACCTGTCCGCAACTGCTATCGTTCATGTCTACAACACAAACAACAACATCAAAACGCAAAACGACAAGCAATTGCTCGTCAACAAACAGAACATTATACTCTTGCTTTGAAAAAAATGTTAGCACCACATAACGAACACTGTTCATCGAAACAAAACGATTCTTCTACAACCTCACCTCAACCCTTATTCCAATTGCTTTCGAACTACAATCCCGATGCCCATGTATGAACATCATTACTTTTCAAAAAGCAACAAACAAAAAAAAAAACAAACACTTCATCTTGCGAAAAATGTTTCTTTTTTTCCCTTCCTCTTCGTTCTTTTCGTGAAAGAGGGGAGGTGTTAGCGATTCCTTGCGTCATCACTTCTCTTTTTATTAAAAATGTGATCCTAGATCACATTTTTTCTTTCCTTTCATGATTCATGCCACATGATGTGTTGAGTCAAAAAATGTGATCATACATCACATTTTTTCCTTCTTTTTTCTTATATATACATTTCCTTTTTCCTGTAAGATTACGATTTTTTTTTCTCAAATAAAATCTACAGCACATCCAGCTTCATTCTTTCTCCCAGCCCTACAGACAGGCTAACACTTACAGATATTAAATATAACAAAAAATTTAAAGATATATTTTTAGAATTAATCAAACAAATTAAATATGATGGTCCATTAAAAATTTCTATTTATCATATTTTAGCATTAGTATTAAATGAACAAGATATTAAAAATGAAATTAACAATTCAGATGAAATGATTATAACATTAATTACTAATATAAATCAAACTACAAAATATTCATTAAATGAAAATCTTGATAATGAAATATATTTAAGAGATTTAATAGCAACATTAAAAGGTAAGTGGTTGACAAATAAATTTTTTTAATAAATGATTTTGTTAGTATAGCAGTTCTACAGCATAATCAATTATTAAATCTCTTTATTCAACATAACGGTTTAGAATTACTAATTAACACGCTATTGTTAGACAATAATAATAATAATAATCCAATAACAGAAGAAATTCAACAATTAATATTTGAATGCTTATTTAAAATGTCATTCAATACCAAAATAGCTCAACTATTAAAGAATAATGAAAAATTTCTAAATCATATTCGAAAATTTACTGGAAGTAATGAGACAGTAAATACTTCTCTAAATAAAATAGCAGATGGTATTTTATGGAAATTAGAAAAAGAACATGCATTTATAAATCAACAACAACAAGAAACGAAATCAGAATTTGATTTAATGATTAGTTACAGTTGGGATGATAAACTCTTAACACATGAAATCTATAGTTATTTAAGAGAACGATATAATTATCGAATATGGTTGGATACAAATGAAATGACTGGTTCTTTATGTCAAGCTATGGCTCAAGCTGTTGAAAGATCAAAAATTATTTTAATGTGTATGTCAGAAACTTATAAACAAAGTGATAATTGTCGAAATGAAGCTGAATATGCACGTGATAGAAAGAAAATAATTATTCCATTAAAAATGAAATCAGTTGAATTAGATAATTGGTTAGGATTTATTGTTGCTGGAAAAATGTATATTGATTTTATACAACAAGATTTTGAAAAGAGTATTATTTCATTAAAAAATGAAATTGAACGAAATCAATCGATAAATTTAATTGAAACAATACCAATAAGGAAAAAAATGTGTATTCGTCCGAGTATAATTGCAAATAATTATGAACATATTCCAATGAAATTATGGTCTGAACAACATGTTCGAGATTTTCTTTTTGATAAAAAATTGGATCTAATGATGTTCTTAACAGAAAATATGAATAGTCAAGAACTTGGTCGATGATTATTTAGAAAGTGTCAATCAAAAGAAGAATGTTGGTTAATGTTTGATCGTTTGAATAATGAATTAGAGAAATTACATCGACAAACACTGACAATATCAGTTTATCTTAGATTTTTGTATCAAATAGAAAATTATTCAAATTTATCGTCAATTTAAACGAACTTATTGTATTTCTTAACTGTAATTTAGTATAAGCATTTTAAAATTATAAATAGAAATAAATAATTGTCATTGAAGAGATTATATTTGAAAGTTTGTTTTACAGATGTATAAGTAAATTCATAAAGGAAATCTACAAACACAAATTTTTGTGAGCTTTTCAAATTTGATCGTGGTCTATTTGTGTGTAAAATGTAAGCTCATGAAAGGATGAATTTTGAAAAAAATGTACTTTCATAAGTCGACTAAGTTGCACTTAACACAGAATATTTATTTCTAGTGATGATGACAACTTCCGCAATATTAAAGTAAGTTTCTCTGGTTGACATTAAAAGAAACAAATCGATTCATATGTTCTACAGGGTATCCCAAAAGTCATGATCACTTAAGTTTTCGTTTATCTTTACTATTTAATTTACTTTCACCACTTTGTTTTGTTTAGGTGTAAGATGAATTCAATTTTTGTTATTTCATCTTTTCATCAACCTATATGCTTTATTTAAGAAAAAAAAAAATATACTACAAGATGCAGCATGAAAATCTCTACAATTTACAAAGAACAAGTTATTTTTATCTATCCACCTTTTATGTTTAAAATATCGTGCAATCTATGTTTGTCCTTACGAAAATATCATTATTTTTCTATACTAACGAAGTCCCTTTCTTTTATTTTACATATAAAATAAACTGTACTTGGTAAATCGTAGAGCTTTTCATTCTCTATCTTCTGGTATATTTTGTTTTTTTTTAATACAATATATAGCCATTCAACTTGGTGTATCCGTTATTTTCTGAAAATAGAAGTCTACTTTTTCTGTGTTTCGTTAAAAGACAATATCTTAGAACAATTTTTATGAAATTTGTTAGTATGTAAAAAAATATTTATGCACTCATCTATCATTTAAAAAAAAATAAGGTGATGAAATTAAATTAAACAGTAAAGATAATCGAAAAACTTAAGTGATCATGACTTTTGGGACACCCTGTAAGTACCTGAATTTATTTAAATAATTTTTTTAAATATTACTATAATATAAATAAATATTCATAGTGTGGGACGAAATGTAAGAGGACAAAATGAAGTTGGGACGAGTTGTAACGAGACGAGATGTAATTGGGACGAGTTGTGTGTGGGATGAATAGTAACGAGACGAAAAGTAGAGGTACGCTTTTTTGTACTGTTTCTCATTAAACTGTAGTGTCGCCCACCGTTGGGTGACATCGCCACGAAAGGATTAAAGATCATGCTTTCCTTATTATTTCTTCGTTATGTAGGATAATCGATAATGCTCACAGAATCCATATTTTATCAGTGTATTCCTTTTCAAGATAGACGTTTATTTCATAACATTTAAAAATAACAAATACAATAGTCTTTTAAACGCATAAAAGACGGCAGTCAATCTGATTCATTATTTACTATATTGTCGTATGCTTACAACACTGGGTTTACAATACGAACTTCATTGCCTGTATAATATAGGCATACATACCCTTGCCACGGAAATGGGCATTTGTCTTCATCAATTCTGAGTTCATGCTGCGTATGTGTTTGGTTATTTGTTAGACGAATCGTTCGCTGATCACAGTCTATGAGTAGCTCCAATGTGTCACCTATTGCCATATCACTCCTGTAACCGTTGAGACCGACAGATTTGACACCATCGTAGTATACTTCATTTAATCCTGCCCACCCATATGTTGTGCGTGAGTCATATGAGTGATTTTTTACTGGTGTCTGTTTAGACACGATTCCAATGAAAATCCATCTTTTGCTCCATTCACGCTCTGTATTTTCGATCCGGAAACAAAATTGATGAGATCCCAATGAACATTCGCTCTTTGTTCGGGCTGACCCGCTGGAAAGAGATAAACTTTGTTTAATCACTTTCCCATCATCTTTGATCTTTATACTTCCAGCAGGATAATCAAAGGACGCATTTTGCCTTACAATTGTTGAGATGGGATCGATGCAAACAATGGGGGTATACGTATTCTCCTGTAGAAGAAGTTTTTCCGATGGATTTAAATCCTTTTGTAGTTTGTCTAGTTTCGTGGACCAAGCGTCCAAGTCCTCTTCAGAAAAGCTACCTGTATCACCAGCCTTCCCCAATTCTTCTCCGATAGATTCGGATATTGGTGTCAGGTTGGAGACCATTGTGCTGAGAGCGACTGATAATTGCTCTTGAGCCTTGTTCGCCACTTCCTGTGTTTTTCTGATGGATTCTTGCTCCCATTCGTGAATTTCTTTCGTGAGAGGATGCACTGGTGACTTTTTATTAAACTCGACTATAATTTGTCGCACTTGCTCATGGCGCGAACGGATCTCATCGAGCTTTTGACGCATGCTATGTAGATGTTGATGTTCAGTCACATGCTCTGTGCAAAAATCTTTCGCACATAGATGACACCTAAACGTGTTCGTTAATTTGCCACATTTGGCACAGGGTGGGGTGCTTGTTCCAGACATTTTGAAAAATACGATCTAAAATAGAGTATTGAAGAGAAAGGGCAGAAATTCGCACCCCTCCCCTCCCTACAAACGTGACCGACATCTTAGCGATGACGTGTCACCATAATAGATAAAAACAAAAATGGAAATAGAGCCTACTGTATTATTGTTAACTAGTTTTAGCTAGTTATAATAATAGATTTTTCTGTTAAACAATTTTTTGTATGTATGCAAGTAGGATGTAATAGCTGAGATTAAAATACTAGTGAAAAAGAAACAACTGAAAGCATGATAATAGTTTTAATCATTTTTTAAAGCTTTACATGATGTTTTTTTGTGATAAAGAACTATCAAAAATGCATTTGTCTGATACACTTTTTACCTTTGCTGCTCTCCTGGTATATATCTACATTCCAAGTAACTGATAACGCGTCCAAACTTTTCGACGACGGGGTAAATATATGGGTCTAAGAAAAAGCAAGCCTGTTTGTCTGGCAACAGTTACACTCATCAACTCGAGGGGTGAGTATCACAAAATAGACAAGTCACGACCAGTTTCGATCTTTCTCAAGGATCTCATCAGACAGCTTTAGTGCACTGCATTAAATTCCATTAATATCAAACAATTGAAAAATAATTGGGGGTGAGGATGAGTTTTAAATAAGATTAGACCACACCGGTCTTGTTCTATTTCAAGTAGTCTTCAGATGGTTTTAAAATCTGCATAAATGAAACTCAATAGAATTAAATTTAAAGAAAATCGGAAAAGATCTTCGTCTCACATTAATCCTAAAGAAATTTCGAAGATTGCTCTTAAAATCAAGAATAATTATGGAAATTAGTCAATGCATGGAATGAAAATAAATTAATCGAAATCTTCTATTAACATAAATGTATCTGCTAATTTCAACATCTGTTTTTGTCTCCAGCCAATTAATGTCAATCAAAAGCTTTTTAGAAATCAAATATGTAAGGTGCTTAAATGATATGGAATATAAACTGAAATAATATTGATTGTATTTGTGCCGATGCGTTTCGTACCTTAGAAAAGACAGTACTATTATGGACTGTTATTATATGTACACGTATATTTCAAAGATATGGAAAACAGTGAATATTATTATCATTATTATTTATATTAATGAAATAAATGCGGAAACCTCGGATTTTAATCCGAGAGTTATGTGTACTTCAAAAAGTGAATTAGACTCGAAAAAAATCGTGTTCTTCCGGAACACTCATGAAAATCTAATTTTGAGAAAATAATGATATTTTATAAAGTTTAACCAAACGTTTTTGGGGTCCAGTAATACGAATTTACGAGCCATTTATTGATATCCAAAATATCACTAGTGCATCCTTCTTCCTCAACCCCGAACACATTTGGTCGAACTTTATAAAGTGTCTTTATTTTCTCAAAAGAGGGCTTTTCTGAGTGCCCCCGAAGAGAAAAAAAATTTTCGAAGATTTCGGTAAACCGCTCGTAGTATCGGATTCCCCGACCCCGAAAACCTTTGGTCAAACTTTATAGAATATCGTTAGCCCCGAGATATGGTTCGTTTTATAGAGTTAGAACTTTTCCTTTACCGTTACCATACTAAGTAACGGGCAGTTACCTTTACCAATACCAATACCAATACCAATACCAATACCAATACCAATACCAGTACCAATATCAATACCAATACCAATACCAATACCGGTCGATACCGATACCATCAATACCAATACCAATATCAATACCAACACCATCAATACGAATACCAATACCAACACCATCAATACCAATACCAATACCAATATTATCAATACCATCAATACCAATACTCGTCAATACCAATTGATATTGGTATTGATGGTATTGGTATTGTTACATGCCTAACTGATACAACTGGACTAGTCGTATAGTTCTGAAATACTTGTGTGGACTATTCTGAGAGAACTTGAAAATGAGTCAGGTCTAGTCTGAAATACTTGGTGTAAGCGTCAGGACTAGTCAGTCTCTCGGAGAGCGACATACTAACAGGACTAGACTAGTCTAATAATTTGTAAGTACATGTGTGGACTAGTATTAAATTCTCTTATAGCGATAGTTGAGTATGTCCTTAGTACCCGTCAAGTCTAGTCCACTTTTAAAAGCTTAATCGATCTTTGTGTATGAACTAGTCGGTTGTTCATGAAATCTGTTTGTTATACTCAGTTCAATACATATTGACAGTTATAATCTGTCTAATCAAGTTAAAAATTTGCATGACAAAAAATATGGCTATTTATATAAATAACTGTTCACGATGGAATAGTTTGTTTAATGATTATTTACGATAAAATTTTTTTATTAATAAGAAAAAATTAGTCAAGCTGAGATGATGAAATTTGTGAAGTTGCATTATCATAAATGTCACATACATAGTATTTTACAATTAAACCATCAATAATTTTTCAGCTAAAGTGTGGCAAAATCATTTTAAAGACAGAGCTTAAATATGTAAACTTGATGGTTATGTTACTATTTTCTAATCCCAACTTAAAAAAAAAGTCGCTAGTGAATGAAAATTTTCTCTAATTACAATAAAAATAATTTTTTTCTTATAAAATTTTTTTCAAATCTACTCGATATGATTTTCCGAAAAAAAATGTTTTACTCAATTAATAAATGGGAGCTTTTAATTTGTATAGACATAGATTATTACATAATATTTTTGTTTTCACATTAATATTTAATATTAATGACATTATGAGTTTCACTGATCGCTAATGTGTGAAAAGCATGTCTGAAAGAGCTAGAGGTGCCACCGATCAAATAGCAGCTTGTATGGTTCAACTGCTTGCGGAGATAAGTATCTGATACAAAGTATGTATGTTCGAATCTAACACTCGCCACTTTAATTCTATAATCTAGACTAGTCTAGACGCCAACGTATAATTTAGAAAAATATATTTCATACGATATGAATCATTAGTGCTTGTGTAAAGTATAACATATAGTGAAGCAGTATATTCGGTATATAACTATATTTTAAAATTTTTAAACATACCGAAAACACGTCGTAATAGATCGTCGAGACTAGTCTATTTTTGTGAAAACGACTAGACTTTTTAGATATACTGACGCCCGTCAATGGGCCAGTCAGGACGCGGTGTATTGACTCCCAACAATACCAGACTAGTCATGTCTAGACTGTTTTGAGAAAATGACTAATGGATGACGGGACGTCAGGACTAGTACAACTAACTAGTCTTTTTACCCGTCTTTTGCTCCCTTGGGCAGTGATTTGTTATTACAAGATCACTAACGCTTGAAAATTCGTGAAAAAGCCAGCGCATTTCTGCGAAATCGAAGAAAATAACGAAAGCACACGAGAAAGTGGAACCCAAAAACTTTTCAGAAAACGAATTATGCTAACAAAGGAAGGTCCTGAAGTGATGATCCGAGTTGGAGGCTGATATTGTGTGGATTTGCTACACTGAGTGCCCTGATATCAAATATGAAAGAATTATCTGCTGAGGTCGAACCAACGAAGATTGCACTCATAGTATTATTTCACTATGTCATGTGCATAGAAGTTGTTTTAGTCTCTAGACAAACCGAACGAGTACTCAAAGACGATGTAGATACTTCTGGGTAAGGCTGATCATTTTTCAACATAGAAATTCATTTTGTCGAGTTTCGAGACTTAAAAACACCCTATATGCATGGGATAGTGGAAGAATATTATCCCACACAATATCAGCTTTCAACTCGGGTCATCACTTTAGGACCTTCCCTTGTAAGCATAACACGAGCCGCCTGCTATTCCATTACGAAGAATTCATTTACTTAAAAAAAACATGTCTTTATTATTGAAAGCACAGTGCAAAACAAGTTGCAATCGTTTTCTCCAAAAATTTTCATAAAATGATAAAATATGGATTTTGGACTCCACTTTGATCCAAGCTAATTTTGGCTCACTTCCCATAATCTATTGGACCAGTTTTTTTCCACTGTTTTGACTTGGGCATTGCATTTTCAACCATGATAATGCGTTACATTGGTTCAGAGACCTTTAGCAAAGCTATCAAATCGTGTACAAACTTTTTTGTATTTATCAATTCTTCAAAAAAAGTACGCTTGATTGGATTTGATAAAAAAATTTCTCGAAATTATAGAATTTCGAGTCCAAACCGTGATCGATTCTTTGTACTCCTTTTCGACTATTGAACAGCATTGATTCGAATCAATCGTATGCAATCCGATATTTGAATTAAAATTACCTAATCATTCACGGTTAATGATTTCGAGTATCATTAGCAGACATTTCCTTATCTGTCTATATTTTTATCAAAAAAAAGTCTATGTGTTATATGCCACTATCGTTTACACATTAGTAATGCATGTATTTATTTTTGACATAAAAGACAAATTCCGATAATCAAAGTGATAATTAAACATAGTCCTCCGATAATGGTTGTAATAATTCCAATAATAAATTGTACTAAACCATAGGTCATACATGAATCATAGCAATCTTTTTGCGTGCTTTTCCAACTAAACCATAAACCAATTGACGCACACAACATGATGAATGCAGTTCCTAAGCATACAACAAAAGTTAACTTTTTTCGACGATGTTTTATGTATGATTGCTTCACTGAATCATGTATGGCATGTTTCATTCTAGAACAAAATCATTCTATCAATACCATAGTTGGCATAAAACAAAATAAAAACAATGACTAATATCTACTTTTATCATCAAGATAATCCTATTAGTTTTAGTCAGCATAAGTCAAATGACCACAGACGTATTCACGAATAAACCCCTATGACATGGTTGTCAAATGTTGTGCATCTATTTCCAAAGAATTCTGAACAAAAGCTGATCTTAATACATAGAATTGGAAACCATTGAATATTATACTAGATTTTTAATGTTATGTCGATATTAGGTGAAAAGCTAGTCATGGTCAGAATATATAGGTATTATATAATATTCAATACAACTTCGACAATTCTATGAAATCCACTATATTATCTTCCTTTCACTGTGTGCTAGTCAGCAGAATCATTGCATCGGAAAATCGAATATTTGAAAAAACTCATATTTGTAGTTTTGACACTCGATACGAATTTTCGATATTTAGAAGATTTCATGAAAGCTGAAAAAACATGTTTTCAAATTTACGACAATGAGAAAGATAACTACGAACATGCTGTGTGCGCGAAGAGGAATTGAGTCTCATGGACCCCGTCATAGACATAGATAAAAGACGTCAATGTTTTTTTTTCTTTCTATTAAAGAGGCACATACAGAACGACATCATTCTGCACGGCTAACATATACGATTTCATTATTCTCTCGAAAGTATCTTTTTCTTTTTCTTTTTCTTTGCTTATTACTTGTCGACCAGAGCAAACACATGTATTATTACATATTGCACAACCTGAAGTTTTCTTTTTCGTAGTGATACAGTGATATCGGGCTTCAGTCGATAACATGTAACATACAACAAACTGTCATAAATAGTTGCAGGATTCACGCAAGTCATGCCAAAAGTTTGTTCACACAGGTGAGGGTGAGTTTATTAGACAGTATTTCAAGCAGTTAATGCGACGCGTTTCGTCCTTGCTTAAGGGACTTATCAGGCAACTCTGAAATCATTTTTGAACTCGATTGCACTCTCTGAATGATTTAATGATTCTATCGGTGTTGTTCCATTTCCTGTGTAACATAAAATTCGGTCTCTATTGGTTCCGTTAGGAAATTTTTATTTTTATTTTTATTTTTCGAAAAATATAAAATATAAGAAAAAGTGGTCAAACTTAATTCTTCAATGAAAACACCACCACCTGGATTCGATTCGACATCATCAGGACACGCTTTTGTTGTCTATCATGATGCTCAAACATATGCTGAATATTTAATTACATACAAATAGATTATATAAGATTGAATAAAATCGGTGAATCAAGTTTATTTTTAATAAAAGTTTAACAGACAAAAAAAAGAAGTAAAAAAAAAAGTGTTATTGATCACTATTCGCACGTTGAATTACTCGCAACTCAAAACGAAGTTGTTCTGGACATTCTTCAAAAGAGTCTCGTATATCTTTAATCGAATCATCCGATTCGAAACGAAGTGGATTCTTGATATCATTCACACAAAACAAACCATAATCATTTTTTTGCTCTAAAGAAATACACAATATTTCCAATACTTCTTCCATGATGGCTGATGCATGAACATCATCATCAGATGGAATTCTCACAGTTCGTTCTTCATAGGAAATTATGCATATGATGTTAGTTTTCGTTTCTAAAGTTACTTGCAAATTATCGATAAATTCATCATAATCAGCAATCGAATCTTGCGGATCTAAAAAGATTTGATCAGCTGTCTTCAAACGATAGAATCGTTGGTTTAATTTCCATAGATTACAAACAATTTCGACAATACGATCAGCAAGAATCTCATGCAAACATCGAAAAGAAATTGAATGATCGTTTTTTTTATCGATCACGGTTATGTTGACTGGTAAATTTTCATCGGTCACAGTGAAGATAATCGGAGTAGTTTTTCTGGTTGAAAAAAATAGACTTAAAGGTGTTTCAGGAAATGGGACGAAATCATTGTCCAACTTTAAACATTGATTTTTTTCATTGATTTTATTGTATTTGTATATATCATCGATTTTTGCATTGAATAGGTACTGTTGATTTGATTCTCTATCAGTTGACGTTCCCTTTAGCTCAATACGTCCGGTTTGATTTTCTTGTGCAAGAAAAAACTTGCTGTCTCTAATGGTCGAAAGATTAAGATGTTTCGATAAAATCACTTTTGTTTCGTATGAAGCTAAGTATGTGAAATCTCCGTTGTTCTTAGTTGTATCGATTAATTGTTTAACTGTGCAATTTCGATGAAGAATCGGTATTGATATTTCCTTTTGCTCATCATCATAGGAAAATAATTGAATTAGAATTCTGATTTGAAAATGTGTTTCGTTTCCTTCATTTGCTTCAAAACTTCCAATCGATTGTCTCATTTCATCAGGTGAAAGCTTGCGATAATTTGAGTCCGGTAAAATAAAAACTAATATGTAATCTGAAGATGACGTGTCCAGATTTAATTGATGTCTATAAATTGGATTGCTTAAAAGATTGTCAACAGAACAGTTTTTGGGTATGAAAATTTGCATCTTTGTCTGATCAAAAGAGAGAACAACACTCATAACATCGACATTTTTCAAAACAAGAACATCAATTGACTCATCATCTTCGACAGACGACGCTACATGTTCATCGTCGTTGATGATAATATTTTTCTTCATATTCCAAAAATAGACGTCGCCAATCGGGTGGTCAGTGTCTGCCGTAGATAAATTCAATCGTGATCCAATTTGTTGCCATACAGTTTCTGGATGAAAGCAATCAATATTCGGTGTAACTTCATTGGTATTTTCAACAGTATTCGTAAGAGACATTTCATAGACTTTTATCTGCTCTTTCCATTGAATCATATAAATATCAATTAAATTTTCGTCATCTGATCTGTACAGTTTACCTAATGGACAGTCTTCAGTAACGTACCATCCAAAGTCATCAAATATACTGAAATAAGTATGAGGCTGATTAAATGTTAAATTATTATCGATAATAAATCGAGCCAAAATCGAGGAAATGTTTGCCATATCGGTTGCATGATAAAGATATTGAACGTTTTCAAAACTGATTTTTACTGCTATTAAAGCTGTTTTCTTCACAACACGATATTTAGTATCGACTCTAGGTGATGGAACATCAACACTCGTTCTAGTGAAATCAACGAAAATATTATGTGAATCGACAATAACCATCGAATCGAGATTATATCGTTTCTCTTCAAATGCTGTCTTGAGTTTGCTGTAGATTTTTTCACGTCCACCGGAAAGTTTATTCTCGGTAGTTCCATCAGCAAAAGTAATATCAAAGCGTCTTGGGATTTCATTTGAGCTAAATTTTTCTACCAAATCTTGCGTTTTAATAAACAAAACTGATGATGCGACTGAAATCGCTTTTATTTTCAATATGAATCGATACGGTAAATGTGATTGAGGATGCTGTCTAGAAATTTCTACAGTGGAATTCACATGTTCATCGGAATCTTGAGACTGCGATTGAGTTGATGTGACTTCGGTGGAGTTCCTATGCTGATCGTTGCCTTCTTCCTTTATGCTGAGTTGTTCCGCATCTCTACCGAAATCATCAAAATTTGATGTATGTTGGCTGGCGTGGTTCTGGTTATTTTCATGAGTATCGTCAAAGCTAGAATGAAATTCATCTAGATTTTTTGTCACATCTTCATTTCTACTGAAATCATCAAAATTTGATATATGTTGTGTGGCGTGGTTCTGATTGTTCTCGTCAGTATTGCCAAAGTTAGAATGAAATTCACCTAGATTATTTGTCATATCTTCATCTTTACTGAAATCGCCAAAGCTGATCTGACTATGAACAACATCCCTCTGATTATTGTCATTTGCTTCGTAATCTTCGAAGGATGATTGAGGTCGAATCAAGACTTGAGGATTGATTTCAAATTCTTCAAAGCTTTCCGATATTTCTAGAGATGTATCTAATTCGAGGTTCATATCTACATTGCTGCTGAATTCGTCGAACTGAGTTGTGGCTTGTTTGACACGTTCTACTTCACGAATGGGATATGGAATCCATTTTAATTCATGTATTTCTTGAATGGCAATACTTTTCTCTTGTAATCGTGATCGTATTTCAATTAATTTGACACACAATGGTACGTAGTTTTCGCATTTCACTTCTGCCGATATCAGTCCAAGAATCGAACTTTCGAAACCCCAATCAATACATGTTTGTGCAAATGAATGAGATGATCTTCTAGCCAAATCGTCTTCATATATCTTCAATTCTTCTAATAAATCAGTAATAGTACGCATTTTTCCATCTAATTCTTCTTTCGTGTGCAGACAGTCTTCAGATAAGAATGATTTTATCAGCGCTTGATCTAGATCGACAGTGAGTATGTTGCTCATCGGCACATCAATTGCACTAGACACATGGTTATATGCATATTGAATACGAACGATTGCTTCTTGATAAAATTTCTCAATGTCATTTATTTGCGATAATTGAAAATCTTTGATTCTATATTTTTTATATTGTTGAAACAATCGATTATCATCACCGATGTCTTGTACAAATTCGGACACCATCATCATCGAATAATCCTGTGAATAAGTGCTCAACAAAGTTTTCAATCGTTGAATAAACTGAAATTCATTTCGTATTTGATCAAGACTTTTGAATTTCAGATGATTCCAATCATCTAGATCTGAACCAACATCAAATGTAGAATCATCAATATTACCACGTCGTTCAGTTATAATTGGTATACGTGGTCGAACATGGTATTGATATTTTTCTTCGATATGTGTATCATTGACACGACAGTAGAGAAGATATGTTCGAATCAAATATGTTTGAAAGTACACAAACTGGAAATTCAATGGAGAACCATACGCCAAGAAATAATTATCTTCATTATCAAGAGTCGCGCATGCTAGCTGCTCAATCCATCGACAATCGGATGCATCAATTGATATCACACCAAGTTGACTTTCGGCTATTTGTAGAACAGATACTTCTCTTTTTGATAGATCGATAATAATATTTTGAATAGGACCTAATTGAAGATTATTTCCATTTGTTTCAATTTCATTTTGAAGTAATTCTACTAGACTGTTATGAAAATCGATAAGAACACTGCAAATAGATAAAGAAAAAATTGAATGTCGATCGATATATAATCGGTAGATTTCAATCCGGAAATTAACTCACCTCAATATTCGCTTAACAATATTTCCTTCATCTTCATTTTCTGTTCGAACGAGATAGTTTACTGGTGTTTCTATCGAGATAGTATTAAAACATTGAGTTAGATCACAAGGACCAGGTCGAATGAATCCATCGGCAAATTTGTGATAAGCATTGACAGCTTCAATACCATTCTTTATGATCGTATCATACATAGTATTCATATGACTATTTCGTTCAATCTTTAAAAATTGGCAAGCTTTTTCGTATAGTTGTTGTAGTGTAATTTTGAAAAATTCTTCTTCTTCGATCATTCGATTGAATGTTCGATGTAAAAGAAAATAAAACTGACTCAAATTATAGATGTAATGAGTCATTTGCAAGAAATCTAATGATCCGAAAAATCGTTGCAATATTTTCAATGGTAAATGACCTGATCGTGGATTAGAAAGTTCCGTCTTGAAATGATGAAAATCAATCAGCATAGGCATTTGAGATAAGTACATTTGCAAACTAGTCTGAATTTGATTTTGCGCTTGTAAACTACTGATGACTTTTTTGTGTTCGACTAAGTTTTGATGTATGGAATAAAATATTTTATCTTGAAATTCTTTTTCAGCTTCAAATTTCTCTTCGAATCTTCGATAGTGTGATTTTATCCATGGATATTGGTCATGTTGACGACTAAACTGAGCATATTGCTCAAAACAACGATTAAATAGAAGACAGGCATCTTCTTGACCGAAGTGAATCGATAGAAAATTATATACTGAAAGAAGACGAGCTCGAACAAAATGACAAACTTTTGCACGTACACTGTTACCAGCCATACGTGCAGTGACATTTGTTGCATCAATAGCATGCTTAGATAATACAGAACCATATAGATTGTTAACAGACTGATCAAATAAAAGTAAATGCCAAGACTAAATAATACAGATGAGTAGTAAAAGAAAATAAACACTCTAGCCTTACCATAGCACCAAAAGTAGCCATGTAAACAATATAAACTGCTGGAATAGCTAAAGGACTTCCATTACCTTTCGCATTAGGAAAATGTACAAGTTCGCCTGTTTCATAGATCAAACATCCACAGTCGTAGTGAACAAATTGAGCACGAACAGGCTCATGTCGTGTTGAACCAAAACCTAATATGAATAATATGCAAAAAATAAAACTCATCTCAATAAGAAATCCTACCGAATGTATCCTTTAATGTCAATGGTTCAAAAGTGAATGTCCAAAGAAAATTATCTTTGCCACTGAGCAGAATCATAGCTAAAAGATTAACAAGAATATGACGAATTGGTAATTCATCTTCATCTTGACAGCGTAAATTGAATAGATCATTCAAATAGTTTTTATCAGGTTGATCAACATGTTTACTGTAACCAATCATGTTCTGTTCTGGATTGAGAAATAGAAGAAAAACTTTTTGTTCTATATCCGACAGTTCTAATAAGTTTATGATACTATTAAGTAATTGACCAAGTACATTAAGGCGATTATTACAGTAATAATCATAGTAAATGATCAGCAGGAGCATCACTTTAATTTCTACTGCGTTTACATTCGATGGATTTTCATTCAATTTCGTTTGTATCCAATTCGTCACAGGAGTCCATCGCTGTTCAGGATTATTGTTTTGAACACATTGATTAATCAATTGATTCAGTTCATTGTAAGGTTGATGTAAATGAGGAAAAATCGATGATGTTGTATTTGTTAATAAAGTAAAGTGTAACTGATGACATAACTGTACTGATTTGCTTCGTTGTGGATTATTTTGTGATTGAAGAGTAGCATGTAAATTATTTGCCCAATTTGAATTGATTCGTTGGAATTGATCGGACATTAATAAACTCAATAAAAAATTCAATGATCGTTTTTTAATGACAATTGAACAGAATAATTGAATATAGTTGTTTAGTTCAGTAATTGGCGGATTAAAATTAAGATATTCCTTAATGATTGTGTTAAGAATTTGATTGACAGATCTTTGATCATCATGATTTATTGCTTGTTGTGAGACGAGAGATGCAGTTAGCTGAATGGAGAAGTATGCTTGTAGTTGTTCATGAATCTTGTCTATAATGTCTGTTTGATATGTGTTATCTATTCTTGGTGATCGTGATTGTATAATTTTCTGTATCAATGCTGGTAGATTAGTCTCATCATTTGCTAATCGTCGTAAGTGAAAAAAGAAAAGATCGATCAGTATATGTTTTTTATTATCGTTTGAAATCACTGATGGATGATAAGGCAATTGATAATTGTTGAGATCGTCATCGATAACACATTCTATAATAATTGTCAATAGTTGAATACGATCCCAGAAGTTTTTAAATTGTCGATCAGCATACAAACGAGTTTGTTTAATCATTTCCATCATCACGGAAATTAAACCATCGAATAAGAATTGTTTCAATGGTAATGATAAATGACATGATGGTTGTTTTAAGAATTTCAAAAGAAAAATAACTTGATTTCTTGGTGATTGTCTTGATGAGTTCAATGTTGATATAATCCATTGTTGAATATCAATCATTAAAGTATCACTTCGAGCATTCCGATCTGTAAAATATTGATCAACTGTTTGGATAATGATCGGTATTGCTTCAATTAATGTAGTACCTTGAAAATTCAAATGATGATCATCTACACCGTTGCCTATCAACAAAGTATCATTCAATATCTGTTGGATTAGTACTAATGGTTGCGGTGTCGCACTATTGAGAAGAATTAAATAGACAAGATTCATAAATTCGATTCGAACTTGTGTATCTGCCAATTCAAATTGATCTAAAACAGTTCTTGATGGATGATATTTTGATATTAATGTATAACTATAAATCCATCGTTGAAAATCACTTTGACTTTGACATAATTTGCAAAGACGTGTCCAAAGTTGTCGAAAAAGCGATTGGAATAATTTTCTCAATACATTCGAGCGTGTCGCTTGTTTATCAGTTAATAATCCATTATAAGACGATAGATTTTCATCAAGATTCTCCGTAATTTTACATGCTGAATACAATGAAAGAAGATCATTTTGTTCATATTCAAGTAAACTGTGGAATTGTGCTAGTTGCCAGATGTCTTGATTTGCAAATGTATCCATAGATTTTTTCTCTTGTTCATTAGTCAACATTAACCAACGACAAATAAAATCGATGATTGCTTTATTTTGTTTCGGATTATTATCGACATTCTTTTCAATGATGGAACATAGAAATCGAACAAGATCGTTGAAATACAATTCAAAGATTGATGGTGAAATGACTTTTGACAGAACATTATCATTGATTAATAGACGCATCAATTGATCACGAAAATTATCTTGGAAAGATATTTCGTTAAATTTTTCTAAACATCAATGTAAAATTTAAGTGACAAAATTTAGAGATTTCGAGAGAAGCTTACCGATAGGTTCATTTTGTTGTTGAGTCAAACGAAGTTTAATTTCTGTGACTAAAGCTTCAATTCGTAGTCTAAGTAAGTTAAATAGAGGTGTCTGAGGAATAGATGAATAATGAGCAACGAATCGTAATATTCCTTGTCCAATTGAAGTATTCTGATTCGTACTGTTCAGATTCAACGATGAATAGTCGATCAAATGAAGTAATTTAGCAAAATTATGGTTTCCATCAAAGAGTTTATTCAATGTGTTCAAACCATAGTCATTGATGATATAATTGAGAGTAAATGAAACGAAATTAGAAAACGATGTTCGTATATGCATTTCAAGAGAATCTACCACACTATTGAGCGATTTTCCAGCTAGAGTGTCTTTCGCCATACGACGAATATGATCCAGACTCTGTGTTAATGATCTATCATTCTTCGAAACACCATCATGATAAGTTTTAATGATAAGTTTTTGAAAATGACTATAGCGTTGAAATATTGCTTTTAGTATTCGAAAACGTTCACTGACTAATGTATCATTGAGATAAAATGTGTAAATATCTCGATTTTCAAAGTGTAAAGGTGATAGTTTATGAGCAGCAATTTCTAATCGGGAACAAAATTCTTGTAAACATTCATCAAATATAATATTCAGATCGAATGACAATTCATTATCTGAATCGATTGAATCGGATTCATCTTCATTTCTTGTAAATGCATCGAGACTTTTTTTCAAATGAAATGAACTACCTGGTGTTGAAGTATCAACATACCAGAAATCCCATTCTTGAAGAAAAATAGATGGAAAACATGATTTATAGTTTAGTTCTTGTCCTGTTGAATGAATTAAAATAATGAAGAACTTTGGTGATATTTTTAAGGATTCATTATTCATCCATAAATCATCAGTATCAATCAAATGTCGAATGTATGGAATGTGTATTCGTTGTTGTTTGATTCTACCATCAACAAGAATGAGAAAAATCGATTGCTGGCAATTTTGTTTGAATTTATCTATTTCTTCTTTCATTCTTGATGAATCATCAATCATACCCTACAAAATAATACAAATTTCAATTGAATAGTTTGACTAGAAAAGAAGAAGAAGAAGAACATACCAAATTAACAATATGAATCTTTTCAGGAATTAAAAGATCAACAAGATGTTCATCATCATTGTTTGGAAGATCGTATTTTGATTGTGAATATAAACTGGCTATGAATGATGATGATCGCGTGAAGATTACCAGTTTTCGTACAATAGAAATTGAATGATTTGCTAGATCAGCATTTATTGTGCTTGGAATCGATATGAGTCGATTGAGACAATTTCGTAAGTCTAAATGTTCTTGTTGATCGAAATATAATTTCCGTAGAATTAAAGCAAATTCATCGTGAAATACAGGCCATCGTAATATCAATGATTCAGGTGAAGCCAATTGCAATAGTTTAGCGATGACGAAAGAGATATATCGATACTCACCATCATCTTGTGGATAATCAACAAACGATTTCGATCTTATTGTCAATTGATTATAGTATTCATCAAGATTAACTAATATAAAATCATGTTGATCGACGTGTTTCATCAATGAGAGTAAACATGAAGATAACGTTTCTTCATTGTATCCATAGAAGTATTCATGTCCAAAATGATGAATGAACTTTCGAATCTTATCTTCGACAGTTTTCAATAGATGTTGATGTTCATCACGCATTTTCATCAATTGAGTCGAATAAAAATCCGAAACACTAATTGAATATTTTTGAAAACGACTTAAAAATGGCGCAGGAATTTCCGCAAATTCACAACGTTTAACGTGAATGATACATTGAAAATCTTCATGGACGACAACGTCGATTGTTTTCGGACCAATCGCTACTTTAGAGAAGATTTTTCGACTTTCTTCTGTCGACATAATCGAAAAATTTTGATTGAATACATCATAAAGTGAACCATGAATTCGACCGGTATTGATCATGATGATTGTTTTACCTGTTTCCATACATAACTTAATGTCAGACAACATCTCAACATTTTTTAATTCATTTCCAATATCATCCGGAAAATCAGACATTCGAAAAACAGTCGGTGGACCTCGTTCTGAATCGAAAATACCTAGTTCGTGAAGTAGACGAATAGCTGTATCATCTTCTGATTCATCAATGATTAACTTGTATCGTCCATAGAGACGTCGAGCTTTTGATTTTAGTTTCATGGAACGTTCAAGAATCTTTAGAATATTGCGTTGACGAGTTTTTCGTTCATCTACCATTCGTTTAAATTCTGGACAATGAGCACCAATCGTCTGAGCGAATATATTAACTAAATGATCGAATTCTTCGGCTCGAATTCCATTGAAATTATCTTCGAGAGCTTCGAGCAAACTCATTGGTGTAATATCTCGAATACTATTTTCCTCATTCTCGTTCAAATTTGTCAATGTAAATCGAAGTTGTCTGAGCATATAAATAAAATCTCGATCATGAAAAATATGTGGAATCTCTGGTGAATTGAGTACTTGACGATAACTTTGACATAGACCATGGATGATTTTATTAAGACAATCATGATTTCCTGATTGAGTTTGCTTTGGTGATAAACCCAAACAACCATAGACTAAAATGTATTGATCTGTTTCTGATGGAAGAGAACGAGTAATACAAATCATTCTGTTTGCATTCGCTGCATCAAATGCTTCATTGGCCACAGCGATAAAAGATACTTTACAATCATCCAGATAAGGATGCAACACTTTTAGAACCATTTTCTTTTTATCAGGTAACGATGCTTCATCTAAGAAAACGACCTAGAATAACAAATAACATAGTGAAATATGATTTAATAGACTTGACATACGCATCGTGTATAGATCTTATTTTGTTCATAAAGTTGTTCACGTTTGATGGCTCGTTCGAAGACTGAAGCGATATCTTCTGAACGTGTATACTTCGAACCAAGACAGAAAAATGGAGCAACAGCAGGAAGACGTTTACAGAATGGTTTCGTTGATAATTGTGGACCTTGAAGATTTTGTAATACAATTTGAAATGAGAGTGTTTTAGATTGACCTATGATTGTTTTTTTTATAGAAAAGAAACAAATGAAAATATTCGAAAGTTCATAGATTTCATTTTCTCTTACCAGGTACACCGATAATACACAGAGGTGTTCGAGTGACAATACTGACTACCATAGAAAAAATATGTTCACGGATCTAAATGAGAATAGTTGAAACACATAGAAATTGAAACAATTATGTAACGCATACTGCTTGATTTATAGCAACACCCTGTGGAATGACGAAATTTTTCGTATTAACAAATCGTTCGAGTGCGTCTTGTATGATTTGATTGAATCCTGATATAACTTTTTCAAGAAGTTCAGCTAATTCTTCACGAGTTGCTGATATCTTATTATTTCCTTGACGAACATGTTCTTTTGTTGGTAATCGAAAATAATAAATTAAAGCAATCGATAAGACTATACACATAATAGGATCCTGTGTAAAAGTTTTCTGATTATGACTGAGATCATCATCATAGCGCATATTCCAGAAGAATTCGATCAAATTAAAACATCGTTGAATTTCTCGTTGTGACACAGCATTTCGTGCTAGTTATAGAACAAGATTACAATTCTAATGAGATAAATAAGTTTCATTTTTAATCACTTACCGAGACGTTTTTCACAGAATTCTTGTGCTATCAAGATTGCTTCAGTTAATGTATATTGAACATAACTTTCCAAGGCGATTTTTCCTTTGGAATTTCCAGCTGAATTAACTTTGAACATTTTTATTTTTTCACTAATATAACTAGCCAATGTGTTCGATTCTAATAGTCCATAAGATACTTGTAGACATTTTAACGCTTCTGGTAAATCATGAACGATATAGTCCTGAGCTTTGGTATAGGGATTAATTGCAGCTGTAAAAAAAATATTATTTGGAATGTCTTGACCGTGTAATGTTCGATCCATGAACATTTCTTTGAATAGACCAAGACACGAGGATGTGTTTACTTCATCAAAAAAGACGACAATCTCTGTATGTTTCAATTCTCGTGCCAATTGAGCGATAGGTTCCATGAATTCAATTAATTGTTCTTCATTGATACCAGGATGTAATAAAAGACGATAAAATAGCGGTTTGATTTTACTATTGAAAAGGTATTCACGAAAAATGTTCAAAAAATCTTTTATTGTTGGTGATTCTGTTATTTGAAGTAATTCTTTCAGTCGTGCACTTGCATCAATCAACGGATAGTTCGTTAATTCTTTCGTGACATAATCGTTCAAGTTTTCGATTAGTATCCCTGTTGCTACAGAATGTTTTCCATGAGAAATGTTCAGTATAGTTTTCCAAATTTCATAAAGAATATTCTTTTTGTATTTACACTGCTCCAATGAGGACGTAATGGACTTCAAAAGCCCTTCATCGACTGGTTCATTGTTCTGTTCTTCTTCCTCGAATACGAATGGTAACTCTCCCAAACCGATATGTTCCGGTTCAATATAATCATCGTCATCATCATCTTCGTTCAAATCTAAAATTTTCGGTTTGATCTGTTGAAGAAACAAATTTAAAAGATTTGGATCCTTCTCTGTGATAATCGTGATGATTTTCAGAATAAAAGCATTGGAATTTGGTATGATTCTTGGAATGATTTCTGATTGTTGATGATCACTGGTAATTTTTACATTCAATAGTAATGAATAGAAATGCAAGAGAAATGTTTTACCAACACCTGTTTCACCTTCGATGATCAATGGAAGTTTCGTTAGCTTTCGTTCATGAACATGAAATAGTTTATAGGTAAAATTCTCAGTCAGAATGAATTTTGTCTGATTAACAACTTGTTGAAATTGTTCATACTTAATGTCAATTAACCATGATAAACATGCGCCAAAATACATAGCATCATCTGAATATCCTCCAGTTATCCTTGGATCATTGCCTGTGAAAAGCTTTTTCAAAGATTCGGGTACGTTATTCCAATCATTGTGCAATAAACGTAAAGAGAATCCAGGATCGTATGCGAGATAAATGCGAGGATAGTCAGGATCACGAAAATTGATTTTTGTCAATGCCCTTGCTTCTTCCATCATTTGTCTTAGAGCAACACTACCTAATTGTGGAACAGTAGTATTATAGATATAATAATGATGGATAAAAAATCGAACACGACGATATAAAAATTTCGTAAAAGAAAGTTGATAGATTTTATTTTCTGGTAAATCCGATGCGTAATTCTGCATACAGTCATAGATCAATATACGACATTCATCAGGATTAGTGATTTTATCGAATTCAACTTTTGTCTCACTTCCATCTTTGTGTGCTACTAACATACGATCGATCTGTCCATTTTTGAATGCTTTGTAGAATCGAGCAACAAGTTCTTCTTCATCACCAATTGCTAAAAGATAATTTGTATCGGTCACTTCTTCAAGATTCGATGGAGAAAGAATGGAAAGAATAGGTAAGATTTCATCGAGATTTTTTCGTACATTGACATGGGATTGTTTGGAATATGGTACTTCAATGATGAATTTCCATGAATGTTGGAACGGTAATGAGAAGACAAGACCACTGTTAAGATCGTTCAAACATCCGCAGATAAACAATGAAAACAACATTTGAGACAATGATTCGAATGGTGCATGAATAGAGACATTAAAAAATATCTGAGGATTTTGATATTCCATTTTTGATTCAAAGAGCAGAAATGAGCTGAGTAGCAGTGATAGATTCAATTGATCATTTATGCTGAAACATCGTGTTCGATCATTTTTGTATTGATTATTGATACGATGAGTTTTACCTTAAACAGGAAAAATTGAAAACTTTTATTGATTGGAAATCGAGCAAATTATTGCCTACTTACCCATGCCCGATTCACCATAGATAATTTGAAATTGTGATTGAGTTAATCCCTGATTTTGAAATCGACGACGTAACATGTTCGAAGTCGAATATGGATCTTTCATTGATGAATTAATTTTGAATTCAGTCAGACCTCGTCGTGCTCTTGTCATTTCATTTGAGAAATAATAGACATTTCCATGTGGATTTTGTTCACGTGTTAATCGATCTTGTTCATAGAAAATTAATTCTCTAAGACGATATTCCATTTTATCAATATTCATGACCACGAAATTTAACATAGTAAAAGTTCGAATTCGAGAAAAGAACAAATGAATGTCTTCAGCCGTTGTATTCGTACACCAAAGGATCTGATGAATTGATGGTAATCGATCCTTGAAGATATCCAAGAGCACACAACAGGTAGTTAAATCAATATTGTGTCGCAATGGATGTTCGAAATTTGATAATTCATGTTCAATTTTGACAATAAATTGTTTTCTTTGTTCTTGACGTTGTCCTGTGAGAAATAACTGATCGGTATCTTTAAATAATTCATGAAGAAGTTCTGATAATTTTGTCAAGCAAACATTGGTATCGGCATGTGTATTGATTTGATATTCCTGACAGAGTCTTAATAGATTTTCTGATGTTAGATTAGTTTCAGTTAATCGAACTGATGTTAAATAATGTCGAAGACAACGAATCGTTAATCGTTCTTCTTCTTGTTCTTGATTTTCGGAATTCTTGAAGTTGAATAACGTTTTCAAAAATCGAATTCGAACAGAACTTTGTGAGTCAGCTTTACGAAGTAAAATAATTAGAATCATGATTTCTCGATTGGTGAATAATTTCAACCATGGACAACGTTGACGATGTTCTTCAAGATCTTTTATCCATTTATCATAGGCAGATTGCAATGTCTTATAAGAGCGTTTCAGACCATCTATACGTTTTCTAATTGCTTCTTTAAAATATGCTTCATTGTAATTTGATGTAGTATTTAATGACACATTCTCTAGAGCTGTATGAAAATAAAAGATGAGGAAATTAAGAATGTTTGATAAAAAAATTACCTAATTGAATACTGATTTCATTCTCCTTCTCGCGCAGTTGATAATTTGGATGACCGGCTAATTCTAATTTCTTGTAGATTTGATAAATTTGTTCGAGAATCTGAAATAGTTGCAGTTGTCCGTCGATCATTAACTTTTTGTAGATCAAATTTTGTTGCGTTTCAACATTGCAGAAAGTCAACTGACGTTTGTGATCTTTAACATCTGACATTCACATCGTGTATTCTATGTTCATTTTTGCTCTGTTTTCATTTGACTGCCCGTCTGCCATGTTGTTGGTTTCATCTCGAAACCGATTAATCGAATATGAAACTTCATAATGAGATGTTTTCCCAACTAAACGAAGCAGATAGATTCTAGCAGTGGCAGTTCGATAGAGATGATCCATGGTGATCAATGCATTATCTAACACATTCGTCTCATCTGGAACTAGCCAAAGTGTGACGATCTGTAAATTATCATTTACCACTAGAAACAAAAAATTAATGAAGTTTAATGTACTAAGAAATCACTGACCTTTGATATGATTCAATGATGTTTCTTCAAGATTTGTCACATCAACAAGTCGTTGAATGAAAGAGTCGAAATTCTCTGCTTGACTGATGAAAGGTTTGATCAAATCATAGGTCACAATCCATGCATTCAAAATCATATTATTCAATTCTTGTAGTTGAAATTGTGTTGTTAAATTATCACGTATTTCTTGAAAACGTCGTTGTCCCTTGGCTGAATACAAATCAGCTTTTTTCATTGTATGAATGACACTGGCACATTCGACTGCTGTCTTAATTAATTGTAAATGTTGATGAGACAATGTTTTTAGACGCTTTTGTAATATTTCATAAGATCGAGTAATATCTTTCAACGAACAATTATCATCTGCAGTCAATAGTTTAAGATCTCTAATGATTTTTTCATCGTTGTTCATTGGCAAAAGATCGAATTTTTCAATACATTCCATAATTACATTGATATGACTATAGTATTGATAAGTTTGTAACCAAACGCAAACTTGATCAATAGAGTTGTTCTGAGCCGTTACTTCTGTTTGATTTTGAACATCGAAATGTAATTTCTTTACTTCCTCACGAATGTTTATGTTTTTATTGAAGAAAACAGATTGAAGTTCTTTCATTGATTGTAATGTTAAATCACCATTGAGAAGTTCGTCGACAAAACTGAATACTTTATCAAGTAGAGATCGTATACTATCTTGTTGAATAGGTTGTGATATTCTTCCAAATAGTCTATCGAAATGCATTTTGAAAATTTCGTTGAATAGATGACAAGGCGACAGATCATTGAGCTTTACTCGATACCAAATCGATTGGATATTTGTTGTATTCGAATTTTTTATTGTAAATACCAGTCGACCTTGATGTTGTGTCAAAAAACGACCATGTAGAACATGCCGATGAAGCGAAGCATCTTCATTTTCGTATAGTAGTTCAGTTCGTTGATTCCAACCAGAAATTATGAATTCAACAGTAACACTGGCTGCATTATTTTCACTAACCAAAAACCATTGAACTTCTTGACGATCATCGATTATAAGAACTTGTTCATATGTACTATTCGGATCGACCATAAAAGTATTGTTTGGTTGAAGCCGTTTCGACTCCATGAGAAATAATTGAGCATTATTTTGAGCGCTCAAATTACCTCGATTCAGAATTTGAAAGGAAGTTAAACAATTGAACGAGTAACAAAGACGATGAAGATCTTTGAATGGTTCAAAAGTTTGTAAAATTTTAACAATAATCTCTCGTATTTCGATTAAAGGTAGATCTTGATTATTACGAATTTTTATTAAACTATCGAACAATTGATTTGATCCTAAAACATTGTAATTCTTCGACCAAACGATGATATTTTGAACGATTTCAATAAAACGATCGAACCATCGGTACCAATCCATGATCGTATAAATGAATTGTTGAACAAACTCTTGCTTATTTAAAATATTTTCTATTCGAATATCATCAGGTTTGGGTAAAGCCACGATATCATTGATTGTTTGATTTTTCGATGGCAATTGATCACATTCATCATCGTCTGATGGATTCTTCAATGGAAATTGATAACATTCACAAACGACTGATCGAATAACTGTCTGTAAATCGATCAATGGTACGAAACAGAAAATGTTTGATTCCATCGATAATTTCCTATAAGATGAATATCCACCTAAAAGTATAATTGAATTTCGTCATCCTCAAAATAGTCATTATCACTCTCTGTTTACCTTTCAATCGTAATAGTTCTTCGACATATTCGATGACACTTTTGAGAAAAGTTTCAATTCGAATCTTATACGATCCAACGGATGGATGCTCTCGCATAGCAATGATGTAATTAATCACATTTGAAATATTGGGCAACCATAAAATTGATCTCGAATATTTTTCGAGCATTGAATCAAATACTTCAGTCATGAAAATAATTGTAAAAGCGTCTGTAGAATTGTAAATATGATGTTCCACTATTTGGATCCATCGATTTATTTTCGAAAGTGTTTCTGGATTCTTATTACTGATCATTTTGGATAAACTTATATGACAAATTTTCGACCAAATGTAATCTGACCAAGGATGTCTGTGATGAGTTGAGATAAGATTATTGTAAGTCTCTCGATCGATTTTCAGCCAGATATCGATATGGGTAATGACAAAATCGGTTAACCAATCATCTTGGATGGCTTTTTCTGGGGAATATTTGTTGCATAAATTCCCATCGATCATTTGCAAATTTTGAAAGATCTTCATCAGCTTTTGGATACTATTTCGATGACTGAAATCATCAGTGAAAATAATTTTACGCACGAGAAACAAAAGAGAATCTCGGTCTAATCGAATATTAATTGATAATTCTAAACCAATTTCCAGAATTTCTTTGTAATCTATTTGACTTATTTGATTCCATTGATAGGAAAACTTAATCATTGTATCGTTCATATAATTATCGAAAATATTTTCGAAGGCTTCAAGAAAATAATTTATAGATTGTTTGGATATTGCTGCTAGTGAGTTCTTCGCTAATCTTATATATTGATGAAATATTCGAACGGATACTAATAAAACTTTTTCGCGTATAATTTTTGTCAAATGATATTGAACCACTGAATTGATCTCAATGACTTGATAGAGACGTAGAAACATCTCCCAAAGGTCATCCATCGTTGCATTATTGGCATAATCCAAAAAGAATGACAAGAAAATGTTATTGTCTTTGCTCAGCCATATAAAAAACCGTTCAATATGTTCAAGTGCGTATTTATCATTACGTACACCCTCGCGGAAAATCACTCTGAGATATGCAAGAAATGTGGTAAACTTAATTGATAATTTTATACTCAGCCTATGAAACATCGCCAGTGATGATTTTCCGGTTTTTGGAGGGTGTAATCGTCGAATAAGATGTGCCAGCAAAGGCATATCGAAGGGAAATCTTATGAATCCTTCCACGTAGATAAGATATGTATCGATGAATTCCACTAACGATATATCAATACGTTTCACATTCGACAGAATATTGACCCATTGACGAGCATAACCATCACCATTGATTTTCATATCAGCTTGCAACACCAATTTACAGATACTTAGAAATTTTTTTAACTTATCTGTACTATCAATGAGATCAATAGACATTAAAACTTGGCTCACGTCCATATCTCTTAACAATTGCTTATTTTCCACGAGTAGATTTGGCTGTTGGCCTTTAGTTTCATTGAATAGTGATGCTAAGAATGAAATGAATATTTCATTTAGTTTTCCGAGCGAATCTGAAAAAATTTTATAAGTCCGACAGTAATGCTGAAGTCTTCCATACGTGTAAAAGTAACCATCCACTCGGTGCCAAGGCCATTGTGATTTATTAGTGGTTTTTATATCAGCAGCGGTTGATTCACTAATGAAATTAACATCGTCTTTTGTTATGTGACCATGTCGATGTTTGTACTCTAATGCCTGAAGACTGTAGTAGATCGACTCTAGAAATTTCAAGCCTATTTCTTCGGAATCAAATAGTTTTTTGATATTTTTCACTTCATCCGATGGACGATATCCCATAGAAAACAATGATTGCAACGATTTCGGAAGGAATGCCATTGGAGAAAAATCTACAAATGAAAAATAAAGATTACAAAAAGTTCGTTTCGAAAATGTTCGTATAGAATCACAACTACAAATAATGTACTCGAAACGATTCTCAAAGACGCTGCAAGAAGACAAATTAAAACGTTGCGTTTTTATTCTGCAAGAAGCCTTGCTGATAAAGAAACGACTACTAAGCTGTTCGTTATCATTTCACTATTCATGACTTCATGAAAATATAAAAGAGATATGCATAAAAAAAAACCTACTCGGACTTATCCAAAAAACAGACATATAATTGAGTCACGCTTTCGCCTTAAATATGCGAGGAAGTGAGTATGTTGGACAACGTTGGAATTCTTCAGGTTTTGAATGGAGGTTGTTAGTAAAAACTAGTTTGTCTCCACACATATTCTAACGTGTATTTGTTAGAGATATGCTTATAAAGACGAATCCAACAGAATACACAGTACTAGTGCACGAAGAGCATAAAAAGGAATAAGAATACAAAAAACAACAGGAAAGTTACGATGTGTTCTTGAAAAAGAACTGTTTAAAATAAATCAGTTCCTTTCAAAGAACTGTTCAGACAGTTCTCAAAATCGGAACTGATATGGAACTGTTCGGGGCTTAATTGCATATTAGTCATAGCGTTGGACAAAACTTTGTTTTCTTTTGGAGTGACGATGATGATTAAAATTTCACACATTTCGTTTGGATATATCGTATTCTATCGATGAACTAAGTTTCTATAAAAGTGTCACATCTAAAAAAAAGTGAGCCTCAAATAGGGAGTCGATCTACGTCTCAACATTTTAGTACACTCTAAAACAGGCTTTTTACAAAACCTAAAACGAATTTTTTCGTGAGCACACAGAAATATCCTTACTCCTTTGATAAAAATCGACGATTTTCGCGACTTACCATACCGATTAATTGTGTCATCCACCGCGATAAATCAGCGATTTTTACACACTCATACCTATATACCCCTGTATTTATACCAGAGCTGAACAGCTCCGACCTTCTCCGGCTCTGGCTCCGCTCCAGCTCCGACGTCAAAAATGTTCATTTTTTCCTTGTTTTTCTTTTAATGAATTTTCATAGATTTTCAAGTAACAACAAATATGAAATACTGATACATATATGTAAAAACGTAGTTATGTATAAGTAGTTTGTTATTAACCAAAGGCGCACACTAGCCTTCTTCAGTGAAAAATAGCTGATATTTATATGTGATATTTAGATAAGAGATAGGATATATCTAAGTTGTCATATAAAGAAAAGAACGAAAAAACCAATAGAAAACACTAAGAAAATACCCGGTAGAAGGAAAGAAAGAGATAGACACAGCTGATACATACATGTAAACAAAGAAAGAGAATTAACACATATGGAAAATACCTATAACACAAATGCAACCCTCGTTCTCAGTGTAGACAGAACGAATAAAATTCGGAGTCGGCAAGTAGTTATTGGCTCCGGCTCCGACCAAAATATTTCATGATCAACTCCGCACCGGCTCTGGGCTCAAAGTTTTCCGTCCGGCTACAGCTCCGTTAATAAGTAGAGTCGGCTCAACTCTGGAGTTGAAGATGCCCAGCTCTGATTTATACCTATACTCTTATATCTGTATCCCTATAGCTAAATCCGCACAACTATGTCCTTATGGCTATACCCATATGATTACAGTTTAATGGCTTGATGCGCTGTCGATCGATGTATGTCAGACACCTATAGGGTTAAAGCTGTTTGAGTCAGTTGATTGAACATATGTAGGTTGTTTATGTTAAAGCCAGCAAGATGTTGCTGGAACTTCTATGAAAAAAATCACTGTTCAATCACGATTAATCATACAAACCAAGACAATATTAACGATACAGAATTTCAAGAAATAACTCAGAATTGCTCTTTTCCTTTTCTCTCACGAAGGAATATATTTGGGTATTTAAGCCTTTTAGAGTCCATCTTTTCGCTATGGGTACACCTCAATGAAGTATAAAAAACCTCACGCGAATTCGACCACTTGCGCCTTCATTCCTGTGATATACAATTCTATTTTCGTAATAGTAATAAGGGTGTAGGCCGAAGTATTTAGGTGAAATGGAAAATTGTTTAAAAACTCTGGACGTTTTTTGGAATGTTTATCGCCGTTTCGAAATGTGAATGAGAAATATACCTAGGTAGTAGATGTGAAAACCCTAAAAAAATTCGAATGTTTATGGATAGCGATCGTGGTTCCCGATTGTGAATTAGAAACGCATTCAAAAAACAGACAAGAACGCGTTTGCAATTTATGTAGCGTGTAAACCTGCAACATTTTCAAGAATGCTAAAATTAAGCGTTTTCGTGTATTAATTTATTGACTGTGTTCGATTGACATTCGCAATTCCCGTTTAAAGATCAAACATAGTTAGTAAAAATCGACAGCTAAACGAGTCCATTTTCGATGCAGAACTAGAGGCTGAATTTTGTGGCAAGTATGGATTAAAAATACCACCTTCTACAAAACGTTTTCCCTTTAAATGCTCTGATTTTTTGCCCGTTTTTTGGTAGCAGTCGAGAACCACGATTATGGCCGTAAAACGCACAAAAGTTTCATAGCGTTTACACACGTTTTTTCAACTGGTCTGTCTGATTAAGATGTAGACAAAAAATGAAGCGTCGTACTTTTATCCTACTGATTTTGTGTTAATATTGTTTTACTGTGTTTTAGAATATTACGAAAAGATGATATGAAATTATATCAACATTCAGTACGATGTCCAGCAGTCATGCAAATCTTTTTGGATGCTAACCCACAATACTGGCGATTTGTGCTCACAACAATAGAAGAATCTGAACGATCAGAACAACAACAATAACAACAACAAATTCGATTTTCTAATCTTTCCGATGAACTCGATTGACATTTATGATCAAAAGAAAATACTTTCCAATGTGTTAAAGCAGTTCGATGACCATCTTCAGGATGCACGTTTTTAAATCCACAAATCCTACTACAAACACAATGTTTTTATAAGAAACGAGATAATAATCGACCAAATGGAGACCTCGATTCATACAATGCAACCATTGTCGTTGCTTATAAGTTATCTTCATAGTGATGAGAAACATTCATTTCTTTTCTTGATTTTAGTGCCAGAAAGCTGTTCAAATCAATTTCGATACACCATCGAATCTCTCTTTAGTACTTATGCCGACACAAAACTTGATACAATTAGCAATATGTTACAAAGTGATCAATCTGGTGTTTATTCTTCATTAGATAATCCATGGTTAATTCGAAATGATAAATGATGTCAAGGATTAGTACGTCGGGCTGGACCAAAAATGACTATGCTTCTACCGAACATATAACAACAAGAGCTAGTAATCAGAAATGATATCTCTAAAGGCAATGTAACTATGTATAGGTTCATTTCGTTTTCGTTCGTATCGGTTTTTGTCTGTGTGCGTGTGTGTCACTTTGAAAATAAAAGAATGATAACTTGAGAAGAGATGATTGCTCGTAGTTGTGTTAAAAGAGATTCTTTTGTAAATGTCCGACAGAATCTGACCCTTTACTTCCACGTAGTGTTAGATGAATCACGTCATCCTCAAGGATGACGGCTAAGAAGGGTTCTGATCACAACAATATTTTAGAATCGATCTATGTGGTATCTTTGTATTTTATTGATCATGTCATTATTCTATTGTCGTAATCATTCAACTTCATCACATGGTCATCATCGTCATCGTCAAGGGGAAAAAAGCGGATTCCGTCTACCGGGAATACGGTGGCGATACGTTGACGATATGGACGATAAAATTACAATCCAGAGAATATATGTTGAACTAAGTGGGAGTGCACCAGTTCCAGTAGGACTAGGTATCCATTCCGACTGGGTCCTCATCTGCTACTATTTAGAGGTACCTATGATCTTCATGGGCAATTAATTATTTAGAGATAACCTTAGATCGGTCGTAGGAAGTGAATCAAATGCGCTAATCAAAGCCTTGTAAGTTTTTGCAGGCTATCTAAGGATGGTACTTGGTGGTTCTTAAGAGATGGTCCATAACAGTATCGAACAATGATGATTAGGATCATATTCTTAAAAATTTTGATCCCTCTAATTTTTTTCAGCAGAAATGAAAAAAAGTATCATCAAAAACCTCTGAATTCAAAGTTTTAGCTTACCCTTGAAACATTATGAAGGGAACATCGAATAAGAGTCCACCATGTATTTCGAAAAAAAATGTTTGCCATACTAAATTAAGTTAGCCAGTATTTGAACATTTTCTTCATCTTCAGTCGTCGCAATCTTTTCGAGTCATAGCGTATTTGAAAGAGCAAATTTTATTCTACAAAATTGTACGTATGAACATCTGTTAATCCTTCATTGTAAAGGGAGTCCAGCCACAAAATTAGACCAATCATACGAGGTTTTTCGCGTTTTTTTCTCGTTCTTCTGTTGAATGCAAGGCTGCATTTCTTTACGAATGTCAACTGTCTCAGAAATTTGTTATGCTTTTGGATAGAGAAAATACAGGGCTATCCAGCAAAGTTTCCAGGAATTTAATAATATTAAGAGATAGTCCGTGAGAAACTCCATCTTCTAATGTCAAAATATCTTATAGAAAGATGGCTTGGATTATTCAACTTTTTTGAACAAAGATCATAACTACATGGTTTTTTATGAACGAGTCCCTATAAGCCGCAACAGTGAACATAGAAAACTTGCTCAATTTAAGATACGTTGTAGAGGGAAGAATTGCATGAATATTGATGCAAATCACTTCGAAAAATATTGAATCCTCGATTTCTTATAAGCATTTTATGAGAAACCCTAAAAATGACTCTTTCCACCGAAGCGGACTCTTGTTTTGGATGTCAGTTCAGGCTTCGGTACTAGGAATCCGGAACTCATACTCAGTTCTTAGTTCTTAGGGACAAAAACCTATTAGACAATTCATTTCTACATGTTTTTGAACACGCTGGATTTTTTAGACATATTTATGCTTTCATATTGATGAAAGTCACTATGTGTTCCCGAGTTCCTAGGGACGGAAAGCCGGTGCGGCTTCTGGGCTCTCAAGAAGTAAGAACATTGCCTAAATTTAGGTTCTTAGCAATTTTTAATAGATTTCCTTATTCTTATGAACTCGGTGCCGGCTTCCGCTCCTAAAAGTCTGAAATTCGGTACGAGTTCTGGGTTTTTAAGAACGGAACCCGAAACTGACACCCTTAGTTAGCGGATTTATCTCCCTGTAGCTTGCTGTACCCACTAGTTTTTATTCTTTTTAGCTGGTTGCAATCAATGGAGGAGCAGGACTTCTTTAATAAGTGTAGCTAACTTATTTCATATGAGTTTTCATAGTTAGCTTTTATAAAGTGAGTACTTACATGTGATTGAAAGCGATTGAAAATGAAGCCTTTTCTTCTGACAACAAGCTGCTTTTATAGAGAAGCAAAAGAGAATGTTATTGCAAACAGAGAAAAGAAAAGGGAAAAATGTGTCCCACTTCTGTGTTGTGTGAGATGGCAAAAAACCTACACGAAAAAATCACATAAATAAAGGTGTCAACGGATTCTCGTAGCTACCGCTAAAAGTCATCCATTGACCGGCACTAGATCTCTAGAAGATTGTGCTGAATAGACAGTTTGATTGTGGACCGAATAGTCGTATAATGAAGATTAGTTATCGCTCGAAAAATAGGAGTTTGACCCAAAATATTGGATTTTTAAAGGATTCTAGTCGGTATTTCAGGATAACATGCGCTCAATGATTTGTGCTCGTCCTCTAGAAGATTGTATTGGGTGAAGAATTTAATTATGCGTAAAGTGATAGTATGTTCATCTAGTCTGACTAAACGTGATCCTAACGAGGGAATACAACGAGCTGATAAATTGCTTTTTAAATTCTAGTAATGCTAATTTGTAGAGCTTATCGAATTATTAACTAATGCAATAGTCATTTGAATCAACAGCTGCATTTATGACTAAATCTTTAATATATAATTTTCAGTGTCTATGCCAAGTTAAAGGTCACTAGGAATGTGATGCTAGTTGATCTTTGAGATTTTAAGTTTAGCAGGGAGACACAAATACTCACTATGTAACATCATTTTGTATAGTTAGTTTTTTTTTTTTAACATATTAGTTTATCGATCCCGTAAGGGTTATCAAGACATACATTTATAAAAAAAGGACTTTAATTTTGTTTGATAGGATAGTTATCACACCTTCTATGACGTATTTGATTTAAAAAATATGTAGAAAAAAGAAAGAAACAAAAGTGATGAATTATTCATAGTGAAGGAATTGAAGACAGACATTTATAACGTTGTATTACTTTACAATAGAAAATTTAACATAATATGAATGAGAGAAAGAAAGAAAGAGAAAGAACGTTAAAAGAGAAAAGGAAAAAAAGAGAGAGAGTGAATAAGCTAGCGTGTTATAGTGATTCGACATATTTTTATGGTGGTTCAACATATTTTTTGATGAAATTTTTAATTTCAACTTTTGATCTTTTAAAGAAATCTTTTTGTTTTTCATGATAACAAAAGAAGGAGAAAATATCTAAATTCGTATGATGTGCCCTCTGTGCATAACGATTCATGAAGAAATTATTTTTCCTTATCTCCATAGACTTGTAGAAGCTCTTATCTGCATCTGTGCATATGAGATATGCTTCCCAAGTCTCTCTATATTCCTTTCCTTCTGGTGCTTCGGATAGATGTTTTATGAATTTTTGCCAATAGTCATACACGTAATCGAGAAGTGATTTTTCTTGTGCTATTACTAGTGTTGCATAGTCATTCCATCCGCAAAGATTGTTTATTAGACGAATATCAGAGCAATATACATGTTCTATTTTTTCCTTCTGGGTCTCAGTATAGAAGAACCAGATTGAGAATAACCAAAAAAAGTGAGGAAACGCGAATGCACAAAAAAGTTTTTTTCTTATATTATTTTTTTCAATCGGAATTGTACGTTACATTTTCCTTAGAGCATTGTAAACATTCCGTATTTTCATTATTCTTTTTGTTATGAAAGAGCCTCAACCCATTTTTGTACTTATTTCTACTCCTAAATATTTGAAGGATGAAACAACTTCTACTTTTTCTTTTTTGTAGTAGACATTCGGATGTTTTGGTGCAACTGTGTCGTGCACTAGCATCGCTTTCGTCTTTTTCACATTTACTGGTAGTAGCAAGTCGTTCGAAAAATTTTCTAACAATTCCATAGCTATTATTGCTTGCTCCTCTAATTCCACAATATTTTTCGATAATTTTTTTTCTATTGACCCTTTTAGAATTAGAGCAACATCATCTGCGAACAGATGAGAAGAGAAATGAGCTAACACTTTAGGTAAACAATGAATGTGAAGACGAAAAAGTGTTGCTGATAAAACGGAACCCTGTGGAGCTCCTGAAAATATTTTTATTCTTTTCGAGTATGAGTTGCCGTGGTGGATTGTTATTGTTCTGTTTTGTAACCATTGATAGATCCACCGTATTAGGGGGAGAGGCATGTCTAATTCTATAAGGTTATAAATGAAAGCTGGATAGTACAGTCTATCAAAAGCTGATAGAAAGTCGATAAATATAACAAGAGCAGGTCTATTACAAGCAATTGCAGTAAGCCGTAAATCTTCACACATGCTTAAGATTCTAGTTTGTAATCTACGTTGTGAGGTAAAGCCTGATTGTTCATCAGTGAATATTTTGTATGGTTAGTGTTTGTGTCTTCCTACTAAAATCAAAACTTGAAGACCAACCGTCATGCCACTATTGTTGATCTTTGATCCCGTATGGTATAAACAGCAGGTAGGTACCGGGATCTATTTTTTTGGGATTTATTCGGATTTTTTAATAAATCCTCATACATCTTAAAATAAATTTTACATAACTCCTATTGAGGGTGAGGGTGAGTGCGGGGGATGGGGGCAAGAGTGAAGGTGCGCTGAAATACTAATACAGCTATATGGTCTCAATAAATCCTTAGTAAATAAATAAACCCCAAAAAAATAAGTCTCGTTATGCCCTCATTCAATTGTTTTGAGTAATAAAGGTGATTACTCAAAGTATAGGAATAGTTGTAGAAAGACATTTATCCTTGAAGTGCATTTGAATGACAGTCATGCTTCAACTCGATCACTTGAGTGCATGGTAAGGCCGCAAAACAAAACGATGAATGAGTAGTGGACATGTAGGTTCGGTACGGACCTATGAAAAGTTTCGTAAGAGTTTTACCAAACTTTTAGTTGAGTTTCAAAACTATGAAAAAGATTTGCAGAAAACACACTAAACTCTTCAGTGGCATACAGAACTATTCAGAGTGTCGCAAAAAATATACCGAACATTTAGTTGAACCATGATACTACAAAGGGGTTTCATGGAAAGTACACAAAACCTTTGGATGAACTTCGGAACTATCAAGGGTTTTGTAGAAATATGCGAAGCCTATAGAAAAAAGATGAAGCATTCAGTAATTTCGCAATGAAACATACGAATCCATTAGTTGACCTATAGAGCTATAAAAGATTTTGCAAGGAGTATAAGAGATCTTCAAACGACCTACGAAACTACCAAAGATTTCGTAGATAGTGTAATAAAACCTGCCGATGAATTACAGAACTATTAGAGACTTCCAAAATAATATTCTAAATCGTTGGGTCAATTACAGAACCATTAGAAATTTCGCATGAAATATACGGAGCTTTTGAATGATCTCCGACACTATCAGAAGTTTTGAATAAAGCATAGGAAATTTTTCGAGACTTTGCGGAGCTACTAGTGGTCTCGTATATGCTGCTCAAAATCTTTTAAATGACATCGAAACTATCAATGATTTCGTACTATCTAAAAAAAAGAGGAGTTTTGAAGAACCCTTCGAAAAGGTTCTGTAGATTTACATAAGATTCCAAATGTGTCCAAATTCTCGAAAAAAGGATAAAAAATTCGACAAAACCTTTTGAAGGTTCTGCCGAGTACTCACTAGCAGAATCATCTCTTACATAACCCTCAGGATTTCGTACTTTTTCATAAAACTGTTTTCTGAAACTTTGGACGCATTTAGAGTCTTTTAGAAATCTACAGAACTTTTTCAGAGGATTCTGCAAAGCTCCTCTTTTTTCAAGAAAGTGGCAGACGATGAAGGACGTAATCGGAAGCCTAATGATTTCGATATCCTACTGTAACACCCATGGCTCTAATAGTCACCCACATCGCATATAAATTGAATTTTGAGAAAATTGGTTTTCTGGAAGTCGTGCAAGGTAGAGATTACAGATAACTAGTTTATGAGATGCAAAATTTGTTCATCATAGATATAAACTCCTTAGATTGCGAAAAGGTCTGTCCTACAAACATCTTTCTGTCTTTGTTTCCTGGCAACCATTTGCAATTCAATATGATTCTAGTAGTACATAGTGCTATATATCACCGTAATTCTCTTGATCAATAGGGATGATGAGCGCGACCTTCTTGATCAATTAGATATATGATTGTGTTTAGTTTCGATTAAAGAGGGTTTTTCTTACAACACTGTCGAAAAATCAATTGTTCATGTGAATTTCTCACTAGAAACACAACCTGACAACTCTAAAACTGGGAACATAATCATGCGCGACCGAGGCCAATTGAGAATGAGGATGACCGAGATAAATATGTGCTCTTATAAATGGTTCATCAAGATACCAAGTCAATAGAATTCATAAGTTTCATCAAGCTCTTCTGGATCTAGACGTGTAAGAACGAAAAATCGTTCATTTTGGATCAATTTTTCAATATCGGTAGGTCATATTCTTTGAGAGTGAGAATAGCCGGAATCAAGACTTAAAATACGTCCAAGAGTCAGAACTGGGACCGGAACGAAAAATAGGATTTTATGCGGATCTATTTCCTACTGATTAGGCTTTCTTAAATGTTCTCGAGCACCATGGGAGCTCTCCTTGCATATATCAATAATGAACTTTCCCGGACAATACTGGGTACTTCCGCTAGTTGAAAATAAAGATTATATAGAAATGAGTGTTCATTATCACTTTAGACAAACGATTTATGACGTTAATCTGTGATATCCTTTAGTTAACTTTAATTTTATTTAATATGTAATTGGATATCAATGATTTAGCTGCTTTTTACAACTTTCTTTTCCTATATAATTATTGGTAAACAAACACAATTTGAAAGATTTCTCATGACTATCTTATTTATTAAATGAACACTCCATTACTCATCTGAAACAGTGTTCATCGATATTTTTGAACTTTTGGACCGCATCGGTGTTTGTATTTATCAATTTTCGGTCGTTTCGGCAACGCATTAAAGTGTCCTGATCGAGCTGATTTTGCTTCACTTATATATAAATCTTTATTACAACATTTGTCTACTAAGAATGGGCTTTCCATATCTGCGACATTCTCGACAAGGCCTGGAACGTCCATAATACTGTATGAATAGTTTGATTCAAATGGAATTATCGATGAACCGAGCGTTGTAAATGAGTCAGAACGAAAGTTGCGTGAATTATCTTCCAGTAGTCTATTTCTCAATAACATTTGGATAAGAGTGGACTTTCCTGAACCTGCTGAGCCGATCAATAATAATCTCGAACGCCCAAGATCATTGATGTCATTTTTCATCATCGGTTTATAAATACCTTTCCAACCAAAGACATTGTCGAAGTCTGGAGGAAGAGACTGGTCATTGTTGCATGGAAGCATTGTACAGTTACTGATCCGATGTTGGACAGATCGGTAAATATTATTCAGCTGACATTGTTTTTCATATGAAAATAATGAAAAACAGTATTCTTTTACTATTGTCATGGCGTGATGGCATAATCTTCCAGTGAAAACTTTAGGATTAGACAAAATAGTCATAATATGATAGAAGATTCCTTGTACTGTTCGGGAATCATTTAAATCATATTTATTATTTCTGATAGCAATAATAAATTGAGTAGCTGTATCACGCGCTTCCATTACAGTTGCACGACGGTATTCAACGTATATATTTTCATCCTTAGTATTTCCTGGATCTGTTTGAGCTAAATAATCATCTTTTAAAAGAGGAATAGATAATGGATCTATACATAAATAATCATATAACTGGAGCATGCCCAAAACATTCGCTGTGTGCGATAGTTCCACGAACAAAGTAGATGGTTTTTCAATGATGATTTCATTTAGAATAACCTTGAACCAACTAAAACGAATTTCAGAACTTAATACATATTCCCCATGTTCATTTTGAATTGATAAAAAATCATCCTTATGTGCTACAAGAGTAGATAAGTAAGGAATACGATCAAGTTGTTGTTGAGTGAGATGAATGACTTTCTTAGAAGTTCCAAAACGGAATGAATACATTGTTACTTGATTTATCTCATCCATATTCAGTATTGCAACTATTACACAAGTGAAAATTTTAATAACCATCCATTGTAACGAGACACATGCGAGGAAGAAAAAAATATGCTTGGAAGTTTCTTATGTATACTTCAAACGGTGAGTCATTGTTGGGATTTTTTACAAGTGTCATGGCTATTTATTCAAATTTCTCTCATGACATATTAGAAATAATTCAATAAATATTCCGCTATAAGATAGCCATGCGTAGTATGAGATTGATTATATATATTTATTTGAGTTTTTCAAGATTGTGTAGACAAAGTTCTAGCGACATCTTTTGTTGTTTAACCATTTTATCAATATATACTTTTGAGATAGCACACATGCCCTCAAAATCGCCACAGTTTTGACGGCTAATCGCAGTTTTCAAAAAAACCGCCGATTATATGGAGCGATTTGTCGTTAAATTAATTTATTTGCTTATTCCAGCTTTGTCAGGCACTTTTTCCATGTTTTCCAGCAAATACCTTCTTTTTCTGATTTTTTTCAGGGCTTCTTTTTAAGTGAAGAAAATGAAAGGATTCGATTCCAAATAGGTCTATAATGGCTCATCTGATGTTGTATCTCGTTTCGATCAAACACATGTGATTTTCAAGTTACCTTAATTTTTCTGAAAAAAATAATCGAAAACTGATAGCTTTTGCGATTTTGATGACATGAGATGTTATGCCATGAACACATTTTCATTGATCATCAGATTACCACTTTAGAGTACGTAGATTATGCAGCCATTCGAGTGGTACAGCATTAAGAAATTAATCTATGATTGTATGGAATAGGCAATAATATAACATGCAAGCAATATTACAAGCTTTTGGTTTAATTGCATTTCAAATTGCATTAACATTCTTTCAGAAAAGAGCAAGCGAATCGTTAGATGAGCGTTACTTGTGTCATAGTGATGGAAATTTTTGATTCAAGTTTCCAAACTTGTAGAGAAATTTTTCAATCATATAACATTGTTATATAAAAGGACCCTAAATTTAATACATTTTTGCTTAAAGACTGATTTTCTTCGATAGCTGCACTCCAAATGAAGTCCCATGTCCTCAAAATCGTTCAAAAATTGGCGATAAATCGCGATTCATCGAAACGATAATCGTGCGCTAAATCGGTGATTAATCGCCGATTTTTTCTGATAACTTTTACGATTTCTGCGATAAAATCTGATTTTTCTACTGATTATCATCCGTTATTCTCTCAATTATCGGCATGATTTGAGTAATTCAATTTTATCTTTATATCAATATATAGCAAATTTTATTGCAATATTAGAAAACGTACAAGATTTTACATTAACAAAGTATTTAAAAAGATACAAAATACTGGTAGCACACGTTATCATACAATACAATGAAAACAGATAATGAAAAAAATAAAAAACACGATAGTCATGTTCGTGTATGATGTTTATAATTAAAATAGAGAAAAGACGGATTATAAATCTAAAAAAGAAGTAACGATTGTAGTAGCAATAAGACAAAATGTTATCATAACGAAGAAAACTACTTTTTTCAGTTCCATGTTACTCGAGGATGAAGAAATTCGTCTAAAAGTATGTTCCAGAAAATATTTTAACCTAAAAATGTATAACTGATATATATTTTAAATAGATTATGGATTACAATAAACATCTTTTGAATTCAATTCAAGAAATCAAAATAAACCTTCATGTCTATGTCTAGTTCAGTTGCATTGTTATTCTACACCATCCAATCTGATTCATGTCACGGTGGCGACACCAATAAAGGAAAAAATCCGATTTTCGGCTTTAAATTTGCAGGAGGATTCAAGAAAATTAGACAAAAAAGATAATATCAATCATAATTTGTTAGATTTTATAATTTTTCCTAATTAATGAGCATTTTTTAAATTGATTGCTAAAATCAACGATTAAACATCGGTTAATCGCCTTGATTTATCGGCGATTACAGAAATATCGTTTCTTATAACATAATCGCGATAAAATCCGGTATTATCGCTGATTTCTTTGCCACATATGATTAATCTCAATTTTACGCTGATTTTTTTGAAAATCGGTAAAATCGCGACGATTTTCACGACATGGGGTACCTTTGAAACAATTTTTGTAGAACATTAACTAGACTTTCGAAAGATTAATGTATTTTTCTTTATTTATTCAATTCGTGTAAAAAAAAACTAAAACAAACTTAACACTGTAACACAGTATTTTATCGATCAACGTTGTGTACTAGAATCTATAAACTATTTCAAGTCATGAAAGACAAATCCAAATACGTCATTTTGCATCGAATGGTATGAATTTTGACGCTTTTTGAATGATTGTTTGGTAAGGAAATCTATAAAACGATTTTCTAATATTTGAATACCCGATTTGAAATGAAAAAATTAATTCTTTGTATAAAATAAATGAAAAATTTGTAATCATCATGAAAAACTACATATAATAATTCACTAAGATATGTTCAACTCGAAACGAAATTTTTTCAACACCTAATCAGCGAAGTGTGGCATTAAGTGAATAAACCGTTTTACGTTTTCATCCATTACACTTTGCTTTTTTATTAATACTTCTTCAAAAAAAAAATAAGTTAATCATAAATTGTGTGAATAAAAAAATGCAACACAGCAGATTAGACAGGATCTATCTCGTCTTGTTCGGCGTGTTTATTTGTTTATCCATTTTCTCTGATCTAAAAAGATTCTATTTGACTTGTGAAGTCGATTCCTATATATTTCTTAATCCACAAATCGTACAAGATATTTGCTGGAGATTTTCATTCAGAGTTCGATGAAATCTTGCTATATATGAAGCCATCTTCAGCTCGTTAGATCTTATGTCAAAATCACAAGAAAGATCTTCTATGCACGAGATCTGATACGATCTTGCTTTAGCAACACATGTTTGAACGTGAGAACTAAAATTTAACATCGATCATTAGTTAAAATATTTTTATATGATATTGTTTGTTTCAATATAGTATCATCTCTAATTTTCTTATTTCAAATAGAGAAACAATAATTTAATATAAGAAATTAATCATTTTCAATTAAACTATCATCTTTGACATTTCTTTACGCAATCATACATTGATAAACTACTCATTAATTATGGTAGTACGAAAATTGAGAAGGACTGAGCCATTCATAATAAGTATAATTGCGTGATTCGATTGATTGTGAAGAGAACTTTCCAGCAGCTAAAACCATAATGATAGGTGCTATATTTTACCCAACAGCAGAACCAACAAAAAGATTCCGTAGGACTCCAATTTATTTCAGAGTGAGGAAAATCAGGGCAAGATTGTCGGCCACAAATGAAAGTTGTTGTGGAGATTTGAAATTCCTTTAACCCTTTCCGGCCCATCGTACTAAATATAGTACGGTTTTTTCAAATGTCTTAATTTCTCAATATCTTAGGAGCATGAAATGATATCGAGGTGCGGTTTTCTTTATGACGTAGAGGAGACTTTGGTGCATACATCTATGTAAGAATTACAACCCTAACGAGGTCACTTAAGTAGGAAGCCTGATGATTTCTTGAACATTACTTTTATTCTTACAAAGACAAGAGTGTCGACATCCTTCAACACCGAAACTTCTGGGTTTCGAGGATTTCGATTTTGGATGGTGTGTCGTTTTTGGTCACGCTGTGGGTGTGACCTGACTTATCAAACCCAAAGCCTGACCCAAAGTCCCAAACTACCCAAGGCCTAAATCCCAAATGTTTCAGCGTTGGTCCATGTCTAGAAGGACGGACCAGGCTCTGTTGCAATCCCAAATATGTCTCGGTTTTTCGTGCTGGAATCAAGCTACGAATAACCCTAGTGGTATTCAAAAAGCTGATTTTGCGATTGATCTCAATCTCGAATTTCGATCTACACCCATACCTCATATCAGAATGACCAAAATGCTTCTTCGCCGTCCCCGTAGGGGAGTACGAGAATGGGTTGAAAATGACTTTAAAGGTTTTTAAAAATATGTGATGAAAATATCGACAACACACACTGCCTATATTAAATATAAAGTCTCCAAGGAATTTCATTCATTAGCTGAGCTATGGGCCTGAAAGGATTAACTCAACTCAGGTTTTTTGAGTTGATTTCAAATATGTCATATTCGTTTCAATAAAAGGACATTTACGTAATTGTCATCAGAATCCTTCAAATAGTAGATAAAAAAAAGATTTTTTAACGTTTCGAAGCATTCTTTACTTCAGTGAAGTGTCTTTCTTACGAACTAACTTTGATAAAATAGTATCAGTTTGTAGAGGTTTTCGAAGGCTACTGAACTACGTACATTTCAGAGTGGATTGTTACCATCTTGAAACTAAAGATGGCCAGCTACTCACATATATTCATACTTTAGACACACCATATTGACAGTATGTTTTATAGAAAAATCCAAAGAACCGATACTTTTTGTCAAGTCTATATACCATTTGACACATGAATCAGACTTAAAGTGCTAAGCATGAGTGCAAAAACGTCTGGCGTAGGCTCATTTTTTCAGACGGCCGTGCATCAACAAGACCAGGAGAAAATGGTTTCAAAAGAACAGTAACTAACTTCCGACATCTCCAGTGACTAAATAGATAGTAGAAAACCGATTTTGGAGAGGAGAATCTTTTTCATTGGTTAAGGTTTACCCTCTTTTACTAATATTTATAATATGTATTACGTTTTATAAGAATAAAAATAGTCCTATTTATTCTCTTCAGTGAAGCATATATACAGATATTATTTTGTTTATTACTAGTTAAGTTTTTTCGTCTGATCGAATAATTACTTTCAATACATTTGATATGCTAGTAGGTATAATTAATGCATCAATAAGTGACATAGGAATATACGAATTGGTCGAAACGTAAAAAAACGCAAATGACATTGCATAATTTGTTTTTTTTCTCTTCATTCTGTCATCGATATATATATATATATATATAATCTACGTTGTTAGTTCTTTTCCATAAGCAGATTATGAAATAGTCGCGAGAATGGCTGTGTTTTCACTTATTTATTCAATATTATTGATACAATGTTTTATCACAGTAAACACCGTTTTATCATCATCAATTGTCAATCTTGATGGTAAATGGAAAATTGTTAATTATCCTCAACGTCCTCAATGTAATGGTATTCAAGTTACAATCAGTGGTGATGAACGAAATGAACGTCTTTACCGTATTAGTACATATATAACTAATTCAATAAGCTGTAGTCTACGATTTGATCATTCTCCTAATAAGTGGACATCTTCTGATTGTATGGCAACAATGATGCTTGGTTCACCAGAAGATATGGAAAAAGAAACTATAATTTGGAACTTATTCTCTACTATTCAACGTATTGACATTCAGAATGAACAACAATTAATTATCACAACAAGTAGTGGTGAACAAGTTCAATTTTCTCGTTTATAATAATAAAATGAATATTTTTAACAAAAACTATATTATAAAAGACATTAAAAAAATCTTTTTTTTAATATTTATTTGATTAATGTATATTAGTCGAATAGATTTTGAATTTGTTCGTATATTAAATAAAATATAATTATTATCTATTACTATTCACATAGTGATTGTATCTATAAAAAAATATATTTTTTTTATTGACAATATTATTTTGACATAAGCATAGCATAAGTCTTTTTGTCAGAAGAAGCATCTGTTCAATCAACGATAATATCAAATTTCTAGAAAATCTCGATATCTGTAATACCTTTATTTGTTTCATGGCAAATGGTATCATGTTTCATTAATTCCTTGATTTATGGATATTTATGAAGTTCTTCCATTTGATTACTTTGTAAGTACTTGATATATTAGTAAATATGACGGAAGTAATAAAAAATGACGTATAAATACAAGGATTGATCGAAAGCAAGAAAAAAGAAGTAACATTACATAGTTTGTTTTTTTTTTGGTCTTCTCATTCTTCCTTTTTCTATAAATATCTTCATCATTATTTTTTTCGAATATTATTGGTATGTTTTATTAAAACAAATGGTATTTTATCATTAAATATGGGTACCAATGGTGTACGAAAAATTATTAATAATCTCCAACATCCTGAATGTAATAGTATAAAAGTTAAAAATCAGTGAAGATGCTGAAAGTTGAAATTATCATTTTTATAAAATTGTAATTCAACTAATATATTTTAATCTAGCCCATTATTTTAATTTTTTCGATATGAAATAAACATAGTCTCGAACTAAAAGAAGATTTTTGTTTTTGCATAACATGATAAAGTAACGAGTATCCCATTTTTCATTGCTCGATTTGTATCTTATTTTGTACTTCCTGATGTGTCATTAAGAAAAAGCACACTATTAAAATGAGCTTTACTTTCTAGATTGTAGAGCTTTCCATGCTGCATCTTATGGTATATTCTATTTTGTCAAATACAATCTAAAAGATAGTGTTGAACTGTATAGAAATAGAAATTTGGACCCATATATTATAAACCAGGCTTTGAACATTGTTTTCGTATTTATAATCAGACAGAAAGAAAACATTTTTCTATCAAGTACCGAGGCTTTTAGATCACTCTTTATATAAGTTATAACTGTTATCTTAAGGACTTACCTAAGAGCAGAAAGATTATGATGATGAATTAAATATCAGTGGCCAAGTGGCAAGATAAAAAGCTTATGTTGGTCGCGAGTAATTTTTATAATCCAAGAGAAACAGAAACGGTGGTTAGAAGAGAAAGAGATAAATCAAAATAACTCATTATGTGTCCTAAAATGTTATCGGAATGCAACAAATCTATGTATGGTGTGAGTTGAATCGATAGAAAATCTAAATGAAAATGAATACTTATATTTGTTTCTTTTCTTCAAGCAAGTCTTTCAAATACATTCATTTGTCGCAATGATTTCAGTGAAAAAAATATGAATTATGTAGAATCTCTCTCTTCTTACTCAATATCACTAATTGGTGATCAAAATTCAAGGAAAATAAGAAACAGATCAGTTTGTATTGTGTTTTTTCATTAGGTAAAACGAAAAAAATACGTAAGTATTATAGTCAATAAACACAGCAGTCAAAATATCCACTTGCATATAACAGAATTCAATAAAAGTAAATACTATAAACTACGAGCGTAGTGATCGGAGTTTTTCATATCATAAGCTCTATGTTTAGAATAAGTCAGCTTTTGTAATTGAATGAGATCGATTTTTGAGAGAGGGGAAAAGCTTAAAATCTAAAAAATTCGATTGACTACTTCTGATGCTACATGCATTTGTAGTAGAGAATTTCATGATGTATCAGTAGGTAAAGATATAATTGAAGTACAAGATTGAAACATCTATAATTAAAATTAATAATGATGTTATCCGTTTCTATGAAACATTAATGATAACATTAGAAATTATAAGTTTACCATTAATTTTACAAGATCAATCAACAACGTTCATATCACATAGTTTAAAGCCAATTTTTCAAGTACTTTCAATAGTATCTACCGTGATTGATCTAAAAGAAATTTGAACCGAAGATTAGCAAGCAATTTTGTGTACAGTGCATGCCCATCCACTATTACTCATAAAGTTTGAGTTCATTTGCTTATTGTTTCGCTTAGAAAGATGTGAGAAGACCATACACTTTACTTGCAACATATCTTTTACCATTACATCGGCAAAATGATAAATGAAAAAATTATCTATGCTTGCTTTGTGTTTAAATTGATTAGATCTTGACGAATTTCTTAATAGATTTTTCTTTCATATCTAATTTGTAAGACGCTATCTGATGAGATCTTTGAGAAAAGTCAAAATTGATCATAGTTTTTTTTTCCACGATACACACTCTACTGTGCCTGATTTTGACGTTGAATTCACGTAACGCCAATATGTACATCTTCTTCAAATATTCAGAATTCATGAATTCGGATTTCTATTGCACTTAAAGTGATTCCCAATGACGAAAAAAATCAATTTAAAAATAGTCTGATGAGACGATCAGGCAATAATAAAAAGAATTTTGTTAATCATCGATAGTGTTCTCACACTCCACACATTTCTGCATATTATTTTTCAATATTGCTAAAATGAATTGGAAGCCTTTGTGCTATTTTATGATGCCGTACGCCGCTGTATGAAGCAATGAATTGAGAAAAAAAATAATACAATGTTTCTTTTTTTGAATCTGGTGAAATACAATTTTATGTAGATCAACAACGAAACATATTTCGCACAGATATTTTTTCATAAAAACAAGAACTATTGATTCCTACAAGACATCTTTGACTGTTAGCACAAATTGATCACAAACGATGCCACCCATTCGGAGTTTGTCAATTGGAGGAGTCCGTATAATTAAAGCTCCTCGTCGTTCCACGCAACGATTACAAAAGATACGGCCTATTGAGAGTATTTTACCAACAAATGCTCGTATCATTCGTCATTCGGAGAATCTATCACAAACAATGCGGCCCATTCGGACTTCGTCACTAGAAGGAGTCCATATCATCAAAGCTCCTAATGTTCCAGTGATCTATTACAAGCGATGCGACTCATTGGGAGTTTGTCATCACAAAAAGACCTTAACAATAAGTTTCCTCATCCTTCTGATGATCGTTCACGAGAAGTTTATGTGAGATGCTTAATTAACGAAATCTTCTCAATAAGTTTTTCTAGGGTTGTTATCGATCAGAAACTGGCATTCTACCCATCGCTGGCATGTATGAAACGAATTCTTCTATCGACAATAGAAAGGTACATCTTAACTGCTGCTGACTATCGTTAATGGAGTCGATCAGACATTTTTATAAGGACAGTAGGGATTGATTCTCTGTTCCTAGATCGACTCACATATGCTTATTATCATTGAGGATCAATTTTTTAAGAAGGAAATTTTTTTTCCTTTAGGTATGTTGAAGTTTGTCTGAAATAAAACCGCACATCCAAGTTGATCATAAGGGGATAAACCCACAATATGTTGCTTCATATTTGCGTTATCTTTTAGCTTTACGAGAATCAACAATCTCGAGTTTCGAGACAGAGTATATCCACATCTGTTAACTCGGCTCCATATAAAATGAGACCAACTGATACATGGTCAAATACAACGAATTTAAAACATGCACGAAAAAAAGATGTCAATAAGAAGAGAAAGAGACCGTAAGTAATATTTTTACTAATGTCCTTTTTTATGATAGTCAAAGAATATTATTATTGAGAATTTTTATTTTAATAGTCGTCGATATTTAGGCTTGTATTTATTTTTCTCTCTATGTGGTGTCATGCTTGCTTGTATGGGTCTTGCTGCATTAATTGTTTTTCTGACTACAATGATCAAAACGACGACAACAACAACAACAACAACTACAACTACTACAACAGAAACAACGGCAACAACAACAACAACTACGAGTACTACTAGTACTACTACTAGTACTAGTACTTCAACAACTTCAACAACAACAACAACTAGTACTACTAGTACTAGTACATCAACAACCTCAGTAACAACAACAACTGCTACAACTAGTACTAGTACATCAACAACTTCAGCAACAACAAGCACTACTACAACCACAACCTCAACTACAACGATAACAAAGACAACAACATCAACAACTGCTACCACAGTAATTACAACTCTATCATCTTCAAGTAAATCCTGTTCATTGGCAATGTACATTCAAAGTGTATGAATGCATACAAATTCCTTCATCGAAATGCGTATAATATGGAAAGAGAATGTTTGTTATGATCAGGCATGTACCATACAATATTTAGTGATCTGACAAAGTCTAAAACTCAAGTTCAAAGTGACAATATATTAGTACAGAATCATCGTTGTCAAAAGAATTCTTCTACTATCCGATCTTTAATTATTTTCTGAACTACAAAGCTTAGCTTCGAACGGAACAACATCTAGGAAAACGACTTTAATTTTAAGAAGTACTCATTTTTCATATGATCATCACTCAGATTACCAACTCCAAATTAAACTTCGAAGTAAACGCTATGGTAAAATACAGTTTTTGTTGTATAAATATTTCATATATCAAGTGATCTTCCATTAAGCAATCAACTTTATACTTCTGTGTGCAAAGAGCAACATCTTTGAATATAATTCTGCTAATAAGAATTTATTTGCCATATTATCTTTAACTAAATCAATACATTCGAATTTTCTTTTGAAATAAGCAACATACTCGAACTTGATCCTGCTGATAAGCATTCATTTGCTGTACAATCTTCTATGAAATCAATAACTTCAAACTTTTCTTTGAAATGAACAATAAACTAGAATTTGATCATCCTCAGGCACATCCATTTGACATGTAATTTTTGATCAAATCGAGATCTTCAAAATTTTCTTTAAGTTGAGCGATGTAATCGAACTGAATTCTACTAAGGAGCATTCATTCACCATTTGATCTTCAATCATATCAAGGCCTACAAAATTTTCTTCGAAGTAAACAATATGACCGCACTGGATTATACTGGTAAAGAGAATTCATTCACCACTCCGTCTAAAATGCAATCATCATCTTCAACTTTTCTTTTGAAGTAATCGACATACTCGAACTAAATTCTTTTAAAGTGTATACATTCATCATGTTATCTTCAATTACTTTGCTAATGTAAAATTTCTCTTTGAAGTCAACAATATGCTCAGATAAAAACTTTGTGGTTATATGTATTCATTTGCTGATTGATGTATAATTACATGAATTAGTTTAAACTTTAGTTCAAAATGAGAAATATATTCGAACAGAATCCTACTTAGATATATTCATTTGTTATCTAATCGTCAGCTATTTCATTAATAACAAACTTTGCTTTAAAGCAATAAGTATACTTGAATAGAATCCTTTTCATATGTATTCATTTACTGAGAGATGCATAATCAAGTGAACTTCTACAAATTTTAATTCAAAATGATAAGTATACTCGAAGGAAATTCTAATAAAATATATTCACTTACTGTATTATGCATTATTGTTTGATCTACTTCAAACATTGCTTCATAGCAATAAGTATACTTGAATAGATTTTTGGTACAATGTATCAGTGTACTATATGTATCTATTGAGCAAGTTATAAATTACACACTTTAATGCAAGGTAAGCAATATACTTGAACAGGCATTTACAAGACATATTCATTTGGTATGCTATCTTTGATTACTTTAACGTCTTTAAACAGTGCTCAAAATTGAGAGATCTTCATGAACAGAGATTTTGTAAAAAGCATTCATTTGTTAGCTGACGTAGAATCGCATTACCAGCTTTTGATATTGATCACACATGAGCAAAATGTCTAGATAGGAACTTTGTATAAGTTATTCATTTGTCATATAATATTTCAACCAGGATATCAACGCCAAGCTTTACTTTGAAGTGAATAGTACGTTTGAATAGGATCTTGGTTAAAAAAATTCATTTCTTCTACGACTTAAGATCACACTATCAATTCAAAATTTTCCTTCGCAGTGCGTAATATGCTTGAATCAGTCCTTAATAGCGAGCATTCACTCATGATATCGTCTTTCATCACATTATCTACTTCACATTTTATTTCCAAACGAGAAATATTCTTGATTAGAACATTTCTGAGAAATATTAATTGATCATATGATCTTCAATTGTAATACCAATTGAAAGCTCTATATGAAAGTAATCAATATACAGGAACAAGTTGTTGCCTAGAAATACTCATGTACTATGCGTTTGACGATTACATTACTAACGGAAATAGTCTCCGTAGAAGTGAGTAATATAATCAAACAGACACTAGTGACAACAGTGTATTTGCCATTTGATCTTCGATGACATAACGATCTGCATAATTTTGCGTAGCTGCAACGTCAAACTTGAATACAATTCTTGTCAAATTCATTCATTGAACATGAAATTTTTCATTTTCTAATCAATTGTATATTTCGCTTGAAGTCGAGGTAAACAATTGGACATGATGTTATTAAGCAGTATTTGTTTAACATGTGATATGCCACAACGAGAATACTCTCAATATTTCCTTTCAATTTAGTGATGTACTAGAACAGATTGCTTCTAGAAGCTTATCAGATGTGATGTAATCTTTAGTCATGTAATTAGTTCATTCTTTGTGTCGGAATGAGCTATACTCTTGAAAAAGATTGTACTTGTAATAATTGTTCGTGTACCATGTGAATTTCAATTACGTTAACAATAGAAAATATTTGATAGGAAATGAATGGCATACTCCATTGAGATTCTGTTGAAATTCATTCATTTGCAATGTGATCAAACATTACATCAATAGCTTCAACACTTGCTTACTAAGAAACAATCTACTCGATGTAGACATTCCTTATGATATTTATTGGTGACATGATACTCGATTATTTGACTAAATGGAAAGATTTACTTTGAAGTTATCAATATACTAGAACAATATCTTACTATAAGGTATTCATTTACTAAGTAATACTCCCTTGTATCATCATCTGAGAATCATTTCTTCCAAGCAAGAAATATCTTCAAACAGAATTCTCGTAAAATGTATTGATTTACTAGGTGTCATTTGTTAGTCCTAGCAGCTGTTAATCTTTTCTTCGAAATCATCAATATATACGAACAAGATGCTATTAAGAGGTATTTATTTGCCTAGTGATTTCTTTTTGATATTACCTATTAAAAAGTTTTGCATTGAAGTAATCCATGAATTTGAACAGAACTGTTGTATAGCTGATTTCTTTGACATGTGATCTTTAATTTATTTAAGTAATGTAAAACTGTAATATTCTAGTGATTGGTATATATGACATAAACTATGCTTTTACAAGATATTAATTTTTCATGTGATCTTCAATGATCTCAAAAGCTCTAATACTTTTCTTCCAAGTGAACAATATGAATGAAATGAATCGTAGTGAAAATGATTCATTGTTCATCTAATGCGATATTACATCAATAACTACAAAGCCTTGTTTCGAAGTAAACAATATACTGGAATATCATCATGGAGTTAAGAAAAAATCTTTTATCAAGTGACTATTGTTAATATTACCAACTGCAGACTTTACTTTAAAGTTAACAGTATACTAGAACAATATCATAATAGAGCATATTTATTTGCTATGTCCTATTCATTCCTATTAACAGTTGGAGACTTTACTGTAAAATGAGCAATTTATTTGAAATGAATTTTTATTTAGATGCTTTATTTACCATATGATCTTCGATGTTGCGACTGGTGGAAAATCTTGCTTAGAAGAGAGCAATATACTAGGACAAAATTATAATGGAATTTACTCATGTACCATGTCATATTCACTTACATCAACTGCTAGAAACTATACTGTAAAGCGAGAAATTTATTTAAAACGATTCTTTATTTAGATGATTTATTTATGATCTGATCTTCGATACCCACATCAGCAGTACATACTGCTTAAAAGCAAATAGTATTATTGAACAGAATCTTGCTCGAAGGTATTCATTTACAAGATGATCATTATTAACGTTATCAACTACAAATTTTGCTATGAAAAGAGTAATATAATTGTATCTAAACATGATAAGAGGTATACGTTCGTAATGTGATCTTCATACATGTTAATAACAATAAAACATTGTTTGTAAGTGGACAAAATACTAGAGGCGACTCTTTTTTCCGATGCTTTATTTACCATATAATTCTCGATTGTAACATGGACACCAATGCGTTACTTCGAAGGGAACATTGTATTTTAATATAACCGTTGTCATGCTTATTCATTTTTAATACGATTTACATCCACATTATCACATATAAACTTATGTTTCGAAGCGAATAATATATACAAACAAAAATTTTCTAGTAAAAATGATTTATTTGCCATTTCATGATCGCTCGTGTTACTCAATCGAACTATTTATTCCAAAAGTATGCAAGTATTCAAACAACACTCTGGGATTGAAAATGATTCATTTACCATTTTATTGTCGATCATATTATTTAATCTAAATATTTGTTTCAAAAGTGAACAAGTAATCAAACAATAATCTGGTCATAAATATTCATCTATCATGCTATTTTTCACTCATCTCAATAATCTCGTACCTTTTCTTAAATAAGAACAATATTCATGACACGAGTCATAGTGAAAATAATTCCTATGCCATTTAATCTTTATTCACATCATTGACTAGAACGATTTGCTTTGTAATGAATATCTTACTTGAATATCACTATTGTCCTAATCATTCAATTTGAACTATAATCATCAATTACGTTATGAATTGGAAAATTTCTTTCGAAATAACCTAGATATTGGAATATGCTTCTACTAGGTAGTATTCATCGGCAATGTTTTTTGTACAGTTTACTTACAGTGAAGCTTGAGTTCAAGATAAGTAATATACTCAAATAAAACCATAGTTAAAACTAATCATTTTCTATATGACCTATACTGAAACTATCTACTTTGATATTGTGCTTAGATGCTAGCAATATTGTCGAATAAAACTCTCGTTAGATATATTTATGTATCACATAAGCTTTAATTATGTTCTCCATTGTTATACTGTGCTTAAATGCGAACAATATTATCGAATAAAAGTCTGTTTGAAAATATTTATTTATCATATGATTTTTGATTGTCATTTACTGTGAAACTTATATTTAAAACCAGAAATATAATCGAACGTGAGCCTAGTGTAAAGAATTTATTTGTCACATGATTATTGATGGTGTCATCTACTTTGAAGCTTGGCTTTGAAGTGAACATTATAGTTAAATAGAACCGTACTTAAAATGAATCATTTGTCGCATGATTTCCATTCGAGCCATCAACTGCAATACTTTGCTGAGACGTCAACAATATTTTTAGACATGACTCTGTTTAAAAATATTTATTTATCATATAATCCTTGGTTGTAATCCACTGTAAAACTTGTGTTTAAAACTAGAAATATAATCGAACGAGATCCTAGTTAAAAGAATTTATTTGTCATATAATCATTGATCAGATTATCTACTACGAAGCTCAAATTCGAAATGAACGGTATACTGGAATAGGACCGTAGTTAAATCTAATCATTTGTCATATGATCACTATTCATACCATCTATTGTGAAGATTGAGTTTGAAATGAACAGTATACTCAAATAGGATCATACTTCAAACTAATTATTTGTTATATGATCTATGCTCAAGCCATTGAATGCAATACTTTATTTAAACATGAGAAAATGTTGTTGAACAGAGCCCTGGTTGGAAGAATTTATTTTTCTTATAATCCTTGATTATGTCACATATTGTGAAGTTTAAATTCAACGTCAAGCGTATAAGCAAATAAGATTCTACTTGAAAATATTTATTTGTCATATGATCATTGATGACAACGTCTACTGTGAAGCTTGAGTTTGAAGTTCGATATATACACGAACAAGACTCTCATTTAAAATATTTATTTGTTTTATGATCCTTGAATCAGGTTATCCACTGTGAAATTTGCATTTGAAGTCAGAAATATAATCGAACATGACTCTTATTGCAAATATTTGTTTATCATATGATTGTTAATCATATGAATAAGTACAGTGATAAGTTCCGAAATGAACATTGGATTGGAAAACAATCGTTGTCATATTCATTCAATTTTCATGTGATATTTGTTCATGTCAACAATTGTAAAGCTTTTTGTTGAGAGTGAGCAATATACTTGAGATCATTGTTAGTTAAAAGAATAGACTGCGTAGCCGCACTAGTGTTCGTATGATTCTTATAATTTTATAATCAGTTCAACAATGTTCATAGACTCCTATATTATTTTTTCGAATAAATAAAGATTCTATCGAGAAGAGCTCCACATAATGAGAAAATTTCTATGTTCCTAATTACAAATGTTGCAGATATTGTACGAATATTCTTTTCATTCATACTCTCAAGATCAACACTCATTGTACATTAATAATGAAGTATTGTTATGTCTTCAATAATTTGAGTTAGATCATTATTCTCTTACCAAATAATCACATTATGTGTCAGATAATATTTACTGTCAATATCAAATCAATAGGGTATATTTTAGACCAGAAACAGTCTTATATATACATTAGGGTCATACAGCTGTATAAAAGAGATCGAAGAACAACCATTGAAGTTTTGCTAATATCGATGAAAAAAAACTAAGATATGCAAATACAAATGGTAGAAAAAAATTAAGAATTAACTACTTCATAATTAATTAGTAACTAACTAATAAAATCTAACATAAAATTTCAATTTTCAATTGTTTCCAATTGAGTTTTACAGAAAAATATTCAAAAGCAATAATTAGTCAAAAATAATACTAGATTCCGATTCACTACACTCGATTACCCTTTGATCAAATTTTATGGAAAATGAACCATTCCATCTTCACATCATTCTTAGAGCAATCATTGAAGTGCGGGCATACAAGCAAGTAATTTAAACTTGCAAGGTATCATTTTGGATAATATCATTAATTTTTTAAGCAAAATAATAATAATCTAAAATAAAAGAAAATTTTTATTCATTAAAAAAAAAATCTATTAGCAATAAATATTCTTAATGATACTTTTTTAAATTTAATTACATTTGAAATACATTCTAAAAGATTGTCTCATCAAAAGATAAATCTAACTGATACATACGATAAGTCAATGTGCTTCATTAATTCAAATAAATAGACTTCAAATCAAACGTCTTATGTTTTAGGAATCTGTGGGAATAGAATGATTAGTTTTTTTCCAAAAAATCAAATGTGTTTAGATGTGTTCAAAAAAAAAAGAAAACTTTAAGCTAAAGAATTTATTCATCAGTAGATATGCACAGGACACCTAGTTTTACATGAGTATCCATTTACATATTAACAATTCAAAAATATAATACAAAAAATATTCGAGAATAAAAAATGATTCTATCTAGTTATACAAGTCGTCATCATCACAATTTCCATGTGATGTTTGTCTTTCAGAAAAACGAAATTGTGTACTGAACCCTCGTTGTTGGTCATATGTTTGAGCAAACTTCTCATATAAACGTATATCATTATCACTCACTGATCGTCGTGCAAATTTTAATGCTTGTTGAAAATGAACTTGACGAATTTCTGGTATAAAATCTGATTTATTCGCATCTATTATTGTTTGTTTCTTAGTTTGTTCTTCTTTTTCAATTAATTCACGTATAACTGATTTACATGCACGTTGACATATTTCAATTAAATCAGCACCACTAAAACCATTAGTAACCGCACTTAAATATTTTATATCAACATTTTTAGCCACTGATGATTTTCTTAAAGCAATTTTAAGAATAGATAAACGAGATTTTTCATCAGGTAATGGAATATAAATTATTTTAGAAAAATGATCTAGAACATGATTAATAGATTTTCAGAAAAAAGAAAATTTAATTATCATACTATATTCAAATACAGATTTATCGAGAATATCCGGTCGATTAGTTGCACCAATAATAAGAACATTTCTATTTCCAACCATACCCTCCATTCCAATTAAGATTTTATTAAGAATTTGATCAGTAATATTATCACTATCACCAGTACTACCATTTCGAAATTCAGCTACAGAAAAAAATAAACCAAATAATTCTTATATTTTTATTAATTGACCTTATTTTATTATTTTACCGATCGAATCTAAACCATCAAAGAAGAGTATACATTGTTTATCTTGACGAGCTTTATCAAATATATTATTTATCTTAATTTCCAATTCAGCTGATGAAATACTTAATAATTCTATAAGTATTACTCGAATAAAATTCACTTTACATTCATTAGCAAGAGCTTTTACTAATAATGTTTTACCTAAAATATAAATACATCAATATAACAAAAATCTTAGAAAAAGAAAAATAACATACCACACCCAGGTGGTCCATGGAGGAGTATAGCACGTGATGATATACGGCATACTTCATCACAGTTATGAGAGTATTCAAAAATGTCTATTAATTCTCGTTTAATATTTTCTAAACCACCAACATCATCAAAACCAATTTCATTTAATGATGTTTCTTCATCTTCACAATGTATAATAGTATCAGATACAACAATACAATATGGACTTGGATCAGTTTTAACTACTCGGAATTTGATATCTTTCATATTAACATGAATAATAAAAACATCACCTTTCATTATTGGATGATAATTTCCACTAAAATAAGGTTTTAAATAAATTTCCAAGAAATTTTCTCCTATTTCTTGAATACTATCATCAATCGGTACAATATGTATACATTTACCATGCTTAATATTTTGACAAGATTCAATTAAAATAATATCATTAGGACAAACATGTAAATTATATTGTACAATATGATTCATTCGAATATGATCATTTGAACATGTTTCATCAGAAAAAACAATAGAAAGAGTTTGATTAAAACTTTTACTTCTTAATAAAACAATATCACCATCAAATAATTCTAATTCATTCATTTTTTGTTCTGATAATCTAACAATACTATTATCATCATTTGAAATATTGTCAACTATTAGACAAGTTGATATTACAGATTTATTATCTTCTTTAATTTTATCAATAGATTTAGCCATTGAATTTGTTTTACAATAAAAAAAAATAAGTTTATATCAAAATCTAGAAATAAATAACAATATAACAAGAATTCATTCAAATTAAATAAAATTGTGCATTACTTCTACGTCTTTTATATATGACTAAATGAGTCAATATATGACACAAGTAATATAGTAACGTTGTAAGACAAAAGATATATGTATGCAACAAAAATGAGTTTGAATGTGAATCATGTGTTGTTTTATATTCAACCTATCAGATACTGACAGCATTTATGAAGGAAAGAAAAAACTTTATGTATTTAATCGAGAAACTTCTTCACTATCTAACTTATTTAAATAAATTCGATTTTCTTATGCATCTATTCACCTTTTCATGACAAATTAAATAATTACTCACGTGTATTTCTTTCTCAATAAAAATTCTCCGATTCACCTATGACAAAATTTTTAATTTCTAATCAAATTTATTCTCTGTTATAAAAAGAGAATAGATGACAACTTGCATCTATCTGACCAATATTTTGTTTCAATAACAAAAAATCATTTTCTATATAATGAAATACAAGTATTCTATGCACTATATATATCAGCGTTTTTATTTTTTATAAAAAAGATAGTTTCAATCAATTATCAGGGGAATATAATTCGACTTTTTTGTATTCATCAGTTAAAATATATAATAGAATATTACTAATCTAGAAAAAAGTAAAATACTAACGAGGAAATCGTCAGAAGTGATTCACCACTTTTGAGCATAAGTAGAGAAATTCGAAACTAACATAAACCTTAGAGGATTCGGGTCCATGCCACTGATTTACTTACAAAATCAAATTAATGAATTGCAACCTGAAATTTTCAGACAAAATTCTTAGCATATTGAATTTTCAAAAACCCACCGGTTACTCGATAAGATAATTAGCAGAATCTCAATTTCTTCAGAAGGATGCATTCATTTTGTTGGAAACTTCCAGGATATTCTAGTGCCTCTTAGATCTTTTTATGAGCTAAATTTCATGTCGAAATTCGTTAATTTGATTTTGTAGGTAAACCACTGTCCTACAGCAAAAATTCAGTAAAACGGTTATAACCCAGCCCCATAGGTTCATGGGCCTGAATCCTCGTAGGACTACGCTAGTGTCGAGGTTCCCTCGTGAATTGCACATTACGTATGTTTGATGTTGATATATTCAATAGATTATATTAATAAAATTTGATGTCAATTCTAAAAACGTTTTCATGAAAAATTTATATTATTCATGTACTTTCGAAATATTTAATAGAAATGGGTTAATTCAGCTTGATATGAAACAAAAAATGTAGCGTCACTTTTTTTTCTGTGTAATTATGTAAGATTTGAAATTACTCAATTCTTTGAGTATGCTTTTTCTCTGTATGTATATAAAGCACAACTTTACGTGTAGAAATTCAGTTTTTGACGATGACTTCACTTGATTTCAATTACGCCGATCCGATCGCTTCGTCTGATAGTGCATCTGATTCTGATATGGATTCAACTCCAGAACGTATTGGTGCAATTCACAAGTCAGATTATGTCGTGCTCAACGGACGTCCCGTCAAAGTAGTTGAAGTATCACATTCAAAGCCAGGAAAACATGGTCATGCAAAGGTTAATTAATAATTTGTTTTTTTTCTTTTATTTTTACTCTTAATTTGATCTTCTTCAGGTTCATTTAGTTGGTATTGACATCTTTACAAGTCGTCGGTATGAAGATGTTCGTCCAGTTGGACATATGATTCAAGTGCCTAATATTCAGAAAAAAGAATATACTATTGTTGAACTCAATGGCTGTGATTCTATAACATTACGTGATGATAATACAGGTAAAACACGTAATGATTTAAAATTAAAAGAAGATTGGGACATTACCGCTCGAATCCTTGACAAATACAAACAAGGCAAAGGTCGGATAAAAGTTACTGTTTTCAAAGCACTCGGTGAAGAGCAAATCAAAACATTTAAAGTAATAGAGTAGTGTCAATGAATACATAATTATGTCCATAGAATACTGATCTCAACAGTACAAGAAAAAGATTATTTTTTATAATTTTTATTTGATAATAAAGATCTATCAATTCTTAGTGTGATGCTTTTCATTAAAGCAATCAAGGCAAAAAAATTTCTTACAATCAGAACAGAACGTTTTTGTTTTTTTTGCTATTGCATTACTTGCTTGTCTTGATTACTGTTGTCTAATTTTCTCATGGCAGCCAGCACAACATCTTTGGACGCTGCGAACAAACGCTTCCTTTTCTTCAAGCTTGTAATCATTTAGTTTGCGCTTTGGATGGCTTCTGGATTCTTGTCTCAAATCAGATTTCAAATTGTCAAATGACGTACCAAGAAGTAAAGATCGCACAAGACTTTCGTGAAACTCCCGAATGGTCACTCCATTTGCGATATAGTATTCCTTATGAATCAGATAGCCATTAACTATTGCCGTCCCAATTAACAGATGTTGATAGGCCGATCTTTTCTTATCCATCAATAAGTAAGCTGTAATTTTTAACGAGAAACGTGATGATATTTTTATTCCTTTTTTACGTATCTACGTTACTGTAGCTAGGAATTCATCACAAGACATGAAGAATTATCATCGAGCTATTCGACAATATGTAAAACAACATGTACATACGGCAATTTTTGATGATTTTCCATTGTATTTATGGAATCAAACAACAATCGACTCATTCTATACGTTCTGTGCTGAGCGACAAATTTTGCCGAAGATAGATTCTGAGAATGAAACTTTTCTACTGTTTGATCATAGAAACAGTGTACTCGATGCCTTAACTGAATTCTATCGAATCAAGGCTGAAAAACACGAAGAAAATTACATTGCTTTGATTGCGCGTCATGTTATTTGGACAGTTTTAGCTACAGCGAATAAGTATGAGAAATATTTACCAAAGTCAAGCGCACGCATTGAAGACGCTTATCAAGCAAAGAAACCTACGGTTTGTATTCCGATGTTAGTGAACTACACGGAATCAATTTCGAAGTCGTGTTCAGAGTTAAATAAAACTCTTGCAAATAATTCAATTTTAACATTGAAATGTTTTTGAGTTGTAGGTCTTGTTCTCTAATATTTGCTCTATAGACTGATGTATTTTGAAGGTCCATTTGACATCTTATTGAGGCCTATCGTCCAAAAAAAAAGTCGGAGTCAGTCTTGACCCCATGCAGTTCACTAATCTAAATATAGTAAGTTGATATGATAATAAATGAAATCATCGGAACATATTTGGGATCCTTTCCTTTTTAAAGAAGAGTCATTTGATACAAGTCTCAGATGTTTTTGTCAACTATTAATTTTCTGAGTGCTTCTGCATTTTGCAATCAGTCTTGGAAACAATAAAGAAATTGAAGAAATTATTTAGGAAGGAATTTGATAAGAGAGACAATAAATGGTTAAAGTCATACAACGTTCTAGTTCTGTTTCTTCCTTCTGTGTGTTCGAGACACCATAAAAAATATTTGTGTTTCTTTCTTCTTTCAATGTTGCTTAACTACATCAATTTTTTCCACTCAACCGTGCTCGTATTGTAAACAGAAAGAAAAAATGTCTTCAGACACAAAAATCACTATTCTGTAATCAAACGGAAGACAGTAACATTTGTCAAGCAATTTTTATGAAGTCGAATTCGCACGCATCTTTACCCCGAAATACTGATAAAATTGATCAATATAAAGAAAATAGTTTATCACATTTAGAGAACAACATTATTGTTTGTCTTTATGCTGATTTCAACGATGACGATCTTCAAAAATTGGTTTCACCATTTCAACAAAGCATTAATTGTATTCATACTTTCAACAATGCAGACGTTTGCGTCGACTACATTACTGATTTGAGAGATAAACGTGTCTTATTGATTCTTTTTCGATCTGATGTTGAACAGATTTTTCGATTGGTCGAACAGCTTCCAAATGTGTATTCTATATATTTATTCGGGAGTGATGAAACTTCCTTTTCTCATTCTCGAAAATTGAAAGGTACTTTTACAAATATTCATACATTACTAGGTGAATTGGCAAATGATTTATATCGAACTGAAAATGAAAGTATAAGATTTCAAATTCTGGAAAATGAAAATTTGACAACTACTGCTCCTCAAGACAATCCAAATAAGCAAGAAGCCATATTTATGTATTCTCAATTATTGAAGGAAATCTTTCTTCAAATGAAAGACAATGATAGCACAGAAGAAATGATTCGAATGCTGCGTACTGATTATGCTAATAATGAAACACAACTTCGATTCCTTGATGAACTCGAACGTACTTATGAACCAAGCCAGGCGATTCGATGGTACACACGAGATGGACCTCTCTATAAAGTCATTAATAAAGCCCTTCGTACTCAAAATATTGACATCTTGTACAAGATGCGCACATTTCTTCGACATGTACATGATCAACTAATTGAGTGTTACAACATCCAAGCCAAAACGAAATCCTCAACAACAATTAATGTTTACCGAGGACAGCAAATGTCTAAAATAGAGTTTGAGAAGATAAAGCAAAATGAAGGAGCACTATTTTCTGTTTCTAATTTTCTTTCAACTACAGAAAACAAGGAACTTGCTCTTGCATTTGCTGGAGTATCAGATATGGATAGTCAAGCTGTGCTGATGATAATTGAAGCCAATTATAATCTCCTACTATCAACCAGTCCATTTGCATCTATTGGAGCACTGAGTCATTTTGGTAAAGCCGAAAATGAATGGCTCTTTTCCATGGGAGCTGTTTTCCGAATTACACGTGTTGAACTTTTATCGAATGATATTTGGTGTATATATTTGAAAATGACTGATGAAAACGACAAACAATTGAGTTTAATGACAGACTATTTACGAAAAACTATACAATTGGGAGAAATTGATGGCACATTATCACTTGCAGCGTTATTAGGAGAAGTTGCACAGCATTCAAAAGCAAAAGAATTCTATCAGATGAAACTCGAATTAGAGACTGACTGGTCAAATCGCGCTTTAATTTTAATGAACATAGGTGTGGCTGCAGCAAGATTGTATAATCATGAAGAAGCGTTTGGTTATTATCGGCAAGCAATTGAATTATATTGTGATGAAGGTAAAATGTCTGAAGATGATCCTATTTTCGATAAAATCTATGATAACATGGGTATAACGTATCGTCAAATGGGTGACTTAGAACTTGCTCTCCAATATTTTCGACGTTCATTGAACCTTAAGCTGAGCAAGAGCACTGAATATTGCGACGAACTTAGCTGCTTTCGTACTTTTGATAATATTTCCAATGTGCTTCAAGAACAAGGTCGTTATACTGAATCTTTGCACAATTACAAACAATTACTTGATGTTCTCAAGAAGACTCTACCATCTACACATCCTTATATTGGTAGAGTACAAAAACGAATGGCTTGGATCTTAGTTGAACAAGGTCATTTAGATGAAGCCAATAAACTTATAAAAATGTCTCTTAACATTCATCTTGATTCATTACCCGAAGATCATACTGACATTGCATCAACTTACAATACACTCGGAACCATTGCTTTAAAGCAAGGAAATTTTGACGATGCACTTCGGTATTTTCATCAAGCACTTACAATCTTCCTAAAACACTATTCGAGCGATCATTCAATGCTCTCACCCATTTACAACAATATGGGGACTGTTTACATGAAAAGAAAAGACTATGAACAAGCATTAGCATGTATCTCAAAGGCACTCGAAATTGATACCACTCATCTGTCTACTGATCATTTTGATCTCGCTCCCACTTACACGAACATGTGTCTTATTCTAATTAATCTCAAACGATATAATGAAGCGCTCCTCTATTGTCAACGAGCGATTGAAATACGAAACAAGCATTTGCCATTGCAACATCCGTGCTTCATCCTTTTGTATGATCAATTGGCGTTTCTTCAATTCAAGCTAAATGCTTTTGAAGAGGCGTTGCAATCATCTAAGACATCTTCGAATATTAATCTTGCAGTATTTGGATCCAATCATCCTAATAGTATTAGCGCTTACATTCGATTCTGGACTTTTACTGCCAGAACTGGTCGCTTTGAAGAAGCTCTTCAAGGTGCAATGAAAACTCTCGAAATTTCTATAGAAATATTTGGAATGGTTCATCCAATTAGTCGTAAATGTCAAGAGACAATCGAGTTTATATGTAGCAAAATGTCAAATGACAGTCATTTGTGATTGTTTAGGTTCATTCTTTTTGTAAAAGCCTTCGTAAGAGAGATAAAATAGAGAGTTATAATCCGAATCAAAGTGCTACAACTGTTCCGGCATAGAAAAAGATAGTGGAAAGACTGTACATGGATTTCTTAATGAAATATATGAGAATGTTGTAAAAAAAACCCTCATCTTTTCGAGTTCGATTGTACGCTATAATGCAAGCATCAACTAGTTGTAAACAAATTGTGAAGAAAGAAAAGAACAATACTCTATAAAATAAATGAAACAGAACGGTTGCCTGAATAGCTCTTCGATAGAAAACACAAGTGTTCTGATTAAAAAAATCTGATCGTGACTCAGTAATGACGCCTCATAATACACCTATTGCATGATATAAACATGTTTTCAGTCATCATGAAATGTTCTATCTATGAATATGTCAGTACAGGCATATACCTCACATCGATGAGTCATCTTTGCCACGTTTCATGAATGTCGTTAATGTTGTGTAACAACACATTTATATTAAAGTGACTTTTCTTTCTTTTTCTTCTCAAAGCAATAAAACTACCATAATGTCTACTACGCAGAATTCTTCAAACCTTGATGCAGATGTTTGTTCAATTTGTTTGGGTGCATTGGTACAACCAAACATGGATGTATTTAAAATGGCTTGTCAACATCAATTTCATTTTAAACGCTTGATACAAAGTGTTGAGGCACAGAATCATGAATGTCCACTCTGTCGAACGAGATTAGACGCTCTAGCCAATATTATCCAACCACCCGTAAAAAATGCTGCTGCATCTGTTCAAGTTCGTACACGATCGGGATCCGCATCGTCCACCAACTCTGGACTCTGATCTACATTGAGAAGATCAATAAGCAACGCATTTAGTTGGGTAAGTGGAAGTCCTTCTTCGTCATAAACATCAACCCTACATGCGAATAAATTTGAGCAGTTGTCTTCATTTCCAACATCCGAAGATCTAGTGGATGAAGCCGCTATTCGTGCTCTTTCTGCTCAGATCCAAGAGGCTCGTCAAAGAGCAGCGAATAGTATCACTGAACTTACCTTGATCACGGTAACGACAACATTAGAATTTGATGATCAAATATCAACTGATGTATCGAATATTTATGGAATGGTTACACTGAAAGCTCCTTCGCTTTTTCCCATGACTACGAATGAAAAGGATTTAAATGAATTACGTGTTCCAGTTGATTTGATCTGTGTCGTCGATCAAAGTTGTTCGATGCAAGGTGAAAAGATTGCATTGTTGAAAAAGACTTTAGATTATATCATTGATCAAATGGGCCCGCTTGATCGATTGGCCATTGTTTCATTTGATACTAGAGCATACAATTGATCCAATGGTCTCAATTGGATGACACCTGCCAAGTAAGTCTTGTATCCGTCTATTAGCAAGTGCTGAATAGTTTTCGATTTTTAGGCAACAAACTCTTCACAATGTTGTAGCGCAGAATATTCATGCAAGTGGTGGTACTTACATTGGTGCCGGTCTTGAAATGGGGATTCGAATGTTAACCAGTCGTCTAACAAAAAATTCAGTGGGTGCTCTACTTCTGCTCACTGATGGATAAGACAATGAACATCATGATTATTCTCGGTGAATGCGAACTCTTCCGGATGGTGTCGTTTGTCATACATTCGGTTATGGGTTAGGACATCGAGCAGCATTACTCTCTCAATTGGCAGAACAAGGACATGGAGGTAGTTTTACCTTCATCGATCAAACAGATGCGATTGTTGTCGCTTTTGCCACGGCGCTGGGTAGTCTCTTTACTTGTGTTGCGCAAAATCTACGTGTCAAACTTGATTTCGATGGTTCCTATGCGGTAACACATTCGCATTCCATCTATAAACATGAACCCGTACAGTTACCATCGTCACAAGTCATGTTCAGATTGACTGATCTCAACAGTGAAGAAACTCGCAATCTTGTTTTTTAATTGAACACTCCTCTTCTTCCCGAACTGTCGACTAACAATGATCCGATCGGTAAGTAGAACTGCTCGTTGTCTGACATGTAACATTCTTTGTTCTTTTCTTGTTGATAGGTCGTGTAGCACTTGAATACACAGATGCTATTAGTGGCCGTCAAATACAAACACCAACTGTACCATTTCTATTAGCACGTACTGTACAATTGGCTCCTGATTCATCATTGCTCGCTGAAAACTATACCCTCGATGTACAACGTAATCGTGCGGAAACAGGTCGTGTATTGAAACAAGCTGCCGATGAGCCAGATTATGAACATACTCGAGAATTAATCAACACTCAATTAGCAAAAATTCGAGCATCTGTTTCAGCTCAAGATCTATTATGTCAACAATTGATTCGTGATCTAAAATATCAGTATGCTAATCAGCATGAATTCATAACAAATATGACAAATATGTATATGCAACACGGACAAGAACGAGCGACATATTCAGCAATGGTAAAAATCAGTGCTGCTTGTTATATGACATCGGGTCAAGAACGATTTCGATCACTTGCACGTGCTTATAAATCATAGATTGAAATTATACTGCTCTGTAAAGATCAATCATGTATATAAATAAAAATAGACAGAAAAAAAATATCACACTGAATCGTCGTCGGTATTTAGTATGCCTAAATACGTTTGAAAAGAAAAGTTAGAATGTATGAAAAAAAAAACCTTACTGTAAAATGCATGATGAGATGAATTTCACCTCGAGAAGATATACCCAAACATGAAGGTAATTTGATCCATTCATCGAAGTCACCCTCTTCAAAGACTTGTTTCAATTTAATTTTTGTCTTTCCAATGGTATCACGTCCGATCAAATCAGCATCATAAATATCAAAATGAATCGTATCATCACCTTTGTAAATATTAAATCGAAGTTGTTCATTCCATTCCGGATTGTTCGTGTTCTTACGTGAGATCAATTTTTGAGCGTGTGTGGGGGGGGGGGGGAAGGGAGGAGAGGTCCTAATAATTATTAAATATAATTTTAGAACTTTTGATTGTTAGAAAATCAGCATTCTAACATAATATTTTATAATTTATCGATTAATTATCAACAATAGTATAATCAACAATCGATAATCAAATGTCAATATTATATTATTACAGCAAAAAATTTCGATGAACTAAATTCCACATCTTAAATGGAAATATGTTTACAACTAATTAATGAATATTCATCCGAAACTTCATTTGAATCACGTTTGCTTTTTGTATTAATGTTGATAATACAAGTTTAATAAATTAAATTTATTTTCTATTGAATAATTTTAATGCTTATTTGTGATGCATATAATATATATAACTATTTATGGCATACCAAAAGTAGTGAGAGTGACATTTTAATACCGTATAGTAAATTTAAAGAAATTTTCTTTCTACATAGTTTGATAGAAAAACGAATACAAAGATTTTTCTGTACTATTTGATCAAATATCAACTGGAGGGCTGGCCATGGAACAATATTTTGATACCTTTATCACAGTTCTGAATCTATTGGAACTATTGTAAGATACAACAAAAAACGAAATTTTCAATGAATATCCTCATTCTTACTCTTATTCTTTCACACCTCACGTTTGCCTCTTATCCTTACTGTCAGCTTCAGGACAGATCTGACAAGTCTTTTTATTTTAAATAAAGTTATCTAATATATGAAGAAAACGGAAGAGTTACAATAGTTCCGGAACTATGATAAAGGTACCAAAAACAAAGTCCGTGTCCAATGCTGCATCTTCATGATTTTATAATACTACTTCTATCAATAGAACGAGTACCGATACGAAATGATACACTAACTATACACATATCGAAATATTGAGACCGACTAAGGTAGTTCATATGGTTAATTATAAGAAATCATGTTCAATACTAAAAGAGAATATTGTTTGATTCAGTAGTCGGATAATAACATGTTCAAATTATCGCGTAGAAATTTCTGTCTAGTAAGAGTCTTTAAAATCAGACTTTTAAAAAAAAAAGTTAATTATAATAAAAACTATCATTTTTATATGAGTCACAAAAAGAAATATTTCTATAAAACGGCCATTGCAAATGTGTAGTTGTTAACTTCCCAAATTTCATGCGATCAAGAAGACTATGAGATACAGTGTAATTAAAGTCAAAATTATTTTCGATGATACTCAGATGGAATTGTCTTTCAGAAAAGAGTCAGTGAATTCATCGGATGAGCGCTACTTGTTTTATCTTGAAGATGAGGTCATAGCTGTTGTTTTTGTTGTTGTTGTCATAAATATAACTGATGTTGTACTACTTTTTTTCTTTGTTAGAACGAGAGTCGCAGAAATAACAACGATTGCAATTATCATGAAAACATTAACACCTATACAAAACAATCGATTTTTTCCAAAAATTTCTTATCTAAAACAATTTCTACTAGTTTAATTTTCGTAAATATGAAATCAATAAAAAGAAGATTCAATGTCATGAATAAAACATTGTCTGATTAATTGTAATCTTTCAAATTCATATTCTACTTAGTTTTAATCATAAGAAAATGAATGAAATTGGCATTTGTTGTATTTTTCTCGAAGAATATAAATCGGTATTGATTTTAAACATTTAAATACGATAATCCAATACTTATTTAGTTGATTATCATTACTACCTCTACCTTAACGATCGAAATGAATCGTATTGTGATTATTATCAAGATACACAGAGTATTTGTTGTTCATCAACAGCCAGATTATTTTGGATGAGAATGAGTTAATCAGTTCGATTTCCTTCAGGATTAGAGTTTCGTAAAAAAATTCCACACTAAATATGTACTATATAAAAACAAAACATTTCCATATTCATCTCTGAAGATATACTCAAGATATCTTCTACATGTATCATCAAAGTCTAAAGAAAGTTACCTTTCAAAAATAGTATAGAAACACATGTGACAAGAATTTTATAATACATACCTCTTTCTATTACCAAATAAGTTCATACAAGAAAAAAAAAAGATCGAGTATCGATTTGCTTCTGGATATGCGACAGAATCGCATCCTAATGCTTACGGCTCATGAGGAAAGTGTACGTTATGGTTTTATCCAGTGTTGTTTTGTAAATAACGTTGTGCAATTACTTTTTTTTCTTTTCTGCTACCTCTGACATAATAGACGCGCTGAGCAATTTCATACTCGAAGAATGAGAAAAAGAAATATTGAGTAATTCTTTTTTTTTTTTGATGACATGTTAACGTTGATGCTGCTAAATCGACAATGCATCATCGGAGTAGTTTTGAAGTAACTTGTATTTCAATTCATATTTTTTTAATTTTACTAATTTTCGTAAATTTTTGCATTTATTCTTATATAAATGAACATGCGAAAAAGATCAGTGAGCATTCTTGCATAGGAGTAGGATCTTATCCGATGAATGTTTTCGCAACAGGAAAGGTGATTACTACTTGCAAACTACTACCAATGTCTCATGTGGATCCTTGATCGATGTAATTTTTTTAGCTGCGTCAAAAGCATTTAAACAAAAAACAAGTTTACTAATAATAAACTATGTGTTGAAGAATAGTAGTCAGATATTTTTTCATTGTATCGAATATTATTATTGAGAACATGAATGTATTTCCTATTCTTAATTATGATCCTAAATACACTTATAAATTTGATTGAAAAAGAAGAAGTATTATTCTCTTCGTTTAATCTTACGTAATTATCAGGTGAGTCAAAGTATTGCATCATTTTAATTTGTTTTTTTTTGTCATTATATTTAATACGAAAAATGGAAAAAAATGATTTCGCCACTGCAGGGAATTGAACCCTGTTCTTCGGTTAGACAAACCATTATACTACCATTGTACTACAGTGGCTTGTGTTTTTTTAAATCTCATTTTAATTAATGATGACCATCGTGTTTTCACCAATCTAATTGTAATATATTTATCACGATTTTATTGCAAGAAATTATAATTTACATAACAATTTTTACGTGCAATTACAAGAATTTCAATTAATCGAGCCATTTGATTATTTCTATAAAGCTAAATTTACATTTTAATCTCGTTGTTAATTAAAACAGAATCAAGAAAACTAATCGTATTCAGTCGTTTATGTTTGATCAGATTTCGATATGATTTCTAATAATCTGATGTCAACAATAGGTTAAAAAGCTATTAAAATCAATATGAAATCTATCGTTAATCTCAATAAATCAGATTAAAATGGTGCCTTTTTCAACTGGTTAAAAATCGAGTTAATTTTAAAATAATTTTTTGTGTAAATTAATTTCTCGACATCTATAATGAATTGTGCATGATATTTCATAAAAAAAAACTTTCCTTCATTAATAAAATAAAGATTCAGTTGCGGTATAACCACAATCCAATGTATAAAAATGAAATCGAAAACTCAATTCGATTGAATATTAAAATATACAATTGTTAGCCAATTAATAAACTATTTTAACGAGATCAAAAATTTTTATCCTCTCACCTTCTCATTCAATTATAGAAATAGATAAAAATTGGATGACATATTCTACTTATTTTATATCATATTTTAAAACCTCGTTTTTATATGTCATTAATTGTCATTCTAAAATGGAATTTCATTTTTTATTCTAGCTCTTAAAAAGTCTCAATATATTCTTTTTGTAGCACAATCATTTCAACAGATCTTGATGTCTTTGCATTTGAATTCATTTTTGTCATATGTAGAACCTCTCAATATTCTATCTGTTAACTGAAAATAACTATAGACACTCTATTACAAACAGTGTGAATGTTATAAATAAATAGAAAAGAAATGGTTAATTTCAATAAAATCCAGTCATACTGAATAACATTTCAACTATTGTTGACGTATGTAATTATATTCTAAAAAAGAGAAACATATATATATATTGAAAGAAGAATCTTGCATATATTTATTTGATTTTGTAAGAAAGAAAGATGTTAGTCTATGAAATAGCTCTACAAATTCAATATTGGGGTTCAATTATTTTATTTTCAATTGGAGTTCCAGGTGCATTGATGAACATGATATTATTCATTGGAGTGAAAACATTTCGTCAATCTCCATCAGCTTATTATGTTATTGGTCAATCATTAGCTGATGTAAGTGCTTTATTTCTAGTACTTTCATTACTAATACCATCAATACCAACAATGACATCTTCAATTACATGTAAATTAATGGTATTCTTAAGTCAGGTAACAGTATATGTTGCCATGAGTTTTCTTTGCTTATCTGCATTCGATCGTTGGGCATGTACATCTCAATCAGTTCGAATACGTCAATTAAGTTCGACTAATATAGCTCGTTATCTTTTTCTTCTTCCTTTTATTCTTGGATCATTAATGAATATTCCTTTTCTTATATACTGTAATATTGTTCCACCTATGCTCATTTGTTCATTTACAAATGATATTTTTATGAGAATAGGAACTATTTTTTTATCGCCAATTCTTAATGTTTTTCTTCCTTTAATTATTTTAATAATATTTGGTTTAATGACATATGGAAATATTCGTCTTGTGATGAATGTTCGTCAACAACCAAATCAAATTCGTCGATATACATGGGAACAACAAATGACAAGAATGATGTTAATTCAAACTCTTCTTAGTGTATTTTGTACAATTCCTCGAGCTATCTTTGTTATTTATACAATTGCGACATTTAACCAACGTGCAATGAGAAGTTTTGATCAAATATCTATTGAACTTGTTGTCGATCAACTGACTTTATTGATTTTGTGTATAAATTTTGCTTCATCTTTTTATTTATTTTTTCTTTCATCACCACGTTTTCGACAAACAATTCAAATATATTTAAAACGTCTATTCAATTTGAAACATAATCAAATAGGCCCACCGAATATATCATTAACAGCACCGGCATTTACTGTAAATCGAACTGCAAATATTACTGTTCAACCAACCATTTCAATTGAACATTATGGAAAATAATCGTCAATGGGCCTTGCAATTCTTCAATAAAATTTTTCTTTTGAAACTTAAATTTTGCTAAATTCCGAATATAGAAATATTCTGTATGTTGTATGATGTTAAAATCTTTTTAAACTTAAATTAAATAAACCAGCATGACATATTGACCAACTCAAAGGATCTTTCCTTCCTCGGATTATGTGATCCGTAAGGATAACGATTGCTATCTATTATAATTTCGTTTTAACTCAAGCAATTTTGATGCGAGTGGTGGTTGCTATCAACATTCATCGAAGAATATATGCACACTAAATTTCAGCTGTTTAACTCTTAAAATGATTTACGGGTGTCGCCCTTAAAGGATTAAGCTCTAGTTTATGACCTAGTAACAGATAGGCAGATACTGAAGATTATATATATACATAGAAATTTATCATACGATCTATATTTTAATTTTCTATTGAATATCTGAAACTTTTTAACGACTTTCTGTAAGATGCCAATAATTCTACAAATTTAGTTTTTGAAGAAGGTTAGGACAATCCAAAAGTAATGAGCTTGACATCGTATTTTCTTAGAGATCAATTGGAAAAGTTTTATTTTTTATGATCAGATAGAGTGTCTTTTGTTCTATCTTTCTATGCTAGTTGATGACTATTCAATTGGTCTTATAATAATTAACATTTGATAAGAACTGTTTTTGTTTCAGGAGTTCAGAATGCTTGAGAGAATAGTCTATTATCAGAACATATAGTTATTCTTTTCAAAACTTAATGATAATAAAAATAATAATAAACTGAAAATAAAAAAGGATAGTGATAGCAGAAAACTCAGATTTTTTTCTAGTTTGTCAAAATTCTATCAAAATATATAATTACTTTTGTCCAAATCTATTTTCATAATATCTATAATTTGAAACATCATAAAAAACAGCGAATTTTTACACTTGTTATTGGAGTGTGTCTTCACTGTACTCAAATTATTTTGATAATAGACAAGTATATAGAAAGATAGAGAATTTCAGGCGATATCAGAATATATTATTGCTTTTTTAAAAACTAATTATGTTCATGATTTGTCAAGATTGTGAGAGATGAATTCAAAGAGAAAAAAAAAAGACAACGATACAATATTTACACTACGTAGTGAACCAAAAGAATGAGTGTGCAATCACACTTTCATTTATCTTTATAAAGATAAAAAATACAGTGCAAAGTCATAGTATACACACAAGAGATTTGTAATACATTTCAATTCGAGAAAGGAAAGCATATGAAATATCCGTTGACGCAAAAGCGCCTTACAGTTCTCTTTTATGCTTCGGACCTTGCATTATTCGTTTTTTCTTTCGTCTATATTAGTTGTTCTTATTTGATATGGCGCAATAACACTTATTGCTACGCTATTTTTTCGATTCTCTGTGTCAAGATCCGCCATCTACATAAATAGATGACAATTCTTCGTTATTGTTTTATTTATCTTTTCTTCTTTTCGTTAGTTGATATTTTCGTTGAAACAACGTAAAAAGGAACCTAACATTCTGCGATATTTCATTGGTGCGCAACGTGTACATCAATAATTATGATAAGTTTGAGTGTGATGGGAAAAATCAAAATGTCGTCGAGGATAAACATATTTTAGTAAAAAAAGGAAATTACCTAATACGGAAACAATAGACATAACTGAATAAATCAACTAATGTCGGATTTTTTCAAAAAATGCCGGTTACTATTTTTTGAATAACTCTTCACCATTGATAATTATCGAGTTCGAATTTTAGCCATTCGATAGTACGACGCAGAGAATGTTTATTCATATGAAATTCATTATGAAAAAAGGAGATCTTTTATAATAAATATTTAATTGATATATTTTTCGTTACCAATTTTCATAGAGACCTAACCTTAAACTACATCAAACCTAACCTGGAGAATACTATATTCATGATAAAAATTTTAGCTCTTTCTGTTATTTCTCATAGTAAACTATTTGTAGGTCTAAAAAATAATGAGACTTTCACACTTTTTACACAAAATTATTGTTACTCTCGGGTACTAAATGCGAAACACGATTGGCATCGTAAAACGATCGAAAAATTTTCGGCATTTTCATTCTATTTTGTGTACTTGGATAATACATAATTTCATATTGTCTTCACATGTTGCTTTTGTACGGAGTGCAAGTCCAGCCGACTGAATACAAACCAAGGTATATGTGTAAGGATATAGGTTCAAGAGATACAGGTAAGTGTATAAATAAAAAATATAGATGCACTCAAGCCGACACAAAAAAACATACGCTGGGATTGAGGAATGGTCAAAAATTTAAAATATAACATTTTTTGTTCGTTCTGTTACCGTTTTGAGCTCACTCGATATCCATCGAATTTGAAGCAATGACATTTTCTCATAGACGAATAGAGCCTTAGAAGACTTAATGGGAACGAGAACCAGAAAAAGTCGTTCTCGTAGGACACTACTTATCGAAAGAATAATATTGACTTCTTGGACAGGTTTCAACTATTCGAAACCTATCGAAGTTTTCATCACTCGATGAAAAGAAACATGTCGGAAGGATATTTTCGAGTGTTTCAGTAGAGACAAAACTATTATAATAACAGTTTTGTCTTTTAACTCTAGCCGTTATCATGCAAAATTTTTTCAAAATCTGACTTTTTAAATATTCTTTACTTAATTTAATATCAAAGAGACGTAAAAAAATTCTTTTCTTCCTCAAAAATATTTTTTCTTCTTGCAAAAAATAGAATCAAATGTTAAAAGTACCATCTTTTAACATATTGAAAAGATCATTTTCACATATGATTGACACCTCATATTTAGCTCAACTGTTCAACGAAGTGTTAATCTAGAGTATTCATGTTCAAATTTACTCCTCTGCATACATTCGATAGGTTTTTATGACTAAAATCCCGATCGATGCGCATCGGAAGGTAAAATCGACGGGTCGAAATATCTATCGGATAACCACTTGTACAACAGGATAGATATATATCGTAAGATTTCATTGTTGGAAAAGACCGAAAAATAGTGTTCATGTTTAAAGCTAAGAGGTGTTCACTATAAGTAGATAAGAATAACGTAATTGACAAGAAACCTTGTTTTACATTGATACAATAGTTTCTTGGAAAATCTTCGCACGAAATCTGTTTTTTTCGATGAAATCAACAAAAGTTATATTTGTATATTTCTGATATAATAATACATAGTAACATTTTTCTTTTCTTACATGAAATATTTCTAATTTATTGGTTAGACTAGTTCACCATGCATGTGAACAAAAGCAGTTAGATCTGATGAAAAATAATTCGCATAGTTCACGTTTGCTAAATTGATTAGACGAGCACATCGACATTTTAATGAAAGTTTTTGATTTATGCATAGAAATTCTTTGACTTCTAACGCTTGTGCTAGATCTTTTGGCTCATAACCATCTCTGTCGATGCAATCAGTATGAGCATTTGCAGCAAGAAGAATTTTAATAACAGATTTTGTATTATCCACATTTGTGCCAAAGTAAGCAATTAGATGCAAAGGTGTAGATTTTGTCGGCCAAGAAATTTCGTTTACATTTGCTCCACATTGAATCAATAGACGAATAACGGACAGAGTTGAAATACTAAAATAGAAATAGGTCTATTTTATAACAAAGATTTTGCCTTTGAATATAATTTTATCTTATGATACGTAGAAATGTTTGCCATCTTTGGAAACGATTAAACAAATGAAGACTCGAAGAAATTTTACCTGTGATCGGCAACTTTGTAATGAGTGTTGTTTTTTGCAATATCAATAATACATGTGTTAAGAAGAGAATAACCATTTGCCATGATGAAGTTTTGATGTATAGTTCGTTGTACGAGATTCAAAAGAGAATACCGTTCATTATCATTTGATTTTTGCGATTCGATAAGCTACAAAATTAAAACAAATACATATTTTTATCTTTATCAAAAGTCTAATATGTATAAACTATTTTAACCATTTACAGCTGGGAGGTGCCATATGGCACTATTTTCCTCTTTAAGGATATAATATTGTTCAAATAGCCGATTGGAAAGAGTTTATTCAGATACGAATTATTTGAGACTAATATTGGTAAACTATAGATCTTCGTCGAAATTGCTTAAATGAATCAAATTAAAAGAATACTTACATAAATAGTAATGGTTATGAGAGTGAACAGACTTTTAATTGATTGTTTGTCTGATCTATCGAGTATCCATGTCCAAACAAGTTTTAACGACTCAATAGGTATAGTACCTTTTTGACGTAATATTTTAACTAAAATACTTATAACTTCACGAAGATATTTTCTATACCATTCAGGATTATACCAATCATTGAATTTTATCTGACTTGCCAATTGATAAGCGTGCAATTGTAATTGAAGACAACGATGAAGTAAACCATGATGTCTATAGATATAACTTTGTTTGAGTATTAATCGAAGATGATAATTGAATTCCCCACCTGAGAATAAAATTCGTTCGCTAACAATCAATGCATGCATTCGCATTGCATTATCATTATGTCGTATAGCCGCGAGTTCATCAAGTGTTCGACATTCCGTTAAAAATTCATATACTTCATGACTAATAGTATTACACAATGGTGTTGTCCTATTCAAAGCCTGTTCGAAATAACAATAAGCCTGATCACGTCTGCTGGCATAGCCATCAATTATATATTTACAAGCAAGTAGTGCTAATTCATCTAGAGCTTGCTGGCGAGGTAATACATCCAAAAATATATCTACTATTGATGTTTTATTAAAGTAAGCTGCTGTCATCAATGGTGTAAAACCAAATTGATTTTTGCCAAAACGTCCATTTTGATAATAGATGAGCACTTTTGCAATTTCGACATACCTTTTGTGTATGGCATAATCAAGAGCAGTTCTCTTTTTATAATCGAGTCTAGTTGGATCAGCACCATATTTCAAAAGTAAATTAACTATGACTAAATGATTACGACGAGTTGCAGCATGTAAAGCTGTTTCATTGTAATTTTTAACACGTCGATTCGGATCACATCCATTCTTCAGAAGATAATTAACAATTTTCTGATGACCATGTTGAGCAGCGACTATCAAAACACCACATTTGGAGATGTGTGCATGACCACGTTCAACGAGTATTTTAACAAGTTTCAAATCACCATTTCGACATGCATACCAAAGCGCTGTTCTACCGGTTGAACAAACATGGTCTATAATTATTCGATAAAGGTTACTCCAAAATAATTTATCTAGTACTACTTGAATACATTCGGCATATCCAAGTTCGATTACACGGGTAAGTATTGTATGTTTTAGTAGCTTTTTATCTGAACGATACACCATTAGCCAATCATTTTTTTGATTGAAAGGAACACTTAATAGTCTTAACGCGGATTCAAGAGATTTAGCATCATTATCTACGATAGCCTTCCGTATCATAGATTGTATTCTTTTGGTATTAAGAATGCGAGATGTAACAGAGGTATTTGTGCGTTTTTTGCTTCGTCGTATAACGCTAACAGCAGCACGTAGTGCTTTTCTTTTCCATGCACGTGCTGGTACTCGAATTCGTTCTGTATAACCTTAAAAAATCAAAAAATTTCTAAAGAATAAAAATTAAATAGTTTGAGTTCTGATTGTCTTAAAAAGAGAAGGTGCAAGAGTAAAGAGAAATGATGTAACTATTAACTCTTTCACGACGGGATTATTTTTGATGAAAGTACTCGTTAGCATTTAATGGGAACGCAATCCTTATTACAGTCTATAGAGGATTTGCGCATCTGAAATCAAAGTAAGCTTTTCTATTAAAGATTGTTCAAGCATCCAATGAGCTTTGCCCTTTATAACAACATTTTTAATAGAAATGTTTCAACATATGATAAGTCTCAAAAGAGACCGCTAAGCATAAGCCAACATTGCATTTCCTGCACATGCAGCTCCTGTTTGTTTCATACTTCGGATCACGATTCGTGAGGATGTCATCGTGCCATGCTACAACACTGACAGAGGATAAGAGTAGAGAAACAATTCTTAAATATAAACCCTATAACAGAAAAAATTAATTTTTCCGAAATGTGTTTAGACAAACAGTGAATAGATGTGAGAAGTTTTGCATTAAAGATGCATCTTTGTTGCATAAAGCCTGTCACTTTCAGTATATTTCTCATTGTAATAGACAGAGCTCGCTCAATTCCAATATCAATTTGTACTTCAAGTATACTTTAATGCTTGTATCGAACGAAAAATGTTGCTGTCGCATATATGGGACGCCCACCGCAAAAGGGTTAATAATTAGTATAACATACGTGATACTGAATGTAGTGGAACGTGGTTTTCGTTTTTAATCTTTCGAACAACGTGTTTATGCTGTTGATAAAGTTGATCGGGTTTGCGTCTGTCAGATGTTACTAATGCATTTCTGTTTTCGAATAATAATTCCTTTTTCTTGTTTGTTGCCATCATGTCAAATACAAATATGAAGTTCTCTTCGTATTTTTTGTGATATCTAAAGTTCGGCTTTTCTGATTTGAGAAAATGTGCTTGTTATAAACAAATGAGTGTCAGTTATTTATAGATTTCTCTATAAAAGAAAAGTGGCGTAATTGAGTAATTGAATAAGATAATGCAAACTATATGTTGTATGTGGCTACACGTGGCTACTTACTATTCGAAAGTGACACATATATACAAGAAATTGCATAATTTTTCTTATCTGTTTTGCAACACCTGTATAACGTAAAGTGCACTTCATAAGTAAAAACCAATCCAATATTTTTCTTCTTTCATTACTCATCACCGATTTTTACTTTTGCCATTATTGCAATACCGAGATATGCCGTAGTTTTTTAACTACAGGGTGTCCAGGAAGGTATACAACAAATGAAAATATTTGTATCACAGTAACTACGGTAGGCGGCGACCTCTATTTTTTATTGTTGTAAAATTTAATAGTTGCCATTGTTTTTGCACTAATCAAACTGACTTAATTGTATCGATTTTAATCATGGCAGAATTATAGCCAGAAAAACTGATTTTTGTGTACGGGGGTACAGGGTTTTTTCGAAAAAAAAATTTTTCTCATAATTATTCACAGCATATTTAAATCAGCTCAATTTTTAACGCTGATTCTGAATCTAATATTAGTTTTGAATTAAATCGTAGTTTTCTAACCAAACATTGCCTGAAAAAGATCTCAAAATGTACAAAAACTACGTCCAAAAACCAAATTACCTAAATATATCTCAAATGACCAATAGTTTTAGTGTTTCCTAAATGTCTGATTTTGTAGCTAGTCAAAAAGATAAATTCATGAGGTTGCTTACGATCATAATCCAGTTAGATACAAACATAAATCCATTCAAAAATAACTCTTCTTACCCAGTTTTCCAAGCTGAACATGAATTTCTAAAGATATAATATTACTCTGAGAGTGAAATCAGTAGTCACCGGACACAGTCGAATACAGTGTGACCGATACTAACTTAGCACGCTTGTGTTTTCTCCTTGCAATTTAGTGATATGCGGTGTATCTTGATGAGATCTATGTCTTACAGAAAAAAAATAAATATGGGATGTAGTGCACCACGTGAGAAAAGTCCAAAATACCGCCTCTCGAAATATGCTATTTCGTTGAATTTACGCAGTTTTTGACTTCTATTACTTGTTTCCATGGATTTCACATTTATTTCATTTCTTTTATGCCAAACATCATTAGTACAGAGTGAAGGGATGAATATCCTTCTGCACGCATGGCTGCTGAATATAGATAGTGTAGGGAGAGGACGAATATGTGAAGGGCTATATATTTCTCAAAAACTCTTTTAAGAATTTATTATTCTACGATTTTTTCTAGGGTGCACTGCTGTCCTTGGAAATGACTTTAAGTATGAGTAATCATTTGTTACATGCCTTGTTGCCATCAACGCTTTTGCACAACCATCAATCCTAATAAAATTTCATATCGAGCGACTGCTACATCAACCATTACAACCCTCGAGTTCATGGTATTTATAGCCTGTTGTATCGGTATGTTCTCGCAACATTTCAATTAGTGGATATTCAGAGAAACAAGCAACTAGGAAGCCATTACATTGTTGAAGAAGAGAAATCAGATTGTCAATACATGTAGCAGCAGATAAAATTTCAGTTGTAAATGATGTACTTTCAACAGGAGTAGTTGACGGACAGATAAATCAATTCACTTGACTAGAAGAAAATTTTTCTAAACCGATTAAAGCTTTTACTGCTGTTATTGTCATGAAGAATGTCCTATTACATCGCAAAGGAACAAACCTTTATTACTTTCTAACGGCTTTATTTATACTATCAACAAAACAATCAACGATAAAACTTATTGGAAATACAAATCTACTCAAACACTTATTTTAATGCTTCTTAAAATAATACTCACAATCATCTGGGAAATCTTGTTCTAAATGATATACAAATAATTGAATAAAAACTTCGTAATCGTGTTAGAAATAACCATTACACCACTCAGAGAACCATTTTTAAGAAAATAGAAGGATTTTTCAGAAAAAAAAATTTGAAAAAATATGTTGAGTTACATATCATTCGACGTAGCTTTACGCCCTGATTCCGAATATCACCTTGAATTTTCGTCAAAACATTATATAAAAGCCTAAAATCATATTTCCGATCAAAAACTATGGGTTTTTGTAGAGTAGCCTAGGTAAAATTTCACAAGTTCACGCTACTACCATATTTAGGATGCATATTCAAGAGTATCTGGAAAAGATTTCAGCTCGATCGGACTTTACTTCTTCGTAGGGTTTCGAGCATTCTCCACTACAAACAGTTCAAACAATAATTTATTTTCACTTCATCCACAATCTATTGATTTAGAAAAAGTCAATTTAGATCTTCAACAAATTTATTACACAAAGGATAAAAAGCTACTGTTATACGGAAAAATACATTATACTGCATGCAGAAATAAGAAAATAAAAGTTTGTATAAGGAGTTATTCTATTTATCTTTATAAAAATATTATCGCCATATTCAAAACAGTTGCTAAACATATAAAAAATCCCAATAATGATGGACGAATATTTGATATAGCATTGTTCGATGTTGAAGATGAACTTATATAAGAAGATTTAGTATAACCACTTGGAGGATTAGTTGTACAATTAGGTTTAAAATTAGGATAATTTCCTGGTCCAAAACAACCAATAACATAAGGATATGTATTTGTAACAAAATATCCATAATTACCAATTGAATCATGAAACATTCCATTACATATATCAAAACCTGATGTTACTTGTGCACCTGATGATAAATATGGACCATATATAATATGACCATCTTTTGCAAGACCAATTACAGTTAAAGTTCTTGATGATGAAAATGTTGAAACTGAATAATTTGCCACATTATTTAAACATCCAATATTTGGTGAACAATTACTAACATTACCTTGTGGAGGATTTATGATACAACCACTACCAACATGATAATGAAATTCTCCACCACCACCAGGATGAGATAAACATTGATCAGCACCTTCACTTGCAAAACCACCTGTTGGATAAAATGGATCAACTTGATTAGCACTATTAACATTGAAAATACTAACACCATCAAGAGCAATACCACTGATTACTGATAATGCTTGAAGATTTGTATATTGTGTAAAAGCAGAAGCTGAAGGTACAGTTGCTTCATTTGTTAAATTACATAAAAGATTACTTAATTCTCCGGCAGTAGATGGAGATTGATTAGGTGAATTAACATTAACATCAGGATTGAAATTAACTTCAAAATCTATATTAAGTTGAGCAATAGCTGCAGTAACTGGTACTGTTGAGCATCTTCTTGGTAGACCATTTGATTGAATTCGTATTCGTACTGGTGATGAATTAATACAAGTTACACAAAGTTTTTGTTGAAATACACAAATTCCATTGATCATAGAACCAGGACATGAAACAGCTGATAATTGTGGACATGTGACATTTACACCAGTTGTAGCTGTTATATTAGGTACAGGTCCATTTGATACAGTTGTTGCAAATCGAGCAGCTACTTGTAAACAATCAGAATAAGAATTACTTGCTGTTCCCCATACAATGTGAATAATAGTTAACAGTAATAATATATAATCTTTTCGAAATATCATTGGAGACTTTTTTCTTATTTCTCTATTAATTCACAATGAATAAAACATTTTTTTAAAGAACTATTTATACTTGATGAATTCTGATTAAAAACAATCGAAAAAAATACGAGAAATGCGTCGGCGATACAAGTGTCCCTGAAAAAACAACAAAAAAGTCATGATTTTTTTTTTTCGATTTATTTTGAATATTTATGTACAATGGTTGCCACCTACCAATCAATAGTCGTACTTGCTTCCCTACGATTTCAATCGAGACAATGTTTTTTTGTACTTTCTTTCACTCTGAAATCATGCGCTCGTGTAAGTAATCACAATACATCTATTGTGAACTAAAATCATTTGATTACAATGAAAAATGATGTGGTACAGTACATGTTTTCATGCAATTATCATCTTAGAAAATTTTGTTTCGCACATACTTCTTTACAATGTCAGATTTAATTAAAAGAGAAGAAACTATGACTGTCTCAACAAATAATGAAATGTATTTGTATGTTTTTCTTTTGTTGTATCGTCAAGGTCAAGTCAATATTATTGTACAAAAACTCCGGTTACATATTTAATCAAGGATTTTTTGAGAAAACAATTGTTTTTTCCTTGATTGTAGAGAGGTTTATATGAAATGAATTGAGTGTATGAGAATATTTGTGTCAGGATCAAATATTAAATTTACAATTGATAATTAATTCTTATTCTAGAAAAATGAATGTTGGTATTTGAAGTTAGTTAAATAACTGCTCGATCAGAATGAAATATATAAAAATTTGACGAATTAGAAGAAGGAAAGTTTGAAGGATGGTAATCTAAATCGGAGAATACGATTCTACGATTGTTTTATCAAAATTTTCGAACAGAAAAATTTCGTTAAAAGATTGCTACTTGAGGGGAAGAACAATATTCTGTTTTTTAAAAATTCAATTAATATTATTCATCAAATAAAATCCGTTTGCAGTTATGTATATGTTACGATCAAAGGTCATTCAAAAATGTCCTTAGAAAATGTCAACGTCTGCAAAAAGCTTTTTGAGGTTGACGAATTGATTGATACTACTGTCCATCCGAAAAAAGATGACCGTGGGTATTTTTGCATTAATTCAAGAACAAAACGAGCTAGAGACCTACGGTTTTCACTATTAGAGTTCAAAACATTAATAGACACATAGTCATGCTAAATTTGCACTGAATGGCTTAAATGAATTATACAGTAATTCAAAAAAAAAAATCGATTCAGTTTTATCTAACAGGGTCTACTTTGAGAGTCAAGGAGAAAACATAGACATATAGTTTTCTCTTTAATAGTCCCTGCTAAACTATAGTAGATTCTGATAAATAAATTTTATGTAGAATATACAGAAATTTTGAATTGTTTTGATTCTAGTGGTGATAACGGCTTTTCGATTTGACTAATCTTGAATACTAAACGCTGTCTATGTTGTGTGTATATGAGAAATATAAGAAATAGCATTCCCTTGTTTGACACTCCAGATTACTTCAAATGAAAAAACTGTTATTACCACTAGAATCAGTATGATAAATTATCTTTATAACGATAAGCGACAGAGAGGGTGGTCTTGCGTGAATTGCAAGAGCATCTTTTGCTCTGCTAAATAATCAAATAAAAATATCAGATCAAATATAAAAAGTATTTCATAATCATATGTTCATCTGAATGCTATCGAGGAACGACCTAATTGGTCAACAGGTAGATCAATCAAATTTAGCATAGCTATATGCTCAATAATGTTTGAAGTTTAAGATTTTTTAAACAGTTTTGGTTTGATCAGTTTAATTTAAGAAATGATCTTATCATAATATAAAACATATTGAAAAATATAAAAAGTTTAAGAGCTATGTTATATTTTTTCAGATCATACATGATCTACAGTGCTACAATCGACAACTAAAAAGTAGTCTCACAGATTTCTTAATTTTATTCACGATATCTAATCACTTATTGTATCAATTTTTAATGAGTTATTACCTAATTCTTATTAATTTTTGATCAAACTAATATCATTGATAAAAATCTGTTGTAGACTACATCAAGAAAGTAGATACTTTTCTGTTTGATTTCACAAACTTTTTTACATATTTTTAAAATTTTACGTGAACAAAGAAAAAAAAAACAAAACCTTTCTTATTTTTCCTAGGTTGACAGCTTGAGACAAACATACATATATTAAATAAATATAGTAGAAGAATAGAATAAAATCAATACAAATTCATTTTCTTTTCAATCCTTTTTTCAAATTGAATGTTTGATGCAATTTGGTTTCATTTGAATACAGAAAAACAATATAAAAAGAAAAAAAAGATTTGTTAGATTTCCTTTCTTTTTAATTCTATACCATTATTTACAAAAAAAAAAGACATCAGAAACTTAAGTATTGAGATAATCTACGAAAATATTCTATAATATATATCCATTTTAAATAAAAATAACAATAAATTTCTATCTATTTATGATATGATGCTCTAAAAAAGATTCGATTAATCAACTACGAACCGTTCATTTTTCGTCATGTTACAGTTCAGTAGATAGTACGACTAGAGTCTGCAATTGACTCAAATAGTATTGAATATATTTTTTATTTTTATGAAATTTTTAAATATTTTTGATTAAAAAATGTAGATGCTTTCAATAGTTAGCTAAATAATGAATGACATCATAACATAACATCTCATGTAAAAATTTTTTGGGGTTAAACGCGCTTAATTTTTTAGGAATAAATCTGATTCCATTCTTATAGATTCGATCTATGTCAAATCAGTGAGGCTAGAGTATAAGACGTTAGATTGCTCTTTTAATAAGATAGTCTTTTAGAACTTATTTCAAATGAAAATCAAATCTATAAAATATCATAAATCTCCTTGAATATTAGTAAAGAGTTTCTATTTCTGATAATTTTTGACTGATAAAATGTAGACTTTTTCATTGAAGAAAATAAGAAAAATAAAAATCGATTATAGTTTTTCTATAAGGATAAATTTGTTTCGTTGAAAAGAAAAACAAATTTAATAAACTAACAAAAAATATTTTTATTTCTAAAACTAATAATTATGTAATTCTACTTGTTAGTTTTATTTTTCTTGATGAATTATTAAGGTGTGAGGGTTGTATAAGAATGTTTCATGAATTATGTTGAATTAATAAGTTTTGTCAAATTTGTTCGATCGTTGCCAAAAGTTATTCGTAAATTCACAATTATTTTTATCTAAAAAAAAAGTGTGTGGTTGCGTTTTTGACCGTTTAGGTGAGGAAAATGCATTTAAACATGTTTGTTCTTTTTTAGAAATGAGATAAAATGAAATTATAAACGTGTTTGATCGCGACTAATAATTAAAATACAGAAAACGAATTTCGGGCTCTTTTATATGAAGAAATGTGCGTATCATAAACGTATTTCAATGCATTTAAGCACAGGTTTAGTGCGTTTAGTCTACGTTTTAGAGTTACATGGGAAGCACTGATGGAAATTATATTTCGAATAAATATCATAATTATGGTGTATATGTTGAATTTTGTGTAATTACAAGTACGATGATTTGTTTTTCATCGAAAACTCTCGCTAAAATAAATAATTTTTATGTTTTTTATCAAGAATTCTTATGCCTTGAATTAATTCTTGCTGTAGTTATAGTAACGTCAAATGCATATAGAAATTTTGCTTCGTATGTTTGTATTGATTTTCAAAATGCTGGTAACTGAAAAAATAATGGTTGAGCATAGTGTTTTGTATTTTTGACACCAGTTTGGATTGTCTCAGGATTCGAAACTAGTGCAGCATTAGCTGAAGAAGTATCAAATACCCGAAAAGTCGTTCCATTTGCGATGATTTCATCATTACTAGTATCGCTTTTCCCTAGGTGCAGGAATTATTATTGCATTGATGTTTATCATGGATAAAAATATATCTAATTTACTTGAAAGTCCATTTGGACAACCTGTTGGATAAATGCTCTAGAATAGTGTTGATAAGAATAGTGCAGTTGCACTTTTTTTCTTCGTATTTCTCGGTTTTATTTTTAATTGTACAAACATTATGTTTGCTGCTTCTAGAGATTTGTTTGCATTCTGTCGAAATGGTGGTTTTCGATTTAGTAGGTATCTTCGAGTGTTAATCACATGGAAACTACTTATATGTTGTATATTAGCATGTTGTTTAATTTCGTTGATAGTTGAATTATTGATATTAGCAAATTCTACTACCATTTCATCGATATTCAACACTACAATTATTACTACTTATTTTGATTATATGACACCAATTATTTCAAAACTTATCTGAAATGATTTCACACCAGATGTCTTTTATTTAGGAAGATTTAGTCTTATAATTCTGTTTTTTGCAGTTCTGTGGATAATCTTTCTTATCGTATTACTTTTCTTTCCAACATCTGATAAATGAACTATGCAATTGCCGTAATTGATTCCATCGTTGTTTTTTGCTTATCATATTGCTATTTTCTAAAATACGATGGCAAGATATTCTTCCATGAGCCTATTAGAACTATTAATTCAAATCAAGAAGTTTCGATGGAAACAATTACAAGATTTTGATTTTCGAAAAACATCAAAGACAATAATATTGCAGAGTTGAAGTTGAAAAATAGAAAAGACATTAAATTATGGTGCAATCATACTGTTCTCGAAATCTATAAAAACATCCGTATTTATAATATCGTAGCATAAAATGTTTGATTTAATAACTTTTATTCGGTTAAAATTGTTCATATTTTTCCTCACCGATTGTCTCTTGTGTAAAATCATCTGCACATGCCATACGAATCGTTTCACACATTGCTGGACAATTCAAAATAAAGTATTCATTCAAATCATTATTCCATTGAAAGAATTCAATTGGTTTTTCAAATGTAAAGAAAACAGTAGTCGATAAACTTATTCCTGGTTCACCTACACCTTTTGATGAAAAAATAACAAATGGTTTTGGTGCATTTTTAAATAAAGAAATACGAAAATCTATTGGTGCGTCATTAAATCATGGTATTTTACATACTCCTGGTCCTTGAGTAAATAAACAACCATGTTCGAACCATTTGTGTTGTTCATCCCTCCATATTGATTCTTCTAATGTAATCATACATACTCCTTGCATAAATGCTCCCTTCTATTTGTCCAATATCAATATTTGGAATCATTGATAAACCAAAATCCATAAGAATATCTGCTCTTAATATATGAAAATCACCTGTCAACGAATCAATTTCCACTTATGAACAAGTACAATCAATTGTAAAATATGGATATTAAGCAAAATTATTTTCAAAATCTACATTTGCAATATGAGATGTTGTATAAAAACCTTCTACAGATAAACTAATGCCCATTCCAAAAGAATAGTCAAGTGGGCATTTGTTTGGATAACTTTTCATAGGGACAAGCTAGAAAACGGCTTATTCAGCACATCAATTCATATTAAATTGTTCAAATTTATTACATAATTAACTAGTGACCCATAGCCATCTTGATAGAGTATTGCAGGCTGAGGAGCTACAAATCTATGAAAGGCCGAAACTTTCATCTTAATCTGTTTAAAACCTATGAATCAAACAAAAATGACAATTGACCAAATTTTTTATCTATTTTATCTTGTGCAAAATATTTTTCGATTATTACTAATGATGTTTTTGATCATGTCGAGTCGATTGGTAATATCTGTTTTGCTATGGAACAAGTCATTTTCTATCGAAATATTATCATTAGCAATTGTACGATATTGTTTTCTTGTGTTCCTATGTTGTTAACTTGATTATAAGATTTTTTGTTTTCACTCTTCCTTCTAATATTTATTACGACAACGTTTCGAAGGACACGCCCTTCTTCGTCAGGTTTTATAAAATAAATTAACAATAAAAATAACACACACGTATATATAAGTACAAAAGTTGGACTTTTTGTTCTTTATACATTTTCCTTTTCTTTCTATACCTTTCTTTTAATAGTGGAACGGACGACAACAAGACGATAACACCGAAACAGTAAAGAAAATATATATCACCTGTTCTATTCTCTATCGTTCGTTCCACTATTAAAGGAAAGTTATAGAAAGAAAAGGAAAATGTATAAAGGACAAAAAGTCCAACTTTTGTACTTATATATACGTATGTGTTATTTTTATTGTTAATTTATTTTATAAAACCTGACGAAGAAGGACGTGTCCTTCGAAACGTTGTCGTAATAAATATTAGAAGGAAGAATGAAAACAAAAATTCTTATAATCATTATGCCCTTCCTAACAATCACTGAAGTTATTAACTTGAAATACATACATCATATTTTACAAAATGTCAATAATAAGAAACAATATTTTACCTTTCATTCTTTTATTGAGAACTATAAAAAAAGTAATATGTGCAGCAACTTGAATCATAAATCATCCATTTCTTCTGATGCCAAATCGACTTTTTCATCTATTAACTGTTCTTCGATTTCTTCAGTAAATCGATCAGAATTTCTCAATATGTCTTCGATCTTACGTGTCTCATTGACATATCCCATGGCTGTTGTACTTTTCAAAAACATCATCTATTTGCAGGCCAAATGTCAAACATTACTGAGACTAAAACTAACATTGTTATCACGCACATAGTTCTTCAAACCAGTCCATGCTAACTCAATCGCATTCACCATGTAGTGTTTGACCAGCAAGCTACAAACCTTTTGATCACTTCATCGGCCATGTAACACTTTGGTGACAGATTATCGAAAGCGAGCACCAGTCATTCGACTTTAGTTGCTTTAACAGGAACTGAAATATTGTGTTTTATCAGTCATTGGATGATAAGCTCTTTACGCCATGCCCTCTTCGGAGGAGCGATATTTTCAGTAAGTTGATTATACCAAGTCGCATTATCAATAATCAAAACAATTTTGGCATACCAACCTAGACATATTATCGATAAAATTCGTAGTAAAAGCTTAGAAATTATATTAACAAGTTCTTCTCTCAAAAGGAAAGCTGTTCGATCAATCCCAGTAAGAAAGTATCTCCAGTCCATACTATAATTCTCGTCACATTCAAACATATCGATTGTTTGTTTATCAAAACTTGATTCTCTAGGAAGAGTAGAAATAGCTAGTCGTTTTCCTATAATCACAAATGATTGATCGTTTGAATTAAAAAAATAAAGATGATTATCTTTACTCTGACTACTACTTATTTGACCTGTACTTGTTATTTCATCAGTCCAAACAAAACACCTCTCTTCTTTTTACTAGTCCATGTTTCATCGTGCCAAAAAATATTGGCGCTACTGGTGCGCAATTCATCAATAGAAGAAAAATAACGTGCACACACAGCCATAAAAGCGGGAGTATCGAACTATATGACGGCTTTCAATGTTCGTTTATATGCAAAACCAAGCTTCTTCGTCCAGCGCCAAAGTGGTGTCATTAGCCAGATAAAAAATCGGCATCTTCAGTCAGGAAGCACACAAGAGTTTTTCTGGTCGTAGGATCAATTCGCTCTGACAAAAGAGAATAAATATGAAATCTAAACAAATTACTCAAGTTGATTTTATCTTTGGTTAGATTAATCTCATCGAATAGTCGCCTGCTACTGTCCGCTGAGAATAATTGATGGACGACCAGAATTTAACGTTTTGTGCGGTGACCTAGGGATAGAATTACTGATTGCCATGGTGTTAGTGCTGATTTTGGATGAAGATGATGATGACAATGACCTTGATCGTAAATTTCGAAGTCGAGCAAGCACTTGAAATTTTTGATTTTTCATCTTCTGTTGCTCGTCATCCATTTTTCTCTTATTTTCGATTTCTCTCATCTCGCTCTTCAGTCTTTCAACTGATCTTATAAAGATATCGAGCATAGATGATAACCGTTCGTTGACATCAAAGAGTGCAATTACTGGTTTAAAACTTCTCTTTTTCGACAAACTTAGTAGAAATACCTATTTACCGATGATATGATGTTATTAATACAGTCAGTGCGGAAAAATACCCTCATCACAACGCAAAAATATGATCCAATCCCTATACAGTTCTAAATGTGTTACTTTTGGTTATAAGCACTAGTGAAATATGATGTATGTATTTCGAGTTAACAACAAAGGAACATAAGAAAACAATATCGTACAATTGCTAATGATAATATTTCGATATAAAATGACTAATTTCATAGCAAAATAGATATTATCAATTAATTCGGCATAATCAGAAATATCATTAATAATTATTGAAAAATATTTTGCACAAGATAAAATAGATAAAAAATTTGGTTAATTGTCATTTTTGTTTGATTCATAAGTGTTTAACCGATTAAGATGAAAGTTTCGGCCTTTCATAGATTTGTAGCTCGTCGACTGGCAATTCTAGTTCACTTCTCAAAGTTAAAGACATGTGCTATCTTTATAACGCAACAATTTACTCTTTGAAGATGACTATGAGTTACTAGTTATTAGGTTGAGCAAAAAATCCGCGGTCATTTCCAATAAAGAATTTTTTTGAAATGACTGTGAACTTTTTGCTCAACCTAATATTTATGTAATAAATTTGAATAATTATATGTGAATCGATGCGCTGGATAAGTCTCTTTCCGACGGTGAAAATCGCAGCTCTCTAACTTGTTCCTATGAAAAGTGTTTTAACAAAATACTCGCCACTTTTTTTTTTGGGATGAACATTACTATTCTAATTGTATACACATCGGAATATGACCTCTTTGTATATTTTCATTCGTATTATCGCCGATTTCAAATAGATTTGGACATAGTTACATTATTAGGAATGTTCCTATGTAACAGTAGAAGATGAATGTATGTTACGATAAAACACACCAAATTGAATAATTATATTATCATAACAAGTTGGACACAACTATAAATGATACTTACCAAGATTTTAATTAATCAATAAAATGATTTCTATTCAGAACGACTTATCTTAAAATCTCAAGTATGATGAAAATGATGCTATTTTATATGCCTGACTAATATTTTATCCTTATTATGATTGATCAAGAATGCATTTATACTTAAATCAGACAAGTGTTAATAAAACTTTTCAGATAATTTGTACTTTATGTGTCATTTATCGAGGATAGATTATATAGTTTATTTCATTGATTCATATCAATATATAAGTCTACAGAATTTAATTTTTTCTATAATTAACTCACAATAGTCATGTTAAACAATATATTTGACATGGTTTTCGAGCGATAAATACATCATAAACATTGATCAATAGATACATAGGTATTGCACCTACAAATATACCTATCTGATTAGTAATACCAAAGTAAAACAAGCCTTTATCATTTGACCATTCAGTTTTGATACGATTGCCTATTGTAAATCGTACATAAGCAAAAATCAATGTTGATAATGACCAAACAATTACCATAATTATAGATCCATGTAATGAATCTGCCCACCATGGACATGGACTTTGTGAAGCAATAATTATAATAAAAAAACCAAGAAGACAACCAAATGTTGTTCCTATAGTAGTCCAAAAACTCGACAAAGTTGGCCATCGTACACTGAGTAATAATGCAACTGGAAATCCTAAAGGATTGAATAAACTAGAGTAGTAAAGTGACTTTTGTCCGTATGGTAGTAAACTGTATGTTATTAAAGTAGGTAGAACGCCATATAACATCAATGAATCAATAGTATTAAGAAGCAAAAGAAAAAGAAATATTTCCGTGGGTGTATTTTTGATAACTTTTGATGATTCCGATGATTCTGCCACTAGCACCATAGGAACATTTTCATCAATATCAGAAGTTGTTTTGGATACAATTTCTTTTAATTTTATCTGAAATATAGATGATTCAATTAGTAAAATAGAGTATGTCACTATAGTGATTTATACTACCGGTTCTGAGGCATCAGCCAATGAGGTTATGTTGCTCCATCGAAGTAAAAGAAAAGCAATAAGTGATGCAACAATAATACTTGCAATAAGAAACAAAAAAACAGTAACACTAAAACGTGGCTCACTAAAAGTAGGCTGTAAAGACGTGCCATTACTATTTTGTACACATATTGCTTCACCTCCAATACCTTGAATCCATAATAATAATGTAGGAATTGCACCTGTAAGACCTTCACCCAAAAATACTGCAGTCAAATATTGAGGACGAAATCGTTTCATATAATCATAGAAGACAAGAGATGATGTAGAATCAAGCATAGATAGAGTAAAAACAGATCCAATCAACCACACACTTCGTTCACGACCAAATAGAAACATAGTTTTTTGCCAGAAAACAGCCAGCACACAACATGAAACAACTCCAATACTAATAATTATATAGATATAAGGAATCTCAGAAAATCTTTTTCCTTGATACCAACGCAAAAATGTGACTATTACAGGCACTATATTAGCTGCACAGATACATAATGATACTACTGATGGTAATGTCCAACCTTCAGGTGTTAATGGAATCATTAATGGAAATTCAACGAGTACACCTTGCAAATCAATCCATGCACTTAAATTCATAATAACAATTAATGTGAAACATGTAATTTGTGCATATTTCCTAGAATGAAATTTTCCACTGTGAGTCGATATTATTTCGTTGAAAAGATAAATTAAAATGAAATATCAATTTAGTTACCTTTTTGATTGATGATTAACACTTTGATGGATATTACTATCTATATTGATCGAATTGGCTTGAGTATCAAAAGCCATGTTTACAAATACTTCTGAAGAAAGAAAAATAATCGATTAACTGTAAGACAAATAAAAAAAAGTTCAATCAATGCGTGACCCACGAAAGAAACAATTTTGAAGAAAGTCGCGGTTAACTGCGGTTTTATGCACCGCGTTAAAGAATACTGCGGTATTAAACATCGCGATTGTGATCGGTTTCCCGTACCGCGGTGTACTCAATAATAACCGCGGTATTGAAAATCCCGGTTGTAATCGGTTTCACGTACCGCGGCATTGAGTATTGCAGTCTGTCGCGGTTTCTATAATTGCGACATATATGATGATAACCGCAGATTCAATCACATCTGTTATTTTGGGCTTATGATGTGAATAAATCAGTAGCTGTTTGCTTTATGTCGCCAGCATAATATTTCAGTTATTATGCTTCACTCGACGTATTTTATATCGGCGCCGTTGACAATCGATAACAGAAAGAAAGAAAAAGGATAGAAAAGAGAATAGTTGATATATATCGTCTGTGTACATTTTCTCGTTGAGCCGGCCGGCTAAATTGAAATGTCTATATAAAGAATGGTAGAGGATGACTTTTTTCGTCATAACGAAAATAGTTTTTGAAGAAAATCACGGTGAACGCGGTATTATCTGAATAACCACCGTTAACTGCAACTTTCTGTATCGCGTTTTATTTTAGATCAATATTAATAATGAAATGAACAGTAAGTATTTAAATAAATGAATAATTTTTTTTTTCTTTATTTTAGGTCAATATCAACATCAAAATGACCAATAAATATTTAGACAAATATATAACTGGTTTTTTTTATTATAGAGCAATATCAAAATCGAATTGCAATAAGTAATAATTTAAATAAACACTTTTATTTTGTTTTTAAACTATTACCAACTATAGATGCAACAGTAAGTATTAATTAAAATAAATATGGAATTCAATCTGGTCGAAGATTCCAGTTCTTTTCATTTCCATAGTGTTTTCATGATAAATCAAAGACATATGATCGTTTTACGAGTTACAGTACCGCGGAAGTGTTACTTGTAAAACAATAGTACATCTCGGATTTATCTTGAAAGCACCATCGAAATGTAAAGAACTGAGATTTCTCGGTAAAAGAAATTTCATGAAAACTACTAGAAAATTCGGTCTATCAAACCGCGGTTTTTTCGGATTGCATGAGTCAGACTATTAATGTAACTTTCATATACCGCTAAAAAACGCGTTCTTGGAAGTCGTGGTTTTTAGCGGTATTTGAAAGGTGCATTGATGCTCTGACCCCTAGGATCAAGAAAAAACCGGCTAAAACCACGGTTTTTACTAACGCATTTTTTCACCATTTTTTTTGCAAAATTTTTTTTCATGGGAAGTGAATGAAATATTACGCATTATTTGTGTTTCTAAAAAAATATACAATTACTTAACATATAACTGTATCATTTATCCTATCTAATGAAATTATTTAATCAGTAGATAAAGGCTTTTTGCCTTCTTAATATATTAGCAGCTGCATGACCTTTAATACTCAGACAATTTCATTAGTTGTAAAAGCTTTTAAAAAAACATGAAAAATGTTTCGAATAATGTAGTTTAAAAGATGTTCTATATTGAAAACTTGCATTCGTCGATCACTATACGCATACGAATCATATCAAGTGTACGCACAAGATTGCTTCTGTAACTGATTTTGTATATCAAAGAAGATAGAAAGACAGTTTTTTCGTATTTAATATTTAAATAGAATATATCTCACCGATTTACACAACTTTTCGTTGTTTTCACTGCTGAGAATATGAAGTTTATTATTACCTTAGTAATAACCTGATATCATTTTCACCAAATATATAACATAATGTACTGCATCAATCGTCGTCTACAGAACAAAAAATTCAAATTACTACTCTATTCATGTATATGACTGTGTATTAACCTATGATAAAGTCAAAATCAAACAAGAAAACTGAACATGCAGTATTGTATATTTTATTTTCCAAATGTTTTATATTACAAGTGGCGCGAATCCAAGAGATTCGGTGAACCTTTTCTGAAAGAAGAAAAATCTATTATTGTATGCTTGAGACGAGAATTCATTCCGTAGTCGTAGATGTTTTTCCGGGGATGGACAATTTCCATCTCGACTCTGAACTAAAACGTAACGATTTCGATACAGTTTCAATTAAAAAAAACGTCAGTTTTATCCATGTCTACTTTTTCCATCTGTAATATACTAGTTACTTATCTTATTTTCATATTATCGTAACTATTGCTCTATATATAGATAAAAGTTGTGCTAAAAATGAGATTTACACAACAGCATTACATTTATCCTGCTTAACAGGCAATGTTTTTGAATAAATGTACCGCATATGAATCACTCTCAAACGTCAATTACTGTCTACTAGTTTTTACTGATATTTGAAAAGTGAGTTATTGATATTTTAAGCAAGATCTTTTCGTAACGCTATTACAGTGATACTGATCAAGTATTATTTTGAGAATATCCTCATGTAGATAAAACGAAAAACGTTTCTTCTGTTTCCCACAAAAAGATCATACAGGACGGTTTAAACAATATGTGATAGCAGAAGTTGACACTTCACATCAGGATGCATAAATAATTTCAAACAAGATACAATATATTGTAACGGAGAAAACTGCAATTAATGCTTAGTGAGTACGTTTTATAGATATATATCTCTGGAAAGCAAAAGCTGGACATGATATTTCGACTCTTTTGACACTCTGAAAGCATATTTTGGAAAAAATAACTATACCATTGAATAGCGCTTGGAGTTCCCTATCACCTTGTATATTTTTGTTTCAGTTTGCTTTTAACCCTTTCACCTCGATGTGGCCCACCGGTGGACCCCACTTTTTTCTTGACAAGAAACTTAATAGAGACATACTTTTCTCTCGTTTATTTCTTAGGTGAGAGGTTATACATAAGATGTGCTTTGCTCTGTCTTTGCTATTTTTAAAATCATTTATTGCATAGCGTGATGCTTTTCGTTAAAATACTCAAGATAAAAAAATTTGTTACAATCAAATCAGAAAGTTTTTATTCTCTTTGTTGCTGCATGGCATGCTTCTCTTGATTGTTGTTTCCTGTTTTTCGTGTAACAGCTAATATAACGTCTTCGGACATCGTGATCAGATCCTTCCATTTCTTCAAGCTTGTGATCCGTCAGCTTGCGTTTCTTTTCGTTTGGCTTGTTGAGCGTTCTTTCGGACTAGATCTTAGATTCTCGTATGGCACATCAAGAAGTAAATCAATTCGACGCGAAAGAAGATCTCTTATGCGATGATACAAACAACAAACAGAAAAACAAATGAAAATATCAATTAGCACATTTATCAAGCGTGGACATGCACGAAAATTAATCTGGAAGTTATTTTCCTCAGAAAACCGAATTGCGGTGAAAGTTTTAAGCAATATTAAGATAAATTGGGTGCAACGAAAGCACCCTCAAGTCCAGTTTCCCAAAGACGTGATTTTGTCATTAGCATCAAGATTAGTTTTGTAAATTTTGTCTCACTATAGAATTACCTTTTCACGAAAGCAATTATATATTCTGGTAGCGCATGAAATTCTCTATCATCCCATATATTTATCTATTGTCTTGGATGTATTAATTGAAAAACAACGGGTGGTCCATAAATAACTGCACTGTTAGTATTTTTAAAATGTCTCCTTTATTATTCACTTGATTGAAACATCCTTTTTTTAATCAAAAGATAGCCCTTGAAATTCTCTACAAGACTATATATGACTAGGTCTAAAACAGTTTTAGATATATTTGAAAAAAGATGAAAATTAACGACATACAAAAACTTGTAAAAAATAAATTAGTCTCCTAGTATTTTTAAAATTTCTCGCTTACCATCCTAATGATGAAGACACTTTTCTACCAAAAGATGGCGCTTGAAATTCTCTGCAAAACTATGTATGACTAGACCCATAAATTGTTTTACATGCATTTAACAGAAGATGATGAGTAACCACATCGAAAAAGCTGTGAAAATTAATGAGTTGAGCATAATGAATGCCCGCGGTTTGCATCTCATTTTTCTATCACTTACTACCCCCTATTAGAAAAACAAAAGTTACCAAAAGATGCAGCATGAAAAGCTCTACAATTTACAAGGAACAAATTATAAAAAGAGAAAATAAGAAAAAAGCAAATTCATCATGTACCAAAATTTACATTATTTTCGCAAGGTGAACATTTGACCGCTCAAAATTTTGTGCCTTTCGAAAAGAAAAAGTGCGACTATAAAATAAGCGGTCTTATGTAGATTGTAAAGCTTTTCACGATGCACCTTTTGTAGAAGCGGCGCCAGGAATTTTCATCTAGGGGGGCTCAGCTCCTTTTTTTCTCAAAGTAATAGAAGTAACACTGAATTTCTGTGCATGTTATAACAGAATGATCCTCAAATGGTAAGCCTTACTAGAAGTAATAGAAAAATCCTTTTCTTTAATTACTAATAAGAATTCTTAAATTGATAATTAAGATTTTTTTAACTGAACACTTCTTATTCTATAAGTTTTATCACTAAATATAGACTGAAACGCGGTATTTCTTAAAAAATCCTGAAAACTATTAGAAATATTCAGACATCTTTAAAAAAGATACTTACGAGGGAACGACCCGAGGTGATAAAAAGCTTTTCGGCTAACGATATGATAGTTAGATAGGCCATAGCTAGGAGTGATGTATCCTAAGTTAGTTCGGGCGCAAGTTGAGATCTGGCTGAGATATCGACTTTTTACTAGAATTTGCCTATAGGACCTCATCTTTCTCATAAAAATCAACCTTTTGAATTTTGAGGTGAGACTTTGCCAATATCAAGAACTCAGC
>JAJEKB010020906.1:1535682-1682518 GCA_022393335.1 Macrotrachela quadricornifera
ATCGAACGTTGAAGAAATTTGATTTTGAGACCTTCTCTTGTCACACACGATCATTTTCTGGAGGTTCAATATCTCAAGAAGAAAACATTCTTTTTGGCTGAAATTTTTAGGACATTCTAATGACTATGAGAGCTATCCATGGGCAAAATTTCAGGTCAAAATTTCGTAATTCGATTTTTCTATATATGCCTTGCCAAAGGTCGAAAATCTAGTAAAATGACCATAACTCCGTACAGACAAGCCAAGGGCAGCTAATATTTTAACCTTGTTATATTGGCGATGAGAGCTTTCTTTTGATGTAAAAATATATAGACTTTTCGCTCAACAGTACACACACCTCCATTGTTAGATTTTTATGGATTTTCAGGCTTTGAAAATCAACAAAGCGAAAAGCTAGAAAATGGAATTTTTCAGCTGTATAATATACTTATTATTGAAACAGATTCTGTTTCAAAACTTTCAGTCAACAAAACAGGATTCATGAGAAACGATACATTGGAATGTCAAAACCATAATAGCAAATAACGGGTGGTCCAGAGAAAAAGAGCCAAATGTTATTTTTTATTTTTCTTTATATGGTCTCAATCGTTTGTCCTAATTTTTTTTAAAAAAGATGCACCGTAAAATTCTCTGCAAGATTATAAGAGGATGTTTGATCTCGAAATTAAGTATGGAAAAATTCAACAAATAATATTGTGAAGCTCCAAAATGTCCAACTTTCTAAATTTTTTCTCTCAAAAAATTCAGATTGTTTTCTATAGTTATACAAATAAAAATCACCAAGGCAAGTTTTTTTCTCCTACAATTAAGTGTGCTCTTTTTCGTAGTATAGAGCGAAATCTGTTTCAACCAAATATTTATTATGAATCAACAACTAATTTCTTGAAACTAGGTCAGAAACGGCTAAAATTCAGCTTACTTTGCCCTTTTCATTCGAAGTAAGTACGTATTCAACTTCTGACATTTGTATGCAATGCGCCATTCATTTCTCTTTAAAATAAAATAAAATAAACTATAAAGATTCCTTTTTGATCGACGTATGCGAACTTTTCAGAATGTCCCGAAACTACTGATCCAAAGACGTCATTTTTCGAAAAATCTGAAGAAAAGATAAATTTATCTTCCGCCACATGTTGTGATGTGAAAGCATTTTTATTACAGTTGAAAGATAGAGCTTTTCACGCGCTACAAAATGGCTAATTAGCTTCTTTTATGCCTCAAAGTACCAACGAAGAAAACAAAACAAAAATGTTTCTTTTTGCTAAAAAGGTTAGAAAGTTGGACATTTTGGAGCTTCACAATATTATTTGTTGAATTTTTCCATACTTAATTTCGAGATCAAACATCCTCTTATAATCTTGCAGAGAATTTTACGGTGCATCTTTTTTTAAAAAAATTAGGACAAACGATTGAGACCATATGAAGAAAAATAAAAAATAACATTTGGCTCTTTTTCTCTGGACCACCCGTTAATTAGTTCAATTGAAAAAATATAAGAGACGAGATTTTGAGATTCAACTTCAAATAATAAAGTGGAAATCTTTATGTTTAATTTGATCTATTATTTATCAAACGTAGTTGTTATTAAGAATAAAGAAGTGCGAGCGCTAGCTTAATACTTGTCAGGATTTTGTTTTAGACTTTAAATCTCAGAAACAAGTTTTTTATTATTCAACTGCAAGAAAATGGATGATTTTGAACTAAATTCTATATCAAATCACTAGAAAATTGAACGCAAACCTTATACTTGAAACAATTCTATCTGACGACGTCATGTGTAATAAAAATATTAACTACTAAGAAATGTCTCAAAAAATTCCGGGGGAGGAGGCGGCTCAAACTAAATTTGGATAGGCTCAGCCCCCTGTAGCCCATCCCTGGTACTGCCACTAACCTATTGGTATATTTTGTCTTTGTAATAGAACGAAGTAAGTAATACAAAAATGAGATGCAAAGCACGGTCATTCATTATGCCCAGCGCATTATTTTTTACAGCTTTTTATATTTCTTTACTTTTCATCTTTTTTCAAATATATCTAAAACTGTTTTAGGTTTAGTAATACACAGTTTTGTAAGGAATTGCAAGGCTATCTTTTGATAAAAAAAAAGATGTTTCAATCAAGCGAATAATAGAGGAGACATTTTGAAAATACTAACAGTGCAGTTATTTATGGACCACCCGTTAATTTGAACTTAACGAAGGTACTCTCACGAGGGAGGGTCACCAACTTAAAAATCGCTTTTGAGCTAATACTTTGTCACAGGTAGACCCTAGTGAGAATAGTAAAAGTCTAAAATGATAAGCGCTAATAGGCCTTTCTTTCCGAGTTATAGTCGTTTTACTTTATACGATGATAGAGAATTTCATGCGCTATCAGAATATATAATTGCTTTCTTTAGTAGGTAATTCTATAGCGATAAAAACTTTAAAAAATTCATTACAGATACGAAATCATTTCTATGGGAGTCTGGACTTGAGGATGATTTCGTTGCACTCAATTTATCTTAGTATTACTCAAAAGCAAACTAAAATAAAAATATACAAGGTGATAGAGAACTCCAAGCGCTATCCAATGGTATAGCTATTTTTTCCAAAATTTGCTTTTAGAGTGTCAAAAGAGTCGAAATACCATGTCCAGCTTTTGCTTTCCAGAGGTATATAGAAACGATCTTTCGAATAATAAAGTACGTTTTCTTACATTTTTGAGTTTACTCTACAACATGATATAAACATTTATATCGAATGCTCAAATATTTATGTCTAAAGTGTTGCATTCTACAGAAAAATCCATATATAATTAATTAGGTATACTTACGATGAAATTCACACTATAATATATTGCAGCTGATTTAATGCGTCTTGAAAGCAAACTGTTTTATGTATTTATATTCAAAAAAGTTACTTAATTTTATCTGAGTGATATTTATTTGCGTGAATCAACCAACCGTGCTATTTCATACACCTCATAATGATACAGATATGGTTGAATATTTTTCTCACGCATCTTTTTCGTTACACTATACTATACAGTTTTGTGTTTCTTTCGATTCTTTGCTCGATGTAAGAAAAAAAGCAAACGAATACATTTATACAACATAGTTCTTTTACTATACATTTTTTATTACGTAGGTGACGCTGGTAGCCGGTTCGAGTAATTCCATCTGCGATGCACTAAGAGAGATATTCCAATTGTTCGAAGATCGTCTCAATATACCTCAATGAACTCAATTTGATGGAACAATTTGAGCATTTTTGGAAGGGAATCACTGATGGAATTACTAATGTAGTCTATATACTCTCTAGCCGAATATCATTGTTTTGACGTTTTAATTCTTATAGTTTCATTTATACAAAGTCTGATTACATTAGTCGATAGAGCTCATCGAATTGTGCTTAAAACAATTGAAACATCCCTCTAAGTGAATCGTCAATGGAGCTACTGATACTGGTCTACGTAGAAAATCTGATTACACCATTAGATAGAGCTCGTCGAGTTGTACTTGAAACTCTGTTGGAACAATTGGAACATATTCCTGAGCGAGTCGCCAATGGAATAACTAATGAAATAGAAGGTTTGCATCAGTTTTGGGACATTTGTGGAGGAATGATTTGGAGTTTTAGGAATCGAATTATATCATTAGATAGAGCTCATCGAATTGTACTTGGAACTTTCTTGAAACAATTACAACCATAAGCGGCGAAGCCTGTAGGCTCGTTAGACTTGAGCCTTTCCTGAATTCAGGCTCTGAAATTTATTCGTTATCGAATTTGACTCTGTTCGATCAAGCGAACTCTATTTTAGTGTTAGCAGGAGAGCTTTTTTGGATGGTTACTTCTATATTGTGATAAAAAACAAGAAATGCGACGGAAATGGAAGTCATTTATAATATCGTCATCGTTGTTAGTGACTTTTTTATGTTGGTTTCACTCATTAATAAGTAAACTAAACCAATTATAGAGTTATACGCTCAAAAGGCAATAAAACCAGCTATATCCGAACACTTCTTTTTTATAATATCAATATTTTAGATAATAATCAGTTTATGGCATCGAAACGATCTGGTGGATCAATTTTCGATTGCTTTTCGAAAAAATCAAAAGTTCAAACAACATCTTCTTCAACAGAAGAAATTTCTTTAGTAGATTACACTGATCTTCCAACAAGTTCACGAGATGAAAATACTGAAATATTTTCTGCAACTAAAATTTCTCCTCTTGTTGAAACATCAAATTTATCAAATCTCAATAATCTCTCAGAAAATGATCTTGATAATGAAAATCAGAATGAAACTTTTGATATTTCTAATGTATCATCAAATATGGATAATTCGATATCATTGTTGCACCCGAAGAATTTGGTCATATCATATCCATCAAATCAAAAACCAGTTGTTTAAGAATGTGATTTGTCATGTTGCAATTCTTCAAATCCGTATCATCCTATTAGAGAGGATGGATTAGCTTTGACAATTGTCAACAAACGATCATGTCCAAAAAAAAATAGTGTACAGATTATTCTTAGTTAACATTCTACAAAGTAAGTTTTGTTCCAATATCGTAGCTTCTCAAAAGAGATACTTTTTAATTAAATATTATAGCTATTTAAAACTCGATATAGCTACTTAAAATAAGGCGCGTCTACAATATTCGTGCAACTTTTTGTTTAAGTAGCTATTGAAAACTAAAAGTTCAGCTATTTAAACGACATTTACAACTATTAAATTATTTAAATAGCTGAATCCTTTAATAAAATTTCAGAGTAAAAATAAAATATTGTTTCTAAAATAGTCAGCATTCATAATGATGAGCTTTTAACCAGTTATATTAATACAGTGCTGATAAGTATGAATGTTTTTAACAGTCAGTAATTGATATGCGGAACTCCATTTTTGCATATTGTACAAAATTCTAATCTATAGTCAGCGAATATATCTATTTGTAATATAGATTATTTTGTTTAATAAATAAAATATAGTTTTAAAACGCATGATCAGTTAAAATTATTTAAATCGAATTATTTAATTTTCCCCTTTTTTCACCCCTTGCTCGAACTGGAGTTATTACCTCTAAATGAGTGAACATAGTCATCATCAGTAATTTGAATATATCTACGTGAATAATACATTAACGATATAGATTTGTTTGATTAATAAATGAAATACAATCTAACAATTGATGATTATTTAAACTGATTTATTTTTCCACCTGCCTCCTGGTGAATATATTAAAAAGCTAGTAAAACTTTAAATAGCTGTTGATATCGATTAAGTCGTGCTGGCTACTTAAAGTCAGCGCCAAGAAATATAAGGAAAGATTAAATAGCTATGAGACTTTTAAATAGCTATTGATATCGATTAAATAGTGCTGGCTACTGAAAGTCAAACATGAGAAAGTATGTATGTAGATAAAGTAGCCACAAAAACTTTGAATCGCTACTGATATCGATTAAATAGTGCTGGGTACTTATAGGCAAACGTAAGCAAGTATATGAGTACAAAAAGTAGCTACGGAAACTTTGAGTAGCTATTGACATCGATTAAGTAGTGCTGGAACAGATTAAATATTGCTAGCTACTTATATTCAGAGGATGTTTTTTCTGCAAAACATTTTCAAATCGCTATACATAGGAGAAAAAGTATCTCTTTTGAGATTGAGCCGTCATGTAGCATTTGAACGTGCAATACATTCAAATACTGCTACATTAAATCCAACTTACAAAAGTTTTATAGTAGGATGTTGCGACTGAAAAACTGCTTTATCAAAACTCAAGGTTCATGAAAGAAGTAAACTGCACCTTGATTCAATATATGTTGTGAATCAACAAGGAAAACTTAGTGTAAGAGAACAACTAACATTAGCAACACAACAACAACAAGAACAAAGACGACAAACACTTATCATCCAAATTTCATAAATTATGTTCTGGCTTCATCAAAATCTTGCCCTTAGGGGACATTCAAATGAAAATAGTAATTTAATTCAACTGCTCTAACTTCGAAGTATTAATAATACCGTTTTGAAACAATGGATTGATGATAAGAAATATTTATCATATAATATTATTAATGGACTTTGTATAGAAATTTATGTTACAATTATAAGAGATATTGTAAAAGAAGTATGTGCAACTTCGTTTCTGTCATAAAACCACCAAGAATTATACTGTAGCATTTATCGAACCGTTTTTTAAAACGATCTTAAATATTTTTCATGAAAAATGCAACAATAAATTGTTTTCTTCTTAAATTCTTTACGTAAATTCACAGGAAGCTCTGTATTATTTTAATATTTTTCTAATGATCTAACATGATATGCTAATGGAGTTTAATACAATGTATCAATTGTATAATACAATTAATATGTATATTTGACTATTAGTTTGAGAAAAATAGGAAATTTGAGCTAATTAAAACGTCATAGATTTATATTTCTAGATCGTTCGTTGAGATTAATTTCCAGGTATACTAAGTTGAAACTATAGTAACGTTTTTTGTTTAGATCTCTAACAGAAAATAGTTTTCATTGATATGTCACGAAACAACAGATGAATCAATGGGTGAACAATTATGTATCACCATCAGGTCAATAGATAATAACTACAACATTTTTGAAGGTGTTATCGGTCTTTATAAAATATCCAGACAAAATGCTCCAACAATTGTTGAACCAATTCTAGACACATTAACTCGATGTGGATTAGATATTGCTAATTGTCGCAGTCAAAGGTATGATGATGTTAGTAATATGTCAGGAATTTATGATGGTGTATCAGCATTAATTTTAAAACAACAAGGAAAAGTTATATACGTGCACTGTAATGCATATTGTTTAGATTTAGCTATTCAGGATTTAACTGGTCAATGTAGTACGATCTGTAGTTATCTATCTTTCGTTAAAGATATAATTGATTTCATTCGTCGATCTCCTAAACGTTTTTTTTGTATTACAAAAGAAATATCAAATCAAACAGCAATGCCACATACAACTCTAACACCACTATGTCCCACACGATGGGTCATGCGCGCAGGAACATGTAGTTCTTTGTAGGAAAATTATGGATTAAGCAATACAATGCCATATATTATATATATTCATAATGTATTTTAGTTCAAGAAGCTTTATATTCTCTTTCTCGTAGAGAAGAGTCCAGTAAACATAAATTGTTTGATTGTTTGTCTGTCTGCAGGGTCAAAAAACATTGGAGATCGATTTTTCGAAAAAGACATTTCTAGAGGTATTTCGATGCGGAGACTTCGAATCTGAGGTCTGTTGGGTAACAGGGGGGGGGGGGGGGGGGCTAAAGGGATCAAAGGTCAAAAAAACATCGAAGTCTGATTTTCAGGAAAAAGACATTTCTACAGGTATTTCGATACGGGGAATCCGAATCTAAGGTTAGTTTTGTGATATTTTTTATCCCTCAATATTTTACACAAAGGATAGCTTTTTTACGAAAAAAAATTTTTCTTATAAAACTTGACCAAAGGTAATCGACGATGGGGAGTCTGAATCTGATGTTAGTTTTCAAAAATTTTTTTGAGACTCATTTTGTTACACAAAGAACCACTTTTTCACACAAAGAAATTTTTTGAAAATGGTTGACCGAAGGGTAATCGGCGTCGAGGAATCCGAATCTGATGTTAGTTTTCAAAAATTTTTTTTGGATCCATTTTTTTACACAAAGAATCACTATTTTTGCAAAAAAATTCTTTATAAGGTGTTACAGAGGGCCTTCTGTGTACAGTTGAACCAGATGAGAACGAATTATTTTGTTCCTGATAAACAGGCTTATTTATTCGAGAAAAAGGTCCTCCTTTTGTAGTATTTTTGAACAGATGATCACGCAGCAACAAAAAGAAAATACACAAAGAAATTAAGAGAAAGACAAAAACAAGCAGGAGAGCAGTGCGTGCTCCCCTCCTGCTTCTAAAAAATTTAACAAAGACAAGAAGGAGAAATTCGGGTACATATTCTTAAAATAGGTTATTTTTAAAGAAAGAAGTTGACGTCATGTATCTTCTTCCTGATTGCATAAGAAGAAAGAATATGTGAATTTTAATAATTCTCATAGTCGAAGAAAGAAGAAAAAAAAGATTGACCTAGATGATCAATATAGAATGAAGAGAAGAGAAAAGGACGTACGCACATATACACACGTACACATACATATATGATCACGCGCTCACGGGCTGATACAGAGAAAGAGATAAATTGTTAGAGTGCTCTCTAACATAAGGGTTGGCTGAAGGGTAATCGAGGACGAGGAATTGAAATCTGAAGCCTGTTTTCTAAAAATTTTTTGCAACTCAATTTTTTAAAACGAACGACAAGTTTTTAACAAAAAATGACTTGTTTTTATGAGGTTTGGTCAAAGGCAGTTAATGTCCAGAAACTTGATTCTGACCTCGGTTTTTTTAATTTTATAAATGAATAGCTTGACGGTAGTTTAGAAACACGATTTTTACGAGAATGAGCTGAGCGAGTCTTTAGACGAGCGCTACTCGTACTATAAGTGATGAAAAAGGTGGTAGTGGAATAAAAGCAAATGGTTTATTTGAACAAATGAATATTTTTAGTTTTTTTTTTGGTTTGAAATTAGCCTGTTTAATACTTACAGATACAGAAAAAGTATCACGTGTTATTCAAGGTTCAAGTTGTTCTTTTCAAGACGTTCTTTGTGCAGCTGAAACAGTGATTAATTATTTCTAACGTATTCGAGGTAAAAAAAAATTAGAAATATAAAGTTATGTGCCAAATTACTTTGTTTCCTCTTTTAGATGATAATCATTTTAATTTGTTCTATAATGAAGTAATCAATGACAGTAAAGGTTTGACAGAAAAATCTATTCCATCTCGACAAAGAGGACTACCAAAATGTTTTGATTCAAATTCAAGATTTACCGATTTTACTACTTGTGAAGAATTCTATCATCAGCAACAAGGGAGAAAAAGCGGATTCTAGGACCCAAAAGGATCCACCAGGATCCATCCATATATATGATATTCAGTGTGTGTATGTCCCTGTGTTTCTCTGTGCCGGTCAAAGATAAAATAAAGCGACTTTAGGTCTTCAAAGGCTATTAAAGGGGTGACACTTTAACATTGTTTTAAGGTTAAAACTTACAGTAAAGTGCACTACTTTAACTTTAACTTTTAAAGCTAAAGTAAACCGTTCCTAAAATACAAAGTTTTTCTTAAAAATTCATAAAAATGAACAAAATTTAATGTGAGTATCCGTACCACTTTAGCCGCTGTAAACTGCGGTCAGCCATAGGTAATCATCTACTATGTCACGCGGCTATTCTTAGGTCACACGCTATTATATAGTGAGGGTACCATTCGGTCATCAAGTACTGTATATTGGCGACACCTTAGGTCATTAACCACTATATATTGGGGATACGCTTGGGTCATCAACCAATATATATTAGGGATATCCTTGGGTCATCAACCACTATATATTAAAAGTATTCTTGGATCTTCATCTACTATGTATCAGGATTACCTTTATTTCATCACTAAGCGTGGCACTTTAATTTTAATCACACATTAAAGGTTAATCAAATTTTGAACTTCAATACTTTAAAATTTAATTAAAGTGACAAGTTTAAAAGCTTAGTTAAAGTTTAAACTACGAACACTTTGAAACTTTAACTTTAATTAAGCTCCAATTTTTAAAGTTGGCACGAACTATTTGAGGTTTTCCAGCTTTACAGTATATAAGTATCTATTGGAAATTACTGATCGCTGTGTCCGCTTCTCTTTTAGTCGAAAAATGGCCAATCAGATTTCAAGACGACTTTTTCCTCATAAAGATGAAGAGAGAGCATAGAGTTGTTCGGGCCAGTTTGAGGTTATCAAAGGCGTTCTACAAAAGTCTTCATAGAATCTCCCGCGATTATCTATGAAATAAGCGAAATACAATTTGCTGCCATGTGATTGGCCATTTTTCGATTAAAAGAGAAGCGGACGCAGCGATCAGTAATTTCCAATAGATACTTAGATACTATAAAGCTAGAAGACGTAAGGTAGTTCTTACTGCTTGTAAAACAGGAATTTCAATTAGAGTTTAAAGTGCCATCTCTATTGATGATCCAAGAATACCTCCAATATATAGTAGTTGATGACGTACGAATGACCCCGTCTCGGATAGCATGAGTGATTAGGAGTGTTTTATTGAGTTTGGCGAAGTTTTAAAATACTCCTTTTCATAGTGAAAATTTACTTTAAGTTTTTTACAGTTAAAGTATCATCCCTAATCGGGATCTAATAGAATCCACTAATGAGGGAACTTTTGGAGGTGATAAACGAGTTTAGACTTCATCTTTTGGCCATAAATAGACCTCAATGAGGTATACAAATTTCAAAAGGATAACTCCCCTTAGCGATTCTGTTTGAAGTTACAGGCATTTTACTTGAATTTTCGACTATGGGATGGGCCCTAGGACTGAATGTCGCAAGACAAAATGTGGTGGACAAAATGTCGCGGACAAATTGTTGTGCACAAAATGCTGCATGAACAAATAGTTGCAAGGACAAAATGTTGCATGAACAGAATGTTGCATAGACAAAATGGTGCATGTATCTTTCGTTGGAAATTTAGAATTTCTTATGACTAACAATGTAAAATACATATATAAATATAATCGCTTCGTTACATTATTAGCATAGTCTCATGTGTATCTTTACGAAAATTTCATCTCTAGCCATGCTTCCCCATCATTATTCGATCGCGAGAGATTATTAATGACGCGTTCATATACATTCCATAATTCACTATCAAATTTTGTTTTTTACTTCCAGCTCCTACAAAATACATTATACTGATGTTCTCCGTTCTAATGTATAAATAAAACCTCAATGAATCACCATGGATTCCCCTTTTTGAGACTTGACTGTTCTTATATTTGACATTCCTTGTACTTTAGTAGAATGAAGGCAACTGAAACGATTGCTTTTCTATATATTTATATTAATGAGTCAATTTGACAGATTCATCAGTTTAGATTCCAATTAAGTAAACGGATTATCCTTTATCAAAAGAACGATTTTTTTCTTTGCAGTAGATCTTTCTATTTTATAGATATTAATCAATAGGCTGATTAGCTTTGACTCTTTTAAGTTAATTTTTATGCTAAAGTAAGCTATACTCTCTTATGTTTATTTATAGTACATTGCACGAGAACATTGCTTGAAAATAACAAACTTATAATTACAGCGTTATGTCCTACGACATTCTGTCTTTGCAACCATTTGTTCGCAACGTTTTATCCACGACATTTTGTCTTGCGACATTCAGTCCGGTCTTCATGCGATGGTGTTTACCAACAAATCAAATGACGATGTTTCGGGCTGAGATTTTGTTCAAAAACAGGTCTGGTTATGAGTAGAATACTCTGAAAATTTCAGCTTTCAATTATCTCCCCTTCTCGAAATTTCAAAGTCTCAAAAAAAGGAGAATTTTAGTATGTCTCATGAGCAAGGGGGAAACATCTGACTCCAGTCCCTTGGAGTTAGTGTGGAGTGAAGTGGAGTGAAGTGGAATCAAGTGGAGTCATGGAGTCCTGGAGTCAGATGTTTCCCCCTTGCTCATGAGACATGTATGATTTTTTGGGACTTTGAAATTTCGAGATGGAAAAATGATTTACAGCTGAAATTTTCAGAGTATCCTACTCATAACCGGACCTGTCTCTGAGCAAAATCTCAGGTCGAAACATGGTCATTTGATTTGTTGGTATACACTATCCCACAGTCGAAAATTAGAGTAAAATGTCCGTAACTTTAAATAGAATCGCTAAGGGAATTACCCTTTTGAAATTTGTATACCTCATTGAGGTCTATTTATGGCCAAAAGATGAAGTCTAAACTCGTTTATCATCTCGAGAGATTACCTTGTAACCCATGTAATTAAAAAACCAAAAAAAATTCATTAAAATGGTTAATTTCAAAATTTTCATCATTTGAATGATGATTTTAAAATTTTCTTTAAAAAAATTACATGACTTTTCTTCTCTCAAAAATCATTATATTAGTTTCATTAATTTTACATTATTTTCATCGAATGACTTTAATATAAAATACATCATGTGTCATGATGTTTTTTAAAATATTCACCAGAAAAATTATGAGTTTAGAGTTCATGTCGACATCTGTCTATACAAATACCGTTTTCAATATTTTCGAGAGAACTCTATGTGTTAGAACACAAAATCTCGTGCCCCAGTTTTCTAGCAGGAATTATTAACTTTATTCTCTACCCATGTAATCAAAACATGGCAAAAAATGATGACTTTCATATGAAAAACACGAAAAAAATGACATTTTTTCGTGACTTTCATATGAAAAACACGAAAAAAATGACATTTTTTCGATGAAAGTGACATAAAAATCGATGTTTTTCATTTTCATCAGTTCCATTTCATGATTTTGTTTTTTAATCAAAGTCATCAAATGTCATTGATTAAAAATCAATGTTTAACCAAAACCATTTGATAATTTTGATTAAAAATCAAAATCATGAAATGCAACTGATGAAAATGAAAAACATCGATTTTTATGCCACTTACATCGAAAAAATGTCATTTTGCTTATTTTTTAGTTGTATGGTTGTCTCTCCTTTATTCGTGTAGCTCTTTTACTGATCTAATTGTCTTTAGTCCTGCTAGTCCGTTTTGTCCCCTATGCTCCTTTTACACCCCACAATTGTTGTATTTTTGATCCCTTTACTCTCTCTTGTCTTATTTTGTTCTACTGTTTATAGGAATTTGCTTTCTTTAGTTTTTTCAGAGTTTTTAAGCCTTTTGAATTCGCTCACGCCTTTTAGTATTTTCAATCCTTACAAACTCTTTAGTAGATTTAGTCTTTATATCTATTTTAAATGCTTTAATACCATTAGTTTTTTACCCTCTGTACTCCCTTTACCTCTTTTACTTACTTCAAGCGTTTTAGTCACTTTTTCTCCCTTTAGTTTTTTTTTCGTCTTCAATTCGTTTAAATCCTGCGCTGATTTTTTTAGTTTTTCTGTTCTGACCTGCTTGAGCTTCTTTTATTTCATTCAGTCCCTTCATTAAAAATAGTAAATAAGTTACAGATTGAGTAGAAGAGATAGATGGTAGACTAAGATAAAGCAGTTCCCGTTTTTATAGATGCCCAAGTGCGCAGCACACTAAACCTGATCTTTGAATGAAGACTGAATCAAAGTCTGCTAGCTAAGTCTACACGTAAGTCCAGAAGGAGAGTATTGAAATTCATTTTATTTTTGGTTTTATTTCGTGATTCCACGCCACGATATATTTCAGTTGCATTATAACTGAAGTTCTCGTTTCATATGTCTTAAATGATGTGTGAAAGACACGTAAGTAAGGAGATAGATAAATACGTGGATGGATGGATAGATAAGTGGCTGAGTATATAAACAGATAGATAGATAGATACGTAGATAGACATAAATAAATAGTTGTGTAGTCAGATTGGTAGACACATACGCAGAAAAATAGATGGATGAGGTTTCAACGATTTATTTAGGTAAATAAATAAATCTACAGAGAATAAAAAAAAACACTGAAACAACTAAATCAGAAAAAAAAGGAGGAAATGGAAAAGAAAATGACAGGGCTCCTGACTAATGTCTTATGCCCTTAAATAGATGGATAGGTAGGTAAATAGACGGACTAATACGTGGACAGATAGATGAACGTATCTATATATCTATCTACCTATTTATTTATCTATTTATCTATAGATAAATAGATAAATAAGTAGGTAGATAAACACATGGATAGAGAGATTAGCTCATTAGAGAGGTTATTAGATACTTAGCTACTTCAATAGATGAGTAAGTGCGTAAATAAGTAGATAGAGAAGTACATAAGTAAATAGGTAGGAAGGGAGACAGATACGTACTATAGTAGATAGATAGACACTTAAGTAGATAGATAAATGCGTGACTAGATGGATAGGTAGGGATATTGGTAAATACCCGGTGATAGTATACCGATGCAACTAAAAAATCGAAAAAATGATATTTTTCATAATGAAACCCACATAAAAGCCAATGTTTTTCATTTTCATCGATTAAAGTGAAGACTTTCATCAGTTGCATTTCATAATTTTGATTTTTAATCAAAATTATTAAAAAAAATATCATTTTTTTCGTGTTTTCACATGATATAATCATTTTTTGCCATGTTTTAATTACATGGGATATGTCACTGATAAATGCCATGTACTGTGTGCTTTTGATGGTATTCTAATGATTTTCATGTTATTTTATCGATATTCATTGCATGACTTTCGTGTAAAAGTCATCATTTTCATGAATGCAAGTTTCTAAACATGGCACGCCGTTCAAAAAAACATCAAAGATTATGTTGCTTTCATCCTCTGAAATCGCATTTTTTTTATTTTCGTCATCATTTTTCTTTAAGAAAAATTTCATGAAAATGATGTAAATTACATCATGCCTTGCCATGTTTTGATTACATGGGTAGAAATGTTCCTATGTAACAGTAGAAGATGAATGTAGTCTACGATAAAACATGTCAAATTGAATAATTATATTATGATAACAAGTTGAACACAAATATAAATGACACTTACGAAGATTTTAATTAATCACTATAATGATTTCTAATAAAAAAAATTATCTTAAAATCTCAAGTATGGTGAAAATGATGCTATTTTATATACCTGTGTGATATTTATTATTATTATGATTGATCAAAAATACACTTATATCCAAATCAAGCAAATATTAATAAAAATTTCCAAATGGATTTGTACTTTATGTGTCATTTATTGAGGATAGATTATATAGTTTATTTCATTGATTTATATCAATATATAAGTCAACAGAGTTTAATTTTTTCTATAATTAACTTAAAATGGTCATGTTAAACAATATATTCGACACGGTTCTCGATCAACAAATACATTAAAAACATTGATCAATAAATACATAGGAATTATACCTACTAATATACCTATCTGAGCAGTTGTACCAAAGTAGAATAAACCTTTATCATTTGACCATTCAGTTTTGATACGATTGCCTGTTGTAATTCGTACATAAGCAATAATCAATGTTGTTAATGACCAAACAATTACCATAATTATAGATCCATGTAATGAATCTGCCCACCATGGACATGGACTTTGTGAAGCAATAGTTATAATAAAAAAACCAAAAACACAACCAAATATCGATCCTATAGCAGCCCAAAAACTCGACAAAGTTGGCCATCGTAAACTGAGTAATAATGCAACTGGAAATGCTAGAGGATTGAGTAAACTAGAGTAGTAAAATGACTTTTGTCCGTATGGTAGTAAACTGTATGTTGTTAAAGTGGGTAAAACGCCAAATAACATAAATGAATTGATACTATTAAGAAGCAAAAGAAAAAGAAATATTTCGATGGGTGTATTTTTGATAACTTTTGATGATTCCGATAATTCTGCCACTAGAACCATAGGAACATTATCATCAATTTCAGAAGTTGTTTTGGATACATTTTCTTTTAATTTTATCTGAAATATAGATGATTCAATTAGTAAAATAGAATATGTCACTATAGTGATTTATACTACCGGTTCTGAGGCATCAGCCAATGAGGTTATGTTGCTCCATCGAAGTAAAAGAAAAGCAATAAGTGATCCAACAATAATACTTGCAATAAGAAATAAAAAAACAGTAACACTAAAACGTGGCTCAGTAAAAGTAGGCTGTAAAGACGTGTCATTACTATTTTGTACACATATTGCTTCACCTCCAATACCTTGAATCCATACTAATAATGTAGGAATTGCACCTGTAAGACCTTCACCCAAAAATACTGCAGTTAAATATTGAGTACGAAATCGTTTCATATAATCATAGAAGACAAGAGATGATGTACAATCAAGCATACATAGGGTGAAAACAGATCCAATCAACCACACACTTCGTTCACGACCAAATAGAAACATAGTTTTTTGCCAGGAGACAGCCAGCACACAACATGAAACAACTCCAATACTAATAATTATATAGATATAAGGAATCTCAGAAAATCTTTTTCCTTGATACCAACGCAAAAATATGACTATTGCTGGCATTATATTAGCTGCACATATACATGTTGATACTATTGATGGTAATGCCCAACCTTCAGGTGTTAATGGAATCATTAATGGTAATTCAACGAATATACCTTGTAAATCAATCCATGCACTCAAATTCATAATAACAATTAATGTGAAACATGTAATTTGTGCATATTTCCTAGAATGAAATTTTTCACTGTGAGTCAATATTATTTAGATGATAAAGATAAATTAAAATGAAATATCAATTTAATTACCTTTTCGATTGATGATTAACACTTTGATGGATATTACTATCTATATTGATCGAATTTGCTTGAGTATCAAAAGTCATGTTTGCAAGCATTTTTGAAGAAGAAAAATAATCGATTGACTATGAGACAAATAAAAAAAACTTCAATCAATGCGTGAATGAATATAATATTACGCATTATTTGTGTTTCTGAAAAAATGTGTGATTACTTAACATATAACTGTATCATTTATAGTATCGACAATTTCATTAGTTGTAAAAACTTTTAAATGAAGATGAAAAAATGCGTCGGATGGTGTAGTGTGGCAGATATTCTACATTGAGAAATTGCATTCATCGATCACTATATACATATGAATCATATCAAGAATACGCATAAGATTGCTTCTGTAACTGATTTTGTATATCAAAGAAGATAGAAAGACAGTTTTTTCGTATTTAATATTTAAATAGAATATATCTCATCGATTTACACAACTTTTCACTGTTTTCACTGCTGAGAATATGAAGTTTATTATTACTTTAATAATAACCCGATATCATTTTCACCAAATACATATCAAAATATACTGCATCAATCGTCGTCAACAAAACAAAAAACTCAAATTACTACTCTACTCATATATATGACTGTGTATTAACCTATGATAAAGAAAAAATCAAATAAGAAAACTGAACATGTAGTTTTATATATTTGATTTTCCAAATGTTTTTTATTAGAAGTAGCGCGAATCCAAGAGGTTTAGTGAGCCTTTTCTGAAAGAAGAAAAATCTATTATTGAATGCTTGAGACGAGAATTCATTCCGTAGTCGTAGATGTTTTTCCGAGGATGGGCAATTTCGATTTCGACTCTGAACTAAAACGTAACGATTTTGATACAGATTCAATTCAAAAAAGCGCCAGTTTTATCCATGTCTGGTTTTTTCATCCGCAATATACCAGTTACTTATCTTATTTTCATATTATCGTAACTATTGCTCTATATATAAATAAAAGTTGTGCCAGAAATGAGATTTACACAACAGCATTATATTTATCCTGCTTAACAGGTGATATTTTTGAAAAAAAGTACCGCATATGAATTACTCTTAAAAAGTCAATTACTGTCTACTTGTTTTTACTGATACTTAAAAAGTGGATTATCGATATTTTAAGCAAGATCTTTTCGTAACGTTATTACAGTGATGTTGATCAAGTATTATTTTGAGAATATCTTCATGTAGATAAAAGGAAAAACGTTTCTTCTGTTTCCTACAGAAAGATCATAAACGACAGTTTAAACAATATGTGATAATAGAAGTTGGTACTTCACATCAGGATGCATAAATAATTTCAAGCAAGATACAATATATTGCAGCGGAGAAAACTGCAATTGACGCTTAGTTGGTGCATTTTATAGATATTTAGAAACAATCTTCTGAATAATAAAGTACGTTCTCTTACATTTTTGAGTTTACTCTACAAAATGATATAAACATCTATTTTGAATTCTGAATTACTTATGTCTAAAGTGTCGCATTCCATAGAAAAATCCACATATAAATAATTAGACATACTTACGATGAAATTTGCACTGAAATATATTGCAGCTGCTTTTATGCGTCTTGAAACCAACCGTTTTACGTATCTATATTCAATGAAGTTACTTAATTTTATCTGAGTGATATTTATTTGCGTGAATCAATCAACCGTGCTATTTCATACACCTCATAATGATATAGATATGGTTGAATATTTTTCTTATGCGTCTTTTTCATCACACTATACTATACAGTTTTATTTTTCTTTCGATTCTTTGCTCGATGTAAGGAAAAAAAACAAACGAATACATTCATACAACATAGTTCTTCTACTATACATTGTTTATTACGTAGGTGACGCTGAGAGCCAGTTCGAATAATCCCATCGGCGATGGGCTGAGAGTGATGTTTCAACTGTTCGAAGAGGGTTCAAGTATAGTTCAATGAACTCAATCTGATGGAACAATTTGAGCATTTTCCGAAGGGAGTCGCTGATGGAATTTTAAGTATAGTCTATGTACTTTCTAGTTGAATATCAGTACTTTGGCGTTTTTATCCTTATAGCTTCACTTATACAAAGTCTGATTACACCAGTAGATAGAACTCATCGAATTACACTAAGAACTTTTTTGAAACAATAAAAAACATCTCCCTAAGTGAATCGCCGATGGAATTACTCGAACCAGCTGCCAGCTTAATCTACGTTTTTTATTTTATGTTTTTTCTAAGCAGGAGTCAATATTTTTGTTCTAATAGTATCATTCAAATACATCACGTATTTTCCTTACTAGTTTATGAGAATATAATAAGTGGTCAGCAAAATAAATGAAATGGTCAGTAAATTAGATGAAATGTTCAGTTCTATAGAATGATCAGTAAAAGTTGTATAAATGGTCAGTAGAACGCATGAAACGGTCAGTACCTTAACTAGTGGCGATTGCTAATAAAACAATGGTTCTACTGTATGTAATTATCAGTAAAATGTTATAGTTTCTACTACCCTCATTATTATAACTTTATTCCTGAAACAACACAGTCTGAGATTGTGGACATCAACCTTTTACAACCCTTCATCTGTTGTATCGTACAGATAATGCCAAAATCTTTATTCATTACAGTGGAGCGAAAGATTAGTATAATGATGGGAGAATGTGTACTATTGATGAAGAATAAGAACCATGCAACTTTTGACTTTTTACTAATGATTATATACAATAGAACTATTGTTTTATTAGCAATTGCCACTAGTTAAGGTACTGACTGTTTCATAAGTTCTACTGACCATTCTATAAAACTGAACGTTTCGTCTAATTTACTGACCATTTCAATTATTTTACTGACCTATTAAATGATAGCCCTAGTTTATATTATTTCTCCTTTTTCTTCTGATCATTCTTTGATGCTTAAATTTATGTACGAATATTTATAAACTCTCCTCAATTATTCTTAAAGTCTGATATGAAGAGACAAAAAACGTCTCCACTTAGCGGTTCTTAAGTATATTGAACTATTTCTGCGACAGCCAGTTTCTTCCAATCCTTAAAACTTGAACACATGATTATTAAGTCTGACCATTCCTCTACAGTGAACAGAAAAAAGGTGATCAGAAACAATTCATTGAATTTTATGCAGCTGTCAACTGAATATTTTATGTGCATACAGTTGATATTCAGTATTGACCATTTCTGCATGAACAGTTCTTCTAGCTTTGGAATTCACGAAAAAAATAGATTCTCAATTTTTATAAAAGTTGTTGATTTGAGCAACAGTGAATAATTTCTTTGTGAATAGTGCTTTATAACAATTAGAGAATAATTTTTGTCATATAGTGTATGTGTCTAATAGGTATGGAAAAGGTGAGTTGTGAATCTATAGGAAATACACAATCATTTTGAAGAAGTGTTTTTTTGCACTTTTCTTTTTACTGTTCTGTATAGCATCGGACCAGAAAACAATTAAAAGGTTTAGAGCTCATATTTAAGTCGCTGGTAGCAACATCACCAGACTATCACAACCGCTAAAGGATTGTGTTTTTCAACCTACTTATATTCACATACTATGTGTTTAACCAGAACGACTTATGCATTGTTTTAGTTTCAAACATCTATCATAGAGAAAATACGAGATAGCCGTTCCACTTAAAAATATCATATTTTAATCAAGCTAGACTGAAAAAAGAATTCGTTGATAGTTGTGATAATCTAACGATATTACTACAGTGACTACAATATATGACCTCTAAACTTTTTCACATATCGGATGATTCACTGACTCCTTAGATGTGCTCAGAAATATCACTGAATATCCAGAAGTTTAGGCAAAAGTAACAAATTTTTTTAGCCAAAGTTGTTTTCTGATTGGATGCCACACAGGACATTGAAAAAAGATGGATTTCCCTCAAATTAAATATCATTCAATTGTTCTTTTAACAGGCAACATAGTAGAATGCCTATAGATTGCGTCTACCTTACGATTGTCCCAAGAAGATGCTATATCTGCATTTTAGATACCTTTTTAACCAAGGATTTTGTTCTTAGTATTCATTATAAGGTCTTGACCACTTGAATGTGAAAATGCTAAGAATCTGCATTCAATTCGTAAGAGCAAAAGAATAGACGATTATGACAAAAAGCATTAAAAATCTGTTCCAATAATTGATTACTTGCAAATATCTTTTTTACAACAACATATAAATAAATAAACAAAAGAATACGGAATGTAATGTATTGAAACGCAATGAAAGTCTGTACAGTAATCTTACATTTATAAAACAAATGTACAATAACTAATTAAGATTGATTCCATAATTGCATCTTCTTCAGTATTAACAATTGATTGTGGTCTAAACTCTCGACTTCTCATTGCAAGTCGACTTTGAACCATTGTAGCAAATATTAGATCTGATCGTTCAAAACGATGATGAAAAATACCTACTAAGTTTACGATATGATCATATTTTCGATTAAGAAATTCTCTAAAGTTTCAAATGTCTTTATTGCAAGCTTCTTCAGAAAGTTTTTCAATGCTAACGTCCTTATTACGACAAATTAACTCACACGAATGAAAAAACAAGACTATAAAGCAATCAAATTATATGCTACTTACGAGGGAACCGGTGCAACTGTCAAATCACTTTTGACTTCGAACTTAATGCATAAGGTAGACCCCAATGTGGTATGAAAAACCCCAGAAGGATAGTTGCCCATAGGCTTTTCTTCAGAAATTATAGCCATTTTACTAAGATTTTTGTCGATGCCCCTGCATACACCAATAAATCGAATGTCGATATTTCGAGCTCAAACTTTGCCCAAAAGTAGCCCTATATGACAGTAGAAAACCCTGAAAATATCAGCTCAAAGCATGTTGTCTTTTCGAGATCATATCATCTTAAAAAACAAAAAAATTCTGACGGCTCTTTAGATATGAGTGGTTCTTTTGGGACTTCAATATCTCATGAAGAAAATATGTTTTTAAGCTGATATTTGCAGGGCTTTCTACTGTCATATAGGGCTACCTTTAGGCAAAGTTTGAGGTCGAAATACCGACATTCGATTTATTGGTGTATGCAGGGACATCGACAAAAATCTTAGTAAAATGGCTATAATTTCTGAAGAAAAGCCTATGGGCAACTATCCTTCTGGGGTTTTTCATACCAGATTGGAGTCTACCTTATGCACTAAGTTCGAAGTCAAAAGTGATTTGACAGTTGCATCGGTTCTCTCGTTAGAGTACCTTTGATAATATAAATTTTGCAAAATCAATGCATCTTTGTCAAAAAAGTAGTCATATTTTAACTACCAGTTGATGAAACAACTCGTAAAATCACTGATAATTGATGCATTCATTTTTTAAGATTATCTTGTTATTGAGTTGGTACATTATCGACCATATACAATCGATGTTTTTCTGAAAAGAATTCTCTTGTTGACCACCTGTTAAATTTCCAATTTCTTATTTGAATGCTTTATCTCATCTAATCGAAGGCTAATTCTTGAATAATATTTTTCTTTACTTTTTCTGATTTTCTTGATTTGATATTTCCTTTATTTGTTTCGAATCAACATAAATTGTTGGCTTTTATGTGATACATGATTTTCAAGACTCAATTAGTTAAATTTATATATATCGATAAATCATAATGATGAAATGTTGATCATTTTTACACAAATATTTTGATATTAAACCTTGGCATATATTATAATCATATTTTGATTTTTTGTGTCATTATATTCATTCAACATTTTTTCATAAATTTCAAATGTACTTTTAGCAGTTCTTTCAATGGGAAACCTAATCCGATTTTTTTTTCTATATTCTTCCATTAAGTTCGTTTAGGAAAACAGAGAAAACAATGAGGTCAAAACAGACCTGTTTTCATTTATCTTATCTTGAAATTTTTCATATCGTAGTGAATTTCAATATGAACATTGCATCTTACACCATAATGATCAGATTGGACATGATTTTTTGTAGTTCCACTTTGACTAGTTTAAATGACTTATTTATAGATTTCAGTAAATCCTGCGATTGGTTTTCAGCAATTGTACTCAATAAGTGGGTTGTTTTTGAACTACTTGATATTTAATTTTTCCCAAGAATATTATTTCTCTTCTAGTATTTTTCAAAATCAAACATCATATTTGTCAAATCAAGATGTGTTTGTATTGCAATTGATTCATCGACTGATACTTTCGATATTATTGCTAAAGTTTCTTCTTCCAACAAACTTTTCCCTGCAAATGCCAACTGACGACTAAAACCATCATTTTGATTTTCTTTATAATGGCATGTGTAAATTAAATATCCTAAAACTTCATTTATGGTTAAACAGCATCTTTCAAATATTCAACATTTTCATCTATTTTATAACATTTCTGATGTATTGTTAAATCGTGAAAGTTTCTCCCTTCTATCATATTTTTGGGTTTCTTCTAGGGATGCAATGGTGAAACCGGTAAATATACAGTGACCGTACCAAAAACCTACGATGAAGACTGATGGATTTGCACCGATCGCTTATTTTAACCCAAAGATGTATGAATAATATCAAAAATCGGTCATCATCGTAGATCCCTGACTCGTTCACAGGTCTTTAACGGTGAAGGTGGAAAGTGCATCCCTTGTTTCTTCTTTTCATTAGTCTCTTGAATCAAGTGTAAAAGATCATCGGTAGTAAGAGTTTTGAAAATGACGGATGTCGATGGTTGGAGCTAATTTTTCTCCACTTTTCATATTTATTTAGGTTTTCAACAATACGTTAATGATATCATGGAAAAATGAGGAAATCATAACGTATAGAAGAATGCGCAAAGATGAGGAATGATATCAGCTGATATTAAAATATATTCTGCATAGCAGAATCACCAAAAGCAGTCAGTACAGTTACCATGATATTCATGTCAAAATAAACTACTAAACCAAAAAGAATGTATAGATGGATGAAAATTTATACATAGTGGCTGTAAAGTTATGCTTCAGCGTATCAATATAGATGGGCGCTCGCTTGACTTTCGACCGAAGTCACTATGGTGTGTTTTTTTGAATGTTCCTTGAAATTCTTTAGGATTTCTAATTAAGATGATTATGAAGGTAGCTGTAGAGGATGATCAATCATACACAACTGTCTCCCTTGTACACCCTTCAAAGTAAATACGATAATATAGTCACTTGTATGTCATTCAATGTTTATCTCATTTTGGTTGATTGTCTTTTCGGCCACAATATGAATAAATTATATCGAATATTCACGAATCTCTTGATTATAATATAGTTTAAGATTCTAAACCGATCTGATGATGAATCCTCAAGCAAGCTTCGAAACAATTGTTGTATGGTGCTTTGAATCCACCAACAAGTAACTCATTCTCACCCTTACCATCACCCTCCAAAAATCTTTTAGTTATAAGCGAACGCTACTCTTTATCTTAGAAAAACGTGACTAATGAGGCAGGGTCACTAACTTAAAAATCGTTTTTGAGCTGATATTTTGTGCATAAGTAGACCCTAGTGAGATTAGTAAAAGTCTAAAATAACAAGCACTAAAAGGCCTTTCTTTCCGAGTTATAGTCGTTTTACTAAAATTTCAGCCTGCGCCTGAGTGCATACTCAAAAATCGAATGAACGTGTTTAGACCTGAATTTCTGTCAATACGCAGGTCTAGCGATAGCTACCATACTCTAAAATTTTCAATTTAATCGGGCGCTTCCTTCATGAGATAATAAATCTTCAAAAAGTACTCATATTTCACCAATGATTCATGAAAATCTGTTTGTTTTGAAAATTTATTATCTCGTGAAAGAAATGTCCGATTGAAATGAAATTTTTAGGGTTTGTTAGCTATCGCTACACCTGTGTATTGACAGAAATTCAGGTCTAAATAGGGTCATTCGATTTTTGAGTATGTACTCAGGTACAGGCTGAATTTTTGGTAAAACTACTATTATCCGGAAACAAAGGCCTATTAATGCTTATCATTTTAGACTTTTATTAGACTCACTAGGATCTACTTATGCACAAAGTATCAGCTGAAAAGCGATTTTTAAGTTGGTGATCCTCTCTCGTAAGTGAAGTGAGCTCTTTGGATAATGATTTTGATAGAATACACCTGGATTCTGAAAGTTCCGATAAAGAAATTTCTGACGACGAGATGGATTCAAACCTCTGGAATGAAATTTAACCGAAATCGGATAATAAATTTATGGAAGATCATGGTCTCGTCGAGGAAGTAACTTCGACTTCAACAGACAATGCAATCGATTCTGTCGATTGCTATAGACATTTCATTAAGGATAAAATTATTGATTTTGTGGTTCGTGAAACTAATCGTTATGCGGAGCAATGCCTGCAAACTCATGAGATTAGCACACTGTCATAACTTCGTCAATGGAAATCAACCGCTGATAAAGAAACGCTGAAGTTCTTCGGAGCCATAATTGAGATGGGATTGGTACAAATGCCGAAACTGAAATACTACGGAAGCAGTAGTCAATTGTACGGATCGGAGATCATTCGAAATGCTGTGCAGAGAGAGAGAGAGGTTTGAATTACTCCTCAAATTTTGGCATTTTTCAAATAACGATAACAAAGATTCGAACCAAGATAGGCTGTTCAAGGTGAAACCAATCTTGGATTTATTGAGAGCCAGATTTTCAACGGTATATACGCCTGGTTTGATTGTAAGTATCGAAGAGACTATGATATCATGACGAAGTAGACTTTTATTCAAACAATATACTCCTGATAAAGTATACAGGTACGGTGTAAAAATGTGCAAGCTAGCAAATACCAATGGATTGAAACACTAAAAAGTAATCCTGTTGGATCCAGAAGCGAAGTTCTTCAGGAGAAGCTTAGTTATGGTGAAGTCTATGGGATCCAGAACAAAGACGACATAAGATTGATCATGTGGAAAGACAAACGAGATATCTTGATGATATCTACAAAGCCATCTCATTTGGCAACTGTGATGCACACCGGAAAAACCATAAACTAAATGAATGCCTCATGTAGCCACAAGTTATTCTCGATTACAATGAAGGCAGAGAAGGTACCGATTTATCAGATCAACTATAAACAAACCATACATACCTCAGACAGTCAATAAATTGGTATAAAAAGGTGGCATTCGAATGGATATTTGAAACTGTAGTGGTTAATAGTTATCTGATTTACAAGGAAAACTGTGTCACAAGCAATATACAGATTTTACAGTTTCGAGGAGCAGAAATCTGATCCGAGACAACAATCAACAAGTCATTCGAAGTATGAAAAGAGAAAGTCACAGCGGCCAAAAGAAGCGAGCACTGTTGCAGCAAAGAAAGTAAAAACTTTCTGTTCTGACTGTGATAAATTTTTTTGTCTGGAATGTTTTAATGATAAGCATTATGCTGCGGAATAAAGGATTTAAGTAGTGAAGGCAGGCAACACGACACCTTATATTTAATCTCCTGCTTAAAAAAACAGCATAAGAAAGTGCTTTTCAATACAGTTTCTCGCTAAACAGTAGCGTCGCCCACCGGTGGGCAACATCGTGCTCAATAGTTTAAATATGCTTTACCAATTATTCGCCAAGCAGATGTGATCATCTTAGCAAGATTACCTACGACAATCAAATTATTATAACTAACTAAAGAACAAGAAATATTTTGGACATGTTATACCAGCATTATATGTAAGTAAATCTAAAGAATTTCGTATAAAACAATATCAATATCCAAAATTAGAAATTATTCAAGTGAATAATTCATTAGAAAAAATTCTTGACAAATCAATTTTTGTTAATGTGATCAAAATGATATGTGCAGGATTTAATAGAACATATCCACTTTTTACACGAGATCGAAAATTAATTTCACATGATGAAGCACATTTCATCAAATATGGTGCGGGTTATGTTAAAAATATCATATTTAAAAGTAAACCATTGAAGAAATTATATAAAATTGGTTAGCTTTTCTTGAATTTTCATTTCTTGTTCGAGATTTTCATCGTTCAATAAAGATATTTCTGATTGATTGTCATGCCCAATCATTCAGATGATCGGTTAACTTTTTTCACATATGAATAAATAAACTTTCGAGGCTATATTTTGTCGCTCGTTCATCATGAATCCATTTTTTCACTAGAGTCATATAATGAACTAACAATATCGCTTTTCAAATTCCAGAATTGCTGTAATAAAGTTCATTTCTTAAATGAAGATCAATGAATTGTTTTTCTTTAAAAATCTTCTCAAGACGATCTTCATAAGTGACAGATGAACATGTTTTTGTCACCATTGTGTTCGATCAATTGTAATATAATTATCCTCATCTGTTCATGATGAATTTTGTTTCTTTTCATTTCATTCAGGTAAACCATAAACTTGTTCAACATGACATATCTCGGATTAAAATTTCATTTTGACATTGAAAACTTATGGAGTTAAGATTAAATCGAAACCTTCACCTAATAATTGAAGAAATTTTCGAGAATTATGAACAGAAAAATAATTTGCTTCACGTTGCTTCGTGATTGAAGAGATTAATTCAGTATTCAAATCGATTCCAACACCGATAAATGTTGTGTAAATACGTTGCATAAAAATTTGATTATCATATTCAAGATCTGATATCACTGAACTATCGGCGAATAATAATGTACAGCAATCGATTGCAGCACTCATATTTGTCCCACTATTAACATCGATTTGTAATAAGACATTTCTTAAGTTTTCGATATCGATGTTGCTGAATTTCTTCACTGTATGAATCGTTGATGTTTTGCTTTCGAATGTTATTATACCAAGTCGATCATTGGCTTTTAAATGATCTAAAACTTTTAAAACAACTTCAATAGTAATGAGCATTTTTGAACGAATATCATATTTTGTAGTCTTTTCACTATTAAGAAAAAAAATTTCATAGCCCTGTAAAACTCTTCTTCGTTGAACATATTTACATACTTTGTCGAATGATGTTGTTCATAATGATAATGCTGAAATGATGAATTCATAGAATGAGATAATCATTTAATTTTCGACCGTTTTTGAGCGGTCTACTCGCAAAGATGAGGTGTTATTGATCAGGTGGAATACCTGCTTTGTCTTATATTTTCCATTTCAAATGTTCGATAGCAGCTGAAGCTTCTATCTCCATCCTAATAGTCTTTTCCATGAGTGTTTTTTAACAAAAATCTGCATCTTGAGGGATGGGGCAGATTTTTATAGTATTATAATGGCACATCTTCAAACACCATCATGACGTTGTGAGATAAATCAGTATGTATACAAGTTGAGAAATAACCTGACATCAACCCATCATCATATATGGAAAAATTGTTTCTCACAAAGTAAGGTTATTTCACATGTGCACCATAACTTTTCGTAACACATGGAAAAATCCCTACTTGTTTCATTGGACTTCTTTTTACCATAAAGTAAACAAACCTATGAATAGAATGTTTTGTGAGAGTCTTATGAAGTTTATTTATTCGTTCAGAACAAGTGTTAGCATCATTTACATTTAATTTTAATAGAGTCTTTTCTTAGTCATCACATGCCATTTCAAACAGCAAAAAATATTTCAATTATGTCACTGAAAAAGTCTAACTGATGCGCATGAATTTTTGTATGCGATGATGACCATAATCGGCAACATATAGATTCATTTGAGAGTCAAATGCAATACCAGTAGGATAAAGAAGACCTCTTGCGGATGCTACAGATACACCAACACCAACACCAGCAATGGTAGTACCACTTGAAAAGGATGAATCAGTCGCACAAAACATTTGAATTCTATTATTGGCACAATCACTTACATAAAAGTTTCCATACTTATCACGTATGATATCCCATGGATTATACAGCAAAGATGGTATGTTTCCCTGTGTAGAATTCATACCAGCAACAATGCTTCCACCTGTTGCTCCTAATGGCCAAGCGACAACCGTATGCATTGAAAAGTCACTGATATAGAGTGTATTGCTTTTTGAATCGAGAACCATACCCATCGGTTGACGTAGCTGACTAGAGCTATACCCCGATGAACCATTACCTGCTACACGAGTGCCATTCGAAGCACCTGATGGCCATTGTATTACACGGGGATATGATGAATCTGCAATGTAAATATTACTCATATCATCAACATATATTGCGTAGCTATAACCAAATTTATCTAAAGTCGAGCCAGATACTCCAGTGGAACTGCCGGCTACTGTTGAACCATTCGAAGCACCGTATGGCCAAAGTTGAACTCGATAATGACCCGAATCCATAATGTAAAGATTTCTTTGTGAGTCAACATGAATCGATGCTGGCTGGTTTAATGTGTTTGAGCCTATAGTTGTCACACCAGTAACGCCAGCAACTATTGTTGCATTTTGTGTTCCACTGTTGTTCGACGGTATACTTAATACTCGATGATTGTTAGTATCGGCGATATAGACAACATCATTCGAATCAATATATATATCTCTTGGAGAATTCACTTGGTACAAGGAACTACCAGCTGAACCATTTCCAAATATCGTTATACCAACTGGATCCCATTGAAGGGTATCACCTAAGCCAACAGAAATATATAGAAGAAAAAAGCAATTATACATCAACAACTTTTACATGAAGAAAGTGTCAATGTGCTCGTTGACGATGAAGTTGTTGTTCCTTTTAGTAGATAAAAATCAATATGAGGTCTATAGATAGTCTTCAAATCTCACTTGTCAATAAAACACCTAAAATGATGGCTATAGAGATGGCTGTTGTTAACAAACCAATCAATGATCCTTGTAATCGAAATTTGCAAGGTGACGAAAGACATTGTTGTTTGCTCTCTCTAATGAAAGAAATGTTGCATGTAATTTAACTGTTTCCTTTTTTACTTCTGAAGTGTTAGATCTAATGTTGTAGTGGAGATCGTATTTGGAGAAATTAGTCTATTAGTTGACACGGGAGTAACTTGATTTGATCTTGTTGGACGATTGATCAACGCATTAAAGCGAGGATCAATAATTGCTTGGATACCATTGAGTTGAGTAGAGGAATTAGTTAGTTTATCGTTTTTCGCTGCTTGAACAGAATATTGTTGATGTAAAAGACTGATACTCATTTTTTTTCTTTTAACTTAACGAAAATAAGGTAAAAATGTAGGCACGGTTGATTTTATATTCATAATCAAAAATGGCTTTTACTGACTTATTGCTTTCTTCTTCAATTTATTATTAAAAATAAACTATTCAATGCAGAATTATTTTGAAAATGCAATTAAAAAGTCAGTTGAATCCAATAAAGAAAATGAATAATCAAAGGTGTGCAATCTCGTCGCAGGAAACAAGAAAAGATATATTGAAAATACCTCCGACTTTTTTTTTGGTGAAGTCCTACATATATTTTAATTATCGTCACCAATGAATTTTCTTCGGTGGTCGGTGTTGTTTGAAGCTATCCCATGAATAATATAACAAAGTCAACAATATAATATCTTATTTATGTAATAAACGAAATGGAACAGAATTCTAAAGAACTTAGAAGTTTGTTGGGTACAAGTGTAGTTTAAACACACCGATCGTCGAAGTTATTTTTGATACACTTATTAATAAACAACTTACTAAATTGAATATTCCACTATGGAATGTATGATGAAAAATAAAAATTTTTGTTTATAAATATATCTCGAACTCTGTTTTAAAATTTTAAAAGTCAACTAGTTGAATTTGAAATCGAAGTGGATGATAGTAGAAGTGGGAAGTGAGTGGACGAGAATGAGGGTTTCAAGGTAAACATGCATAGGAGTGAATGTAGCGTACAAACATGAGATTCTCAGATGTACATTTCCAATTACCTTCTATTAGGGAATCATATGTCACGAAGAAATAAAGAAAAATGACCTATATGTTTTAATCTAACTTTATTTTAATAAACAAAAGAGAAGTAACATAAAAATAGAGGAGATGGAGCCGATGGATCGTACCTCGCTCCTTACTATAAATCATAACACCAAGAAGAAACGCCTACATATATAAACACAGAAAAATAAAGAAAAGAAAAGAAATAGAAATAGATGAAATACAAATAAAGAAAGTAAAAATACGATATCATTATGATATCATCTTTAACAATAAAAGAAAAGAGAGAATATAAAGAAAAAGTGATTACAAAAAAAAGAAAGAGAGGAATATCAGCAATAGCCCCTAACAGTAAGCAATACATCTGAATAGTTCTGAACAAGTAACACGCTGATCCTTTGGACCTCTTTCAACTCAATCCTAAAAGAATTCACAAAACATTACGTTTCTCGTGGTAGAATAATTCCTCGAAACAATGCTTGAATAAAAACACTGAACTTTTCCCCACAAATTTTCTAATCCATATAATGAATAGTACTTTATATACTGATTACAACCCCAAAATATTTGCACTACCTTGTTTTTCACACTATTGATTTCACTTCTTCATCTAACTTACATTGTTTCATAGCAGTGCCACCAAGAGCATCTCATTACTTTTCCAATCAAATTTCTCCTTAACTTAATATCAGCTCCCAGTACAGTTAGTTAACTTTTTCTCGTTCATTTCTCGAACACAAAATATTTCAAAAAGGAATCACATAGACAGCTTAGAAATATGTAGACATCCAAGTATTCGTTAATAAACCACATACACTCACTCTTCTAATTCGTCACATTATGTTGATGGAAATACCAAAAACTAATTAATTGCATCATTTAATAATCCTGAAACGTGATTGGTTGACAAAATTGATCATCCAGCCACTAAGCAACCATTGCTATTTCCATTTGCTCAACTAATGCTTTTAGGATTGCGACTAAACCTATCAGATCTTACAAATAGAATCAAATTACTGATCTACTTGAGCTTCTCTATGTGATTATATAGTTTTCGAAGAGTTTCATACGGAATCCGACGCAATCCTAGGAAATCGGGAGAAATTCTTTAGAATCTTTAAGAATTCTCAGAATTCTTAGGGATCCCAAAGAATCATTGGAGTTCTGTAGAATCCAAGACGCCGGGATTTTGCTCATTCCCCTTGGTGCAGCTACAGCCGACCTAGCTAACGATTTACCTAATGAAACATGAACTCAACCACAAGAAACAACGAAGACAGCAAAACAACAGCATAAAAAGAATAAAGAAAAGGCATTAATTATCCATTACAAACATGAAAAAAAGATTTCGATCCTGCAAACGAGATATGCATCAAGTTTACCTAGCTCTCTTTAAACATACATCAGTAGCAGACGTTAAGATAATTGTTGACAGTCGAAACCGTCAAGATGCAAGAAAATAACAACGAAGAAAGACCACAACAACACAAGACACTTCGATTAAACATTAATGAAAATAAATGACATGGAATTCGAATATCACTCTAGTTCTAAATTGACAGTACACCTACAATACTCCCATAAAGTCATTTTTTTGTAAGCTTCAAAACCTAAATGAATATCTATATTATTCGCCTATCATTAAAAGCTTCCACTAATCTACTCTATTTGATTGTTAATTGAATCGAACTAGATATAAATCCATCTGATAAGGCTCGTGGCTTAGTCGAAACCGGTCATTGTTGCTGTTCTCACTCTGAAGCACGATTTAATTGTTATTAAATTGAAGGCATCTTCGTCGATATCCTTGTGATGTCGCTATATGCCATATCCTATTGTGTGTATTAGAACTTTATCTTCATAATTCCTTTTATTTCCTTGTTTCCACAATATTATTTCTCATTATTGTGTACTCAAAAAGTGAGTACACTCTAGAATCGGTCAGTGTGTCCGTCCGGCCAACCGTTTACACGATAACTCTTTACAATTGCATTCGATTGAGCTGAAATTTTGTGCACAGAACTGTCTCATCAATATCTCGGTCGAGTTCGTAGATGAGAAAGATCCGACGAGAAATGGCTGAGTTATCGAAAAAATTGTCATTATTCACCAGACCATTCCTGAGGGGGAGTACAGGGAGTTTCCAAAAAAAAAATTTTTTCTCAGAAATATTTTAAATATATATGAATCGACTCAGTTTTTAACGCTGATTCCGAATATGATATTAGTTTTGAATGAAATCGTAGTTTTTTAAGTGAAATTTGCCTAAACAAGGTCCCAAAATGCACAAAAACTCCATCGAGAAACGAAATTGCCTATATATGTCTCAGATGAGTAATTATTTTGGGGTTTCCCAAATGCCTGGTTTTGTAGCTAATCGAAAGGACTAGCGAAAGGTAAAAACCCGAATCGATAGTTCTTAATATTGGTGATTTATTATGAAAATACTGATGCTTGTATCTATCATATATCTCTTATAAATTCATGAAGTTGCTTACGATCGTAATCCTGTTAGACACAAACACAAATTCATTCGAAAATAACTCTTTTTACCAAGTTTTCCAAGCTGGACACGAATCTAAACTCAAATTTCTGTGATTTTTAAAGATATTATATAACTCTGAGAGTACAGTCAGTGATCACTGGATATGGGCGCATACTGTGTGACCCATGCTAGCTTAGCACGTCTGTATTTTCTCCATGCAATTTAGTGACAAGGGATGTATTGTGATGAGATCTATGTCTTACAGAAACAAAGAAATACAGGGTCTAGTGCATCACGTGAGAAAAGTCCAAATACTCCCTCTCAAAATATGCTATATCGCTGAATCTACGCAGTTTTTGGCTTATAATACTTTTTTATCCCATAACTTCCTCCCTGAGTGTAATGAATTTATAGATTAAACTGTTTTCTATCCAATTGAGACCTCATTTAACTCAAAGGGTCAAATCGTTCATGAGACAAAGTTATTTTCCATTCATTTTTCGTAAGCTGAAGGGGTGTGTGCCCACTGTCCCCCTTATTTACGTCCTTGGATGGAACAGGAACCAATAAAAATGAAGTTATGAGAAAAATGGTTTTTCATAAAGACAATTTGTCATGATAATTTTGGCGTTCAAACATTTCATAATGACTCAGCTGATTCATACACTTTTTGCAGTACACATAACTTTCGGATAAAATCCGAAGTTTTCGCATTTATATTAACCAGAAAAACGAGTTGTTGTTGTTGTTGTTGTACACTGAAAACAATACAAGCAGAATGCAGAACCCTAAAAAGGTATTTGAAAGTGCAACGAATAATAAACCCTTCTAAACCATATTGTAACCTTTTCTAAACCCTTTCGAATATCTTACAAAACCATCATTTTAAACGTATATTAAAACAAAAAACCCTCTAAAAGGGTATTGGACAGGGTTTTACGAAATTTATTAAGCATAATAGAAGTCATTTACAAACGTTTATGAAAGGGTATTAAGAACTAATAAACCCTTAAAGGGATTATTATTCATTGCACTTTCACAAACCTTTTTACAGGGTATATGAGAGTTAAGAACCCATTCGAATTCGCTTCCAAAAGTTTAGCGAACCGTTTAAGAGCTATGCATATACACGGAAAAGGTTTTAGAAAGGATATCTAACACGTTCCACGGTACCTGAAAGGTTTCTGAAAGCGTATGCTAATTCTACCATCTACTCTCAAGGGTATCTGAAGGAGTGTACTAGACCTATCATGTACTCTCAAGAGTATTTGGAAGGATATTCTAGACCTATATTCTACTCTCAAGGGTACTTTGAGGAGTATACTAGACCTATCATGTACTCTTAAGAGTATTTGGAAGGGTATTCTAGATCTATATTCTACTCTCAAGCGTATGTGAAGGAGTATACTAGACCTATCATGTACTCTCAAGAGTATTTGGAGGGATATTCTTGACCTATATTCTACTCTCAAGGGTACTTTGAGGAGTATTCTAGACCTATCTTCTACCCTCGAGGGTATTTGGAGGGGTATTCTAAAGGATGATCAGAAAGTTCAACCTCTCTTAGTAAATCAATAGTATTTATGGTAAACTTATATATAGTTAATTGATCAAATTATGTGATTTTGTAGAGGAAGAGTAGAACTATCATCTGAAAAAAATATCTCGAAATGCTCAAATGAAAGATAACGCTATAATTATTTTATTAATCACAAGTGAATATTTTCATTTTACAGTTTTTGAGAAAAATATTTAAAATATGTTTTTCGATATGATATCTAGATGATTTCTAAGTTTATTATATATATTTTGAACTTTTAAATCATTCAGATATTTTATTAAAAATATTTTTTAAATATTTTTCTCAAAAACTGTAAAATGAAAATATTCACCCGTGATTAATAAAATAACCATAGCATTATCTTATATTTGAGCATTTTGAGATATTTTTTTTCAGATGATAGTTCTACTCTTCCTCTACAAAATCACATAATTTGATTAATTAACTATATATAAGTTTGTCCTCAATACTATTGATTTACTAAGAGAGGTCGAAACTTTCTCATCACCCTTTAGGTCTATCATCTGCAGTAAGGATATCGAACGACAGATTTACGAGAATGACTATTATTACAGCTAACGAGGGAATGTTTTTAGATGATAAAAAGTTTTTGAACTAAAATAGCTCCTATCTTGTAGAGTCCAATTAGTCATGAAGTATCCTAAGTTCATTCATTCCCATAGCGTTTTTAGATAAAGTTATGACCATTTTATTGATTTTTCGACTTATAGCATTATATAAATCGCTATAGAAAATTAGAGAATTTCGATCTCAGCTTTTGTCCATAAAGAGGACTCACAACTACTAGTATGTTATAAAAGTTTCAGATAAAACGAATGCATCCTTTTTAATATAATGAAATTCAAAACAAACAATATTTTTTGCATGAAATTAAAATTTATCCTGAAAAAGGCTCTTTTTCTGAATTTTATTATATTAAGAACGATGCATTCATTTTATCTGAAACTTTTATAAGATACTAGTGGTCGTGAGTTCTTTTTATGGATACAATCTGAGATCGAAATTCTCTCATTTTCTATAACGATTTATATAATGCTATAAGTTAAAAAATCATTAAAATGGTCATAATTTCATCTAAAAGCGCCATGGAGATGAACCAGCTTAGGATATTTCATGACTAATTGGGCTCTACAAGATAGAAGCAAGTTTAGCTAAAAAGCTTTTTATCATCTAAAAACGTTCCCTCGTGAGTGAAAGGCAAATCTATCACACATCTTTCCTAACTAGAAATCCCGTGCGCCTTATTATTTAGGTTTTCGTTATTGACCAGTTTGATCGACAATAGTAGTGGATTTGTTACGGCAGATGAGTTCTAGACGGAGCATCTTACCGTAGGGACAATAATCCGAAAGATCGAGAGACAAGCCTTAAGTTACGTTAGGTCCTAAGGTTTTGTTCTGTTGCAGACGGTAGGAGCTCGGACTGATTTTAAAATTTAGCAAAGGTTCAATGCTACAGTTTAAGAGGAATTGGTTTTTCATTCGTTTTGCATTATAGTCAATTCGTGATTTATGGTCCACAAAAAAAATTAAAAGAAAGGAGAATGCAAACAAGTGAAAAATGAATCCCTCATAAAGTGTAGCATTAAACCTTTGTTAAATCTTAAAGTCAGTTCGAGCTCCTACCGTCTGCAACAGAACAAAACTTGAAGATCTTCTGTAACTTAAGGCTTGTCTCTCAATCTTTAAGACTATTATTCCTATGATAAGATGCTTCGTCTAGAACTCATCTGCCATAACAAATTCAGTACTACTGCTGATCAAAATGTGTAAAAGCAAAAGTGTATATATTTCAATCGGAACCTTGGAAAGATCGAAACCCGATTTGAGTCATCTCATTCTCAAGAAGAAAGAATAAGTTCTATCTTGCATTGAAACTCAGCGAAGGAATAAGAATTTTTGGTACTTCTCAGCTTCACACAAACTAAGAAACTCTTTTCACAGACGGCGTAATCGAAAAAATCAGAATAAATATCTATGTCATATCTGACGAAGAAATGGCGCTTATAATTCGAGTACTTAAAAGAAAGGAAATCTGTGTTTGTACATTAGCTGAGAGAAGCATAAAGCATCGAACAACATATCTTACTTATTGACAAAACTAACTCTTTCCCTATGTTATAGTTAGCAAAGAATTTTCCTAAATGAACACTCTGTGAAGTCGTGATTTTGTGTATTTTGGAAGACATAATGAATTAAATCTGTGTCAGAAAAAGTAGATGGTTATTATTGACTTGCAGTGGAAATGGATATCATTCTAACCATAGCGATAATGACCGTTGTAAAGAAATATGACTGCTGGTGATGATCTGAATGCCAGCAAATCCAAACTATTTTCTCACATGTCTGAATTTATTACAGAATACTGCGTAAATGAAGAGGTGAAGATCGTAGAAGAAAAGGCTATCAGTGTAACAAGTAACACTCACACAGTTCTCTCTATCATTAATTGGGGCGCTCACTATAATTACAAGAAATTAAAGCGAAGATTTTAGCAAGAATATCTGTTAAAACAAAGAATACTTTTTTCCCACGGACACTGGGTTCTTTACTTCGGTAATATCTAATAATAAATATAAATATACCAATAAACGCTTCAAAATGTTGATACTCAACAATAATCTATACCATTAGTCATCTTTCATATGATCATTATGATTAGGATTGAAATACTACTGATTCTCAATATAGATCATCGATAGTCATGAGTCTTTTCCGATGTGGACACGACTCGTTAAGTCTTAGAAAATACGTAAAGTCACGAGTTGAAAGTGAATTAAAACCTAACAGCGAAACCTTACGAAGACCAAAAATAGTTGATTGACAGAACTGAACTAAAGAGAACAAGCGATCTCTATGTCCTCATGAAATGTAAATTATATAGCGGAAATAAAGGTGGTTTTTACATCCTCCAGCTCACGAAAAAGCTGAGGCTATTTCTATATGTGAACTCAATAAAGTATGAAACACTATTTTCGAAGTCAAGAGAAAAACAACGATGGATTTTTGGAAGTTTATAAAACTCTCCTCTCTATCCAAAATAAAGGGAAAAAAGAATATATATAAATGACTTAACTAAACAGAAAAAGGAGAATTTTCTTCATAACTCTATCAAACGACAAGAGACAAGCTTTAGATAGGATTTAATGCATCGAAAAACTCAATTCTCTTCAGACATATCTTTACGAAACTGAAAACAAGCGACGTTATTGTACTTAAGTTAAGGAAGGACAAAAGAATCTGTCTCTAGATGTCAACTAAAAAAGAAACTAAAATAACTATATTTATGTGTCAATTTAGCAAAAATCTATACTTCTTTGTAGATAAGTGACAAACTAAGAGTGAAAAATTCTCTGCGACACGAATAAATGAGAAAATGGAAGTCTATTTCTATGCTTCGAATGGCAAAAAAAGATTAAAATTTCCTTCTCTATCTCAACGAATGAAAATTGAAAAATGTATACCTATATTGCAGCTCAATGATACATACTGTTATCTATGCTCAAGTTAAAGATATAAACAAGAATCTATTTTTCAGAATTGAAACAAAGGAGAAAAGAGTTGATTTCGACATATCGATTAAACAGAAAAGTTGAGGCGTGTTTCTACATTCAGATTGAACAAAAGCAATTTCTCTACTAAATAAAAGAACAAAAATTTGTGTGATAAGACAGAATACACTGTGCGCGGTCAGTGTAGATAATCTCACAATAAGACAGACACGTTTTCCTCTCAACATAAATGAAAAAATAAAGAACTGTGAATGTTCTCATATATCTATGAATGCATTAATTCATTCCATAAAATGAATCAAAGAGTATCTTCTTATTAACTAAACGAAAAAGAGGAAGTTACATTATTTGATTGAAACTAAGCGAGACAAATTTCTGGATAACAAGCTGATGCTATCTTCTGATACTTGCTCCTCAACTATGGTGAAAAGAGCACTTAGCTTTTAGGAAAGAACGATTTGGTAAGTGCACCAACATTACACTACAATAGCATTGTTTGATATACGTCGGATATTACATTAATTAGCGTAGTGTCATCGAAGTGAATTGATTAAAACTAAACCATGTTACCTAAAACCTAACTAGACGAAAAGCTCCTTTTCTTCACTACATTAAAATGTTAGATCGATAATCCTTGATCTTAACGAAGATTACTTTGCTTCGTAGAAACTCTTACAGTTGTCTGAAAAGTTTCGAAGTCTCGTGAGTTTTCTAATATTTACACCCTTACTCTTACTCTAGGATACTAAACGATTGAGACTTCCTACGGCTTATAAAAGTCTTCCAATACCTGAGAGCTTTAATCGCTTCAGAACACAATGAAAGCTTGTGTTGCGCACTACACTGTTCAAAAGATAATGCAGCTAATCGAGACAATTCTACTTGTCGAGGAGCCACGAAAGTTCTAACATCAAGAATTACATTAACTGAAGCTAAACTAAGATTTGAGGAAGAATTGATTTGCGCGTGAATGTGGCGTGAAGGATATCATTCTGCAGTACTCATTTGAGAAGTGCTGCAAGACATCTATCTAAATTTTGTTATAAAGAAGAAATGAACACCTTTCACAGACAAAATAAAAGTACGAAGAGTTTGATGCCTAAAAGGAACGGTCAAAGAGCACGAGAAGAGATTTCCCAATTGGCATGAATAAAAACTCGAGAAATATTATCTTCAATATGTTTGTAATAGAAGATCTTTCATCATTATTATCCATATCATCTAAGTGAACTACCTCACCGCAAACGATTGTGACAAAAAAATCTTCCAGAAGTCACTGCTGATACATAATACACTCGATTCTTGAGAGAAATCCCACGATGTTCCGAACTATTACGAAAAGGTGAATGCGATTAACTCACTTTCATACCATAGACTCCATGTGTTGAAACATACGCAACACTATCTTTGGGTCTCCAACATGAAATCCTTTGTGATCATGCGTAGATTAATCTACCACTAACCAAAGAATACGAAACTCCTACTGATCGTTCGTAAACTGATGCACTTCTAACCGAATGACACAAAACCTTTTGTGATCATCCGTAGATTGATCTACCTCTAGCCGATGTACACGAAACTCTTCATGACCATCCGCGGATCAATATATCCTTAACCGAAGAACACAGAACCCTTCATTATTATCCATAGATTGACATACCCGTAATCATATAATACAAAACCCTTTTTATCATCCGTCGATTAATCCACCCTTCATCGAAGAATGCGAAGCCTTTCTGGACCATTCGTATATTGATCTACTCTTAGCGGAATAGTACAGAACCCTTCGTGACCATCAGTAGTTTAATGTACTCTCAACCGAAGAACATAGAACCTTTCATGGTCATCGGTATATTGATCCTTCCTTAACCGAAGAATACAAAACCCTTTTGATGAAATCGTGGATTACTGTTCCCTCAATAGTATTTGGAATAACCCTGCTGTTGGAGCCGTACAGCATTATTCCCTGGATCGTATTTGCAAATTCGATTTCCTCGGAAGCGTGGATTATTCTACCCTGTATCGTAGCTGAACGAACGTTAGTCTAAAGATATGATGAACAAAAACCCTTTAAAGTCTCAAGAATGGTCCGCTTCAAAAATCCACGATCACATCAACGGTTTTTCCGTATATGTGACGCCTAAAAACCCTTGCAAGGTTTATGTAATGTTGAAGAAAAGACAAGGCTCTTGTATTAAACTGTTATTTTTTACAGTGTATTTTTATTTCGATTTCGATTTCAAGAGAAGTGAATATAATAGTAGAGACAATTTTCGCAAATGTCTTCGTTCAGATGATATTTTAGTTATATAGGGTGTCCAGAAAGTCACTAGAGTTGGAGAAAAAATTCGAATATTTTCATGATTTTTCAACCAAATCAAATGAATTTTTTTCGGAAGGTACAGAACAGGTAGTAGTTTTTATTTGTGACGGAAAAGGTCATTTATGGGAATGAACTCAGCACTTTTTTCTTCGCTGTATAAATAAAGTCCGCACAAACATTTATTGTTCATAGCTATAATGCAATGCTCTACGATAATCTTTTCTTTATTTATCAACAAACATAGTTGACACGTAATGCGATGTTATTAGGATGAAAGAAATTATTCTTCGTTGTTGAAGCAGTCATGAAAACGTTGCAAAACAGAGTGACATACTTTGCGACACATTTCTTCTGGTATCTCCTCATAAGCTTGTTCAATTCTTTCTTGAAATTCTGTAATGTTAGCGAGTGGCTCTTTAAACACAATGTCTTTCAAATAGTCCCACAGAAAGAAGTCACAGGGATTTAAATCTAGTGAACGAGCTGGCCAGTCGAATAGATCGCGTCTACCTATTCACCGATATGGGAATTTCTTATCCAGCCATTCTCGAGCAATAACAGCATAATGATCTCCTGCTCCATCATATTGAAAGTAAACGTTTCTGTTTTTCAACCGCGACCATGTATACTTAACCAGCATTTCTTTGTACGATGGGCCAGTAACGATATCATTGAAAAAATATGGACCAACGAGGCCATTAGAGCTTATTCCGCACCAAACCATGATCCCTTGCTGCGTATATGACACTTCATATTTGAAGTGTGGATTTTCTCTGGCCCAGTAAGTGCAATTATGTCGATTAGATCGGAATCTTCCTCCAATTTCTCAATCCATGATTCGGAAAATTCGTTACGACGATCGAAATCATCGTCATTAGGGTCGACTATTAAGCCAGGACGGTAAGGTCTAAAGCCAAGTTGTTTCATTACTACTTGGTAGCTACTTTTCTTATACCAGACCGATCAGCACCTAAACGAGTTGACAATTGCGGATTGCCGGTGACCATTTCTCCAATTTCGTCTATTTTTTCTTCAGAAAGTATATTTGGCGGTCGACCGCTGCGTGGTAAATTTTCAATTATTCCAGATTTATTAAACTTTTTATTGACTGACGAAATTGTGGTTAGGTGAGGTGGAGTTGCATCAAAATAATTGGTCCATACTCTTTGTACATCAGTTGCATTTCTAAACTTTGAAAGAAGTCGTACAGTCGCGATTCTTTCATCAGTGGTACGAGTTGCATACATATTAAAGAATCATAAGTGATATAAGTAATACTATGTGCAGTATCACCACATGGATTATCTTTCATACTATTGTTTTTCATCTTTTTTTTTCTTTTCTTTATCTCTGAATATGCGTGCTTTGACTCACATGAATGATGCACATATAGATAGTTCTGTATCAACTACATGTTTCAAGACGAAACAAAGTGAGATAACGGTCAAACTTAATAAATGATCAGATTTTAGCACGAAAACTCAATAATAAAGCTACTTTGAATGATAAATAGGTCCTCATCATAGCTGACCGGACTTGTATTGAGAAAAAAATGTGTCGAGTTTATCCTCATAAATGACCTTTTTCATCATGAATAAAAACTGCTACCTGTCCTCTACCTTCTGAAAAAAAAATTCAATTCATTTGGTTGAAGAATCATGAAAATATTCAAATTTTTTCTCCAATTCTAGTGACTTTCTGGACACCCTATCTATCACAATGGTGGTATCCATCCTACATCAAATAAGTTGGTAAATTCTAATGATTAAAAGACGATGAACATACTATGTTTGAGAAAGATGAAATGCAAACGAACCATCGATAGTTTTAATAAAGAATGATATCATTTCTTTTCTTCCCTATATAAATCGATAAATTATAGGCAATATGACTTATAGTATGAAACGATAGCCGTACAATTACATTCAAAACATGGTACTGTAATGTAACTTTATTTGATAAGATTGATTGAGAATTTTTTCTGTAGTTTATTTTTTACGTAAATACACAACATAAAAAGAGACATAGATATCTAAATTACACAAAAGCAGAGAATATATTGAGGTTAATTATAATGATAAGTTCTGATGCAATGATTAAAAATACAACACAAAAAGGATATTCATTTATTTTCATTTGAATCAAATATATTTGGTTCCATAATAATAGTTAGACTAATACACTATTCATTTTTGACTTCTATATTATCACTCTTGAACGGTTGCACCATAGTATTACGATTACTGAAGCGGGCTTTGATCTTGTGATAGATTCGTGACCCGTTCCAGACAATGGATCGGAGTGCAATTGTAAGTCCACCATATAGAGACAGAATTAATGGTATCACATATACAATACTGTTACGTGAAACATACTCATATCGACATACACTCGGTGCACGAGCAGCAAAATAGTTTTCATAGATACTTTTAGTGAACCATTGCTCAATAAATAGTTCGTCGATAATTTTGCCGACTGTGATATTAGGTGGAAAACGTGATGATATTGAGCTATTAAGAGGAGTAACAATTAATGCTGGCATTGTAGGTAGAACAAAATCAACTGGTGGTGATCCATCCATTTGTGTATAATAATTTAAGAAATTTACAATTGATTCGATACAACTTGATGAATAAAAACATTGAAGTGTTGACATGCGTAGTCCATCAATAGGCCAACAACCAACAACAAGACCAGGAAACACAACATCGGATGGACCAATCCGCATTGGTTCTTGACATGTGCTTGAAGTAATACAATTACATGTATCATTCGAATACATACGTGGTACACTTTGAAGTAGACATGTTCGTGACCAATCAGTAAACTCCAACAGCCAATCAGTATTAAATGCTGTTGGCGCTAAAGTATTGCGTAATAGCTCAATTATAAAAAAGAGTAGACGTCGATAATAGTTAGGTGTTCGTTCGATAAAGCCATTGATGATTCCTGTTGTCTGCAAATTGAAAGCAGCTCGAGATAATACTGAAGCAGTAATTAACACTGATTTATTGAAAGTAGATATTGCATCATCTACAAAGAGCTTTGTATCTTCACACAACTTTCCCAACACTTGATGATGCTTGCTGAGTAAGGGTCGATTAAGTTGTAAGTAGCTGTTTGCCATGGGTCCATATCCATACAATGAAGTTATCCAGTTTGTTTCGATAAAATCACTCGAACATACCTAACAGGTGAAAAGACAAATATATTAGAAGTTCAAAAGATATTTAAGAAACACAATTATCGAAATAATGTAGTGGTTATATAACGGTGAAGAAAAATTAGTGTGTATTTTAACTGCCTAAAATTAAATATTAAAGATACGCAGGATTTTGATTTGACAACATTAAAAATGAGTAGGCAAATATTGAACTATAAACAAGACAGATGCAGACATAAATTCAAAATTTGAGATATTTTGAAAAATAAATTCTAAAAACTTGATAAGAACTAGATGTTTGATCAGTTCTAAATTCAAATCTGATTAAGTCCTAAATTTTTTCTCTTTCCACACTCACACAAACAACTCTTTGATATTGTTTGGCTGAATATGTTTCTTCTAAGAAATATGACGTGTGAAATTCATATGCTTTCAAAGACGATTGAGTTCATGTCAATTTCGTCATATAACATACTCAGAAAAAAAAAAGGAGTTTTGCAGAACCTTTTTAGGGGTTCGGCCCGCGAGTACAATTCAGAACCCCTTAGAAGGGTTCTGGCTCAAAGTGGGTTTTGTGAAAAACTAACTGAATCATACATCCGTTCTCATCACAAAATGGTTCGGTCTAGAAAAAAGTTCAGTCAAAAACCGGATGAAACCACTCATCAACCCCTTTTTAGAAGAGGTTCCGTTTCACACGGGAAACACCATACTTCGATGGTTTCCTTTTAAAAACCATCTTCGAATGCAGCAACAGGTTCTGCATTACGAAATCTGCTGAATCACTGCAAACTATATTGTCTTATCATGAGCATACGTACCTATCCAAATGATGACCCTGTTTCAAATGAGAACCAGATGTCAGAACGACCATAGTGGTCGTGAAACTTCAAGTGCATAATTCACCATTGAAATTAGATGAGGATAAATCTAAATATAAAAAGAAGGTATTACTTTTATTTATTTAAAATACATAACTTACTCATGTAATCGGCTAAGGATAAATCTAAGATAAAAAAAAGATATTAGTTTTGTTTATTTGAAATACATAACTTACTACTGAAATTGCATGAAGATCAATCTAAATACAGAAAGAATATATTAGTTTTATATATTTAAAATATACAACTTACTATTGAAGTTAGATGAGGATCAATCTAAACATAAAAGAACATATTAGTTTTGTTTATTGAAAATACATAACTTACCCATGAAATCACGTGAATATGAATCTAAAATAAAAAGATAAGTTTTATTTAAAATAAAATACATAACTTACTATTGAATTCAACTGAGGATAAATCTAAAATAAAAAAAGATATTAGTTTGTTTATTTTAAAATACATAACTTACGACTGGACTCAAATAAAGATGAATTTAAATATAAAAAGAAGATATTATTTTTCTTTATTTAAAATATATAACTTACTTATGAACTCAGCTGAAGATCAATCTAAAATAAAAAAAAAGATATTAGTTTTATTTTTTTAAAGTATATAACTTACTATTAACATTAGACGAAGATCAGTCTAAATATTAAAAAAAGATATTAGTTTTGTTTATTTAAAACATATAACTTACTCATGAAATCAGTTGAGGATAAATCTAAATTTAAAAAAAAGTTATTGTTTTTATTTGTTTCAAATATATAACTCACCATTAAAATTAGATGACGATGAATCTAAAATAAAAGAAAGATATTATTTTTCTTTATTTAAAATAAAATACATCACTGACTATTGAATTCAGCTGAGGATAAATCTAAAATCAAAAAAGAAGATATTATTTTTCTTTATTTAAAATAAATAACTTACTATTAAAATTAGATGAAGATGAATCTAAAATAAAAAAGAAGATATTATTTTTCTTTATTTATTTAAAATATATAACTTACTTATGAAATTAGATGAAGATCAATCTAAAATAAAAACGAAGATATTAGTTTGTTTTTTTTAAATACATAACTTACTATTGGAATTAAATAAGGATAAATCTAAATATAGAATAAAGATATTCGTTTTGTTTATTTTAAGATACATAACTTACTATTGAAACTAAGTGAAGATGAATCTAAGTGTAAAAAGAAGACATTAGTTTTATTTATTAAAAAGATTTAACTTACTATTGAAATCAGCTGAGGACAGATCTAAATATAAGAAGGTATCAGTTTTATTTATTTAAAATATATAACTCACCATTGAAATCAGTTCAGGATGAATCTAGATATAAAAAGAAGATAATAGTTTTGTTTATTTCAAATACATAACTTACTATTGAAATTAGATAAAGATCAATCTAAATACAAAAAAGATACTATTTTATTTATTTAAAACATACAGCTTACTGATGAAATCAGCTGAGGATAAATCTAAAACAAAGAAGATATTAGCGTTGTTTTTTAAATATATAACTTACTATGGAAATTATATGAGGATCAATCTAAATATAAAAGAAGATGTTAGTTTTATTTTTTTAAAATATATAACTTACTATTGAAACTAGATGAAGACGTATCTTAATATAAAAAGAAGATATTATTTCTTTTATTTAAGGTATATAACTTACTAATGAAATCAGCTGAGTACAAATCTAAAATAAAAAAAAATATATTAGTTTTATATATTTAAAATATATAACTCACCACTCAAATTTGATGACGATGAATCTAAATACAGAAAGAGGATATTTGTTTTGTTTATTTTATTTTGTTTATTTTAAAATACATAATTTACTATTGAAATCACATGACCATGAATCTAAATATAAAAATAAGATATTAGTTTTGTTGTTTTAAAATATATAGGTTATCATTTGAATGCGATCGATATGAAGTGAATTTGAAAGGAAAATATTTTTTTCATTTTTGATACATCACTCATCACGGATATTACGTCAAGATGAACTTACATAATAGAAGAAAAAGATTTGTCGTTGTTGTGAACTATCTAACTTACTATTAATATGGGATAAATATGATACTTGATAAAATTTTTCTTTGTTTCATTTTCTAATAAGTATGTCAGGATAAACATGCTATGAGTACGAATAACAATTTGATAGAAAAAAAATGGTTCTGTCAAACACAGTCAGAACTATATCTGAAAAAATAGTTCTGTCACATTTAGTCTAAACTATTTTAGAAAAAATGTTATTGTTCGTATGCTCGAACAGAATCTTTTCAGTTTGTTAGCACAATGAAAGCAACTTTTCATCTTTTAATATTGAGAGACAGAATCTTACAAGGTTCTGCATTATTACACAGAACCTTTTCGACTCATTATAATTTGATAAAATTTTTTATATAGTTCAGTATTGCTAGACAGAACCTTTTCGACTCATTATAATTTGATAAATTTTTTTACATAGTTCAGCATTGCCGGACAGAACCTTTCGACTCATCATAATCGAATAAAAATTTTCATATAGTTCAGCATTGCTGGACACAACCTTTTAAGGTTCAGTATTATCTAGGAGAATCCTGTGAATTAAACGTAACTATAAACAGATCCTCTTGGAGTTCCGAGATGATTAGCCAGAACTTATCTAGGTTCGGTAGCTATGGACAGAACTTTTTTGTTTATTTAGGACCGTATAAGTAACTTTCCATAGTTTAGCATTTTCATACAGAACCTTTTATGATTCTGTGTTTGTAATTAGAAACTCGCTCAGTTCAGATTGTCTAATACAAATCCTTGTATGGTTTAACTATAATGTACGAAACCTTTTGAAGTTCCGTATCTATAAGACGGAACCTAGTGGGTTCATCACCTTCTGAGAAACCGCGTTGTAGGGTTTTGCATCAAAACTCAGAACCCCTTGTGGTTCGGAATACTTAGGAAGAACTTTTTATGGTTCAGCTTTATTGAGCGGAACCTTAACTGGTTTTTGTGATGCTTTGCAGAACTTTAAAGAGTTCTGCATGTGTTACAGAACCAAAAATAGTTCCGTAAAACACCTTTTTTTTTTCTGAGTACCTGATGATAAGTCGGTAGCACAGAAATAAAGGTACTATATGGCATAGAGATATTTTGGCATTGACATGACAAGCTGGATGAGTACATGGCATGCATTTTTTCGAACATAGTAATCGAAGATATTTGTATTGAAACAGGATTTACCACTTGTTTCAAGCTATTAAAAAGTGCAAGAACAACCACAGAAAAAACGAGAACTATAGGATAAATGCGACTTGCTACAAGAGCTATTTTCTGTCTATTTGGTGTTTCAATTGTCGCGGTTTCCTGCTTGAAGAGATTAATTGTTAACCAGAATTGCTTTATATTGACCAATGTGAGATTAAGTTGAGTAGAATGACCTGAAAGAGGAAAGAATATGTTTGAAAATCATATTACAAAGAATACATCGCGATGACTTCACATATTCATCATAAGAACTGGTAATGCTTATTTTTTTTTAGACTGGTATCTAAAACTATTTTTCTGCGACATGTGATTGTTAGTTGGAATGCTGAAGAAATTATATAGACAAAAATGTAAAAATTATCTGATTCAACTTTCCTCACAGATTCTGAGAAATATGTCGATATTTTTTAAACCCATCATTGTTTGTATTCATAATTGAAATATCTACTTGTAGAAGTTACACTGAAAATTTTTCTTTTGAAAATATTTTGTTAAATTTATACAGGGTGGTTCGAAACCTTTACGCCCTCCTGGTTCTACCTATAGATCAGATGGTTTCATCAACAATTTTATACCAAATCGTAGCCCGTAAACAACTGCATCAACGAGTGCAGCCATATACTCATGATTAACAATGAAGGAAAAGGTACAGGGACGATACATGCATATGTGCACGTACAGATAAGGAAGGAATGAAGAAAAAGAAAAAGAATAACCAGGACACTTTTTCAATGTTTTTCATTTCTTTCATGTTCTAAACGTTTCTTTGCTCGTGAAGATAACTGTTTTCGTTACCACAAGAACTGAGTTAATTATTACTTGAACTTCGACAAGTTCCTGATATCGAAACTGAAGAAATTAAAATGGCCACTCTTCCTGACACAGAAGAACAACGATTTGTGGATCGAATTCGTTGCATTACATACCGTGAGATACGCGATGAAATGATTGCAAGAACAGGGGATACATTTATCAGTCGCGAATGGATTTCTGAAAAGCTTCATCGTAGTGAAGACTGGGTACGACGGACTTGGAACAAAACAGTCGAAGAATGCTATACACAATTTGGAGGTGGTCGGCCTCAGGTGCTCTCGCTAGAAAGCAGAAACATTGTTGCTTCGGCAAGTGGTGTTAGAAGCAGCGGCTCTCGAAAAGTGGCACGAGAAATTTTAGAGAAAACAGGACAGAAAGTGAGTTATTCTACGGTTCGTCGTGAACGCCAGCGACAAGGATTAAAACCATTCCATGTTATTTCAAAGCCACTGAAAACAGTCACACATGTTAAGGATCGAAAATGGCTTGCAAAGTTCGTTGCTGACTGGACCGAGGAAGATTTCCTACATATGGCGCCGTCGGATGAATTTTATATCTATGTGATAAGAAAACCAAACCATCAAAATAACAGAATTTGGGCAAAATCTGTCGAAGACATCACCGATGATGAAAGGTACCGTGAAATGGTTCAGAACGCAAAATGCATTGGAATTTTCGTTATGTTCACTGCAAAGAAACTTCTTTGGGTTCTGAAAGGGGATGGTCAATCGTGGAATGGCGCCTATTTTCGTGACATTATTCTGGAGAAACATGTGATTCTATTTCTGCATAACCCAGTCAATGTTGTTGATACAGATGAAGTCATATTTCTTCACGATAAGGCACCCTGTATGAAAGCTAATGCAACACAACATTTTCTGGAAGATGAAGGAGTCATTTCTGGGGCAATTCGATTTGGCCTGGCAATAGTCCTGACATGAATCCTGCAGAGAACATCGGTGCAATTATCAAAGATAGAGTTGAAGAGCTGATGGCAAGTGAAGATCCTCAAGATAGATACAATTATGACGCTCTCAAAACTAACCTTGAGAGTGTCCTTGAGGACCTAGAAAACGACACAGATCTTTTTGTTGATTTACTGTGCTGCATGAGGAAAAGATTTGACGCTCTCCCAGCTGTCAGAGGACGTCATACCAATTTCTAAAGTTATAAAATTTACTGTTAAGCAGTTTATATCCTCAATAAATCAGAAACTTCATGATATATTCGAATAGGTGAATGGAATGATGGTTCTTGCATACATTCTAAATTAGAGGATATATGGCACTCTGGTACATATGGCATAAGCTCTTTTGATTATGTAATAGACAACACCTGATTCGATAGTACAGGTTGATGTAGAAGTTTACGGGCTACGATTTGGTATAAAACTGTTGATGAAACCATTTGATCTATAGGTAGAACCAAGGGGGCGTAAAGGTTTTGAACCACCCTGTACATATTTCTTTTTCATAATTGCCAATAAAAGAATGAAAGCTAAAATATTGTGTTTCTAATTATTGATATTTTGTAAAATATGATGTATGTATTTCAAGTTAACAACATAGTAACATAAGGAAGCAATATCGTACAATTGCTAATGATATTATTTCGATAGAAAATGACTTGTTCCATAGCAAAATAGATATTATCAATCGACTCGGCATGATCAGAAACATCAAATAGTAATAGAAAAATATTTTGCACAAGATAAAATGGGTAAAAACTTGGTCAGTTGTTATTCTTGGTTGATTCATAAGTTTTAAACAGATTGGGATCAAAATGTTTCGACCTTACATAGATTTATAGTTCGTCAGATGACGTTCTAGTTGACTCCTTAAAGTTAAAGATATGTCCTATCTTCATAGCACAATAGTTTACTTTTTCAAAATGACTATGGATCACTAGTTATTTATTTAATAAATTTGAACAATTTTATATGGATCGATGCGCTGGATAAGTCTCTTTTCAACGGTGAAAATCGCAGCTCTTTAGCTTGTTCTCATCAAAAGGTATTCAAAAAACACACACATCCATTTGTTTTTGGAATGGAAATTAATATTCAAATTGTATACACATCGGAATATGACCTTTTTGGATATTTTCATTCCTATCGTCATCAAACTCGAATAGATTTGGTCATAATTACATTATTAGGAATGTTCCTATGTAGCTGTAGAAGATGAATATATTTTACGATGAAGCATATTAAATCGAATAATTATATTATCATAACAAGTTGGACACAAACATGAATGACCCTTTCTAAGATTTTAATTAATCACTATAATGATTTCTATTCAAAAAGAATTGACCTAAAATCTCAGGTATGATGAAATTGATACTATTTTATATGCCTGAGTAATATTTTATCCTTATTATGATTGATCAAGAATACATTTATACTTAAATCGAACAAGTATTAATAAAACTTTTCAGATAAACTTGTACTTTATGTGTCATTTATCGAGGATAGATTATATAGTTTATTTCATTGATTGATATCAACGCATACGTCTACACAGTTTAGTTTTTTCTATAATTAACTCAAAATAGTCATGTTAAACAATATGTTCGACACGGTTCTCGATCAACAAATACATTAAAAACATTGACCAATAAATACATGGGTATTGCACCTACCAAGGAACCAATCTGAATAGTTGTACCAAAGTAAAACAAGCCTTTATCATTTGACCATTCATTTTTGATACGATTGCCTATTGTAATTCGTACATAAGCAATAATGAATGTTGTTAATGACCAAACAGTTACCATAATTATAGATCCATGTAATGAATCTGCCCACCATGGACATGGACTTTGTGAAGCAATAGTTATAATAAAAAAACCAAAAAGACAAGCACATATCGATCCTATAGTAGTCCAAAAACTCGACAAAGTTGGCCATCGTATACTGACTAATAATGCAAGTGGACATGCTAGAGGATTGAGTAAACTGGAATAGTAAAATGACTTTTGTCCGTATGGTAGTAAACTATATGTTGTTAAAGAAGGTAAAACGCCAAATAACATAAATGATATGACAGTATTAAGAAGCAAAAGAAAAATAAATATTTCAGTGGATGTATTTTTGATAACTTTTGATGGATCCGATGTTTCTGCCACTAGAACCATTGGAAAACTTTCACCAATATCAAAAGTTGTTTTGGATACATTTTCTTTTAATTTTATCTGAAATATAGATGATTTAATTAGTAAAATATAATATGTTACTATAGTGATATATATACTACCGGTTCTGAGGCATCAGCCAATGAGGTTATGTTGGTCCATCGGAGTAAAAGAAAAGCAATAAGTGATGCAACAATAACACTTGCAATAAGAAACAAAAACACAGTAACACTAAAACGTGGCTCACTGAAACTAGGCTGTAAAGACGTGCCATTACTATTTTGTACACATATTGCTTCACCTCCAATACCTTGAATCCATAATAATAATGTAGGAATTGCACCTGTAAGACCTTCACCCAAAAATACTGCAGTTAAATATTGAGTACGAAATCGTTTCATATAATCATAGAAGACAAGAGATGATGTAGTATCAAGCATAGATAGAGTGAAAACAGATCCAATCAACCACACACTTCGTTTACGACCAAATAGAAATATAGTTTTTTGCCAGGAGACAGCCAGCACACAACATGAAATAACTCCAACACTAATAATTATATAGATATAAGGAATCTCAGAAAATCTTTTTCCTTGACACCAACGCAAAAGTATGACTATTATAGGCATTATATTAGCTGCACACATACATAATGATATTATCGATGGTAATGTCCAACCTTCAGGTGTTAATGGAATCATTAATGGTAATTCAACGAATACACCTTGCAAATCAATCCATGCACTTAAATTCATAATAGCAATCAATGTAAAACATATAATTTGTGCATATTTTCTAGAATGAAATTTTCCACTATGACTCGATATTATTTAGATGATAAAGATAAATTAAAATAAAATATCAATTTAGTTACCTTTTCGATTGATTATTAACACTTCGATGGATATTACTATCTATATTAATCGAATTTGCTTGAGTATCAAAAGTCATGTTTGCAAGTATTTTTGAAGAAGAAAAATAATCAATTAACTCTAAGACAAATAAAAAAAGTTCAATCAATGTTTGAGTGAATAAAATATTACGCATTATTTGTGTTCCCAAAAAAAATGTGCGATTACTTAACATATAACTGTATCATTTATAGTATCTATTAGAATTATCTAAAGAGTAAATAAAGGCTTTTTACCTTCTGTATATGTCAATAGCTGTATGACCTTTAATACTCAGACACTTTCATCAGTTGTAAAAACTTTTAAATGAAGATGAAAAAATGCGTCGAATAGTGTAGTGTGACAGATATTCTATATTGAAAACTTGCATTCGTTGATCACTTTATACATATGAATCATAACAAGAGTACACATAAGATTGCTTATGTAACTGATTTTATGTATCGAAGAAGATAGAAAGACAGTTTTCCCGTGTTTAATATTTAAATAGAATATATCTTACTGATTTACATAATTTTTCGTTACTTTTACTGCTGAGTATATAAAGTTTATTATTCTCTTTCTCGTAGTCTTAGAAACATAAATTGTTTGCTTGCTTGTATGTCCGCAAAAGGCCAAAGAATCATTTTATTAATATTTTCGGTAAAACTTGACCAAAAGGTAATCGAGAGTAGGGAGTTCAAATCCGAGGTTAGTTTTAACTAATTATTCGCAAGTAACGTTCATCGACTATCGATTCACTCGACCCTAGGCTGACACAATAAGGATGTCGATAAACCTGTTCATAGATGTGAATGGGGATTCAATATTGCAACAGTTATGAAAAAGATCATAAAGTTCACCACGCCATTATGGTTTAAATCAATCCACTAGTACTGGTTAAAAATGACGATCATTGTTTAATTATTTATTTTGATTAATTTATTATTCAATGTTGTAACAACAACTAGGTACTTTGCCAATTAATTAGATTTTTACAAGTGAGTTTGGACATAAAATTATGATAAACAAAAATCATATTCTTTAAATAATGTCATTTAATTCTTTGTTTGAGTTCAAACTACCCCTCTATAAGCAGTTTCTATATGCGTATTAACCCTTTGATTACGGGCTTTTTTATGATAGTTTTTACTTTCAAGGAAATCCTTGAATAAATTTTATTGGTATATACAGGGCGATCCATAAGTAACTGTGCGATAAGAAATTTTGAATATCTCCATTACAGCTTGAGCAAACAAGCTCATTTTATTATCAATGATAGAAACGCGTCTAAAGTTTATATTCTTAAAGACAGATCTAGGGAGGTCCTTTCTTAAGTATCACTATTGATCTTAACAAGAAAAATTTACTCTTTCACAGTTAGAAAATAAAGCCACTTTATCAAAAAAAATTGAATATCTCTGCTACGGCTCGAGCTAACGAGCTGATTCTTTTTTCAATGATAGAGGCATGTTCAAGCTTTATATTCATAAAGACATACCTAGAGAGATCCTTCTTTAAGTATATTGTTTTCTGTCCTATCTGCGAAAAAGTAAAATTATTTTGCTAAAGCCATCAGTGGTACTTTATAAAGGCTCTCTCTCTAATCTTGTCCATATGGATTTAAAGTGTGAACATGTTTCTATTATTGGTTAAAAGATCAGCTTATTTGCTCGAGCCATAGCGGAGATATTTAATTTTTTCTTGGTATCGTGACCTTCCGGCCATATACAGAGTGACTCAAAAGTCAGTTTACCAAAATAAAAATTGAGTATCTCCATTACGGCTCGAGCAAATGAGCTGATATTTTGCCAATAATAGAGGCATGTTCAAACTTCATATCCATAAAGACGTGCCTAGAGAGACCCTCTATTAAGTATATTGTTATTTTATCTATCTATGAAAAAGCAAAATTTTTCTTGTTAAGGTCAGTAGCGATACTTAAGAAAGGATCTCTCTAGACCTGTCTTTATGGATATAAACTTTGGACGCGTCTCTATCATTGATAAAAAAACGAGCTTGTTTTCTCGAGCTGTAATGGAGATATTCAAATTTCTTATCGCACAGTTACTTATGGACCGCCCTGTAGAAGTGTTTAGAAATGTTTTATAGTATGATAATCTTCAAAACAGCCTATGACACAGAGTCTAACGTCACATATGTCGCACTGATAACGTGTGTCGGTACGCTTTTTCTCCCATCTGCTTGTATGACTACAAACTACACAATATCTTTGCGCAGCTTTTCTTGCTGTTGTTGATGGCATAATATGAGTAGTAACTGTTTATGTGGAAAGACACGTACATAATTCTAAGGACGTGTTTGGATTTTGTGACCTTTTTCTATATGAAAAAACATAGGAAAAGGAGGGAGAAAGAATATACCAAAATACATTAGAAGAACGTAGAATATCCGGAGCATACGTGTTATAATATGAGAACTAGTATATGAATAAGTACGAAGATACATAGTAGTGCATAGCAATGAAGCAATAATGTTGGTGAGATAAGAAAGCAAGAGAAGTGATGTCAGATTGAGTTTAAGTGAAATTATGAGAACAGTGATACCAGTAACAGCTCAGTCGGTATATATACGGGTCCCGTACCAAAGGTTTAATACTGATGCCCAATCGTGAGAAAAGTACTACTCAAATATGAAAACCCTTTGCATCCGGTATCACAAACTGTTATGTTGGTGCCTGTTTGGCTCCTACTCTTTTATTTAAAACTTTTTCATATTTTAGTGTGAACTACAGTAATACTGTAGACAACAATCCGAATTTTTATAATGATATTATTTCAGGGCTTTTTCTATTCAAAAAAATTTGGTCACATTATTCAAAGAATATGATTTTTATTTATTATAATTTTATCTTGACACTCATCTATAAAATCCTAATTTATTGGCAAAGCATCAAGTTGTTGATGCAGCATTGAACAACAATCAAATCAAAATAAATAATTAAACAATGATCATTATTTTTAATCAATACTAGTCGAATAATTAAAATCATAGTGATTAGATGATTGTTATAGTCTTCTCCATCTTTATTTGAACTATATTCGAACTATAGTTTCAAATGGTCATTTTGACCGTGTTACCGACAGATAGACAGACAGACAGACACAGGTGAATTTACGTTCTGCAGATCCTAGCCTTTCAGTCTAGTCAATTAACCATTTCTTAATTGTTTCCTAACTGTTTATTAACTGTTTATTAATTGTTTATTGATTGCTTGTTGATTGCTTGTTGATTGCTTGTTGATTGCTTGTTGATTGCTTGTTGATTGCTTGTTGATTGTTTATTAATTGCTTGTTGATTGTTTCTTAATTGTTTCTTAATTGTTTACTAATTTTTATAAAACTTAACCAAAGGGTAATCGAGGAGGGAGTTCAAATCTGCGGTCAGTTTTTTGAAATTTTTCTTTGGACCCACCTTTTTATACAAAGAACCACTTTTTTTGCAAAAAGGAATTCTATTATAAGGATTGACCAAAGGATAATCGGGGTCGAGGAATTCGAATATGATATTAGTTTTTTAAAATCTTTTTCGAATCTGTTTTTTCACACAAAGAACCATTTTTTTACAAGAAAACTTTTTATAAGGGTTGAACGAATGATAATCGAGGACGAGGAATTCAAATCTGAAGTCAGTTGCATAAAAATTTTCGAAGATCAATTTTTCGAACAAACGACAAAATTTTAACAAAAACTACTTGTTTTTATGAAGTTTAGACAAAGGCAGGTGAGGTCGAGAAACTTGAATTTGACTTCGATTTTTTCAATTTTATACATGAATAGCTTGACGGTAGTTTAGAAACACGATTTCTACGAGAAAGAGCTCGGCGAGTCTTTAGAGAAGCGTTACTTGCTATCTTAATAGTAACCTGATATCATTTTCACTAAATACATATCAAAATGTACTGCATCAATCGTCGTCAACAGAACAAAAAACTCAAATTGCTACTCTATTCATATATATGACTGTGTATTAACCTATGATAAAGACAAAATCAAATAAGAAAACTGAACATACAGTTTTGTATATTTTATTTTCCAAACGTTTTATATTACAAGTAGCGCGAATCCAAGAGATTTGGTGTTCTTTTTCTGAAAGAAAAATCTATCATTGTATGCTTGAAACAAGAATTCATTCCGTAGTCGTAGATGTTTTTCCAGGGATGGACAATTTCGATTTTGACTCGGAACTAAAACGTAACGATTTCGATACAGTTTCGATTCAAAAAAAGCCAATTTTATTCATGTCTAGTTTTTCCATCGACAATATACTAGTTACTTATCTTATTTTCATATTATCGCAACTATTGCTCTCTATATAAACAAAAATTGTGCCAAAAATGATTTGAAAAGTGAGTTATTGATATTTTAAGCAAAATCTTTTCGTAACACTATTACAATGATGCTGATCAAGTATTATTTTGATAATATCTTCATGTAGATAAAAGGAAAAACATGTCTGCTGTTTCTCACAAAAAGATCATACAGAACAGTTTAAACAATATGTGATAGCAGAAATTGGTACTTCACATCAGGATGCATAAATAATTTCAAGCAAGATACAATATATTGCAGTGGAGAAAAATACAATTAATGCTTAGTGAGTACATTTTATAGATATATAGAAACGATCTTCCGAATAATAAAGTACATTTTCTTACATTTTTGGTTTAATCTACAACATGATATAAACATCTATTTCGAATTCTGAAATACTTATGTCTAAAGTGTCGCATTCCACAGAAAAATCCATATATAAATAATTAGGTATACTTACGATGAAATTCACACTAGAATATATTTCAGCTGCTTTTATGCGTCTTGAAATCAAACCGTTTTATGTATTTATATTCAATGGAATGACTTGATTTTAGCTGAGTGATATTTATTTGCGTGAATCAATCAACCGTGCTATTTCATACACCTTATAATGATATAGATATGATGAATATTTTTCACATGCGTCTTGTTCATTACACTATATTATACGGTTGTCTTTCTTTCGATTCTTTTTTCGATGTAAGAAAAAAAACAAACGAATACATTTATACACCATAGTCTTTTTACTATACATTTTTTATTACATAGGTGACGCGGGCAGCCAATTCGAGTAATTCCATTGGCGATGCGCTTAGGAATCTATGGTCTTTTTGATTTCAGACTGAATTTCAAAAGGAAAAAAATTCATCGCACCTTTTTCCACCCCTATGGGACTAACGGAACTACGGCACTTCATAGGAGTACACGGAACTTCATGGAACTATCGGACTACATGGATCTATAGGACTCTATCGGACTTCATGTGACTATTGTTGGGCTTCATGGAACAACACAGAACTTCATGGTACTATAGGACTTTATAGGACAACACGGAACTTCATGGTACTATGGAACTTTATAGGACTTCATGAGACTATGGAACTTCAGGGGACTCTATGGACCTTTCATGAAGTCTCATAAAGTCCCATACTCCCATGAAGTCCCATTGTCCCTGTAATTGAATTTTAAATTGGGTTAAATTATTTTTTCTGAATTCAATCTGAAATCAAATAGACCATTGTATGGCGCTTAGGGAGATATTCCAATTGTTTGAAGAGGATTCCAAGTATACCTCAATAAACTCGATCTGATGGAACGATTTGAGCATTTTCAGAAGGGAATCGCTAATGGAATTTTAACTGTAGTCTGTGTAATCTCTAGTTGAATATCATTACTTTGGCGTTTTTATCCTTATAGTTTCACCTATATAAAGTCTGGTTACACCAGTAGATAGAACTCATCGAATTACACTAAGAACTTTCTTGAAACAATTACAACATCTCCCTAGGTGAATCGTCGGTGAAATTACTCGAACTAGCTGCCAGCTTCACCTACGTTTTTTATTTTCTGTTTTTTCTAAGCAGGACTCAACATTTTTGTTCTAATAATATCATTCAAATACATCACGTATTTTCCTTGCTAGTTTATATTATCTCTTCTTTTTCTTCTGATCATTCTTTGATGCTTTAAATTTATCTATGCATATGTATAGACTCTCCTCAATTATTCTTAAAGTCAGATATGGAGAGACAAAAACGTCTTCACTTAGCTTTTCTTAGGTATATTGAACTATATCTGCGAGAGCAGGTTTTCTTCCAATCCTAAAAACTTGCACACATGATTATTAAGTCTGACCACCCCTCTACGGTGAACAGAAAAAAGGTGATCAGGAATAATTCATTGAATTTATGCAACTATCAATTGAATATTTTATGTGCATACAGTTGATATTCAGTATTGACCATTTCTGCATGAACAGTCCTCCTGACTTTGAAATTCACGAAAAAAATAGATTCTTAATTTTTGTAAAATTTGTTGATTTGAGCAACAGTACATAATGTCTTCGTGAATAATACTTTATAACAATTAGAGAATAATTTTTGTCATATAGTATATGTGTCTAATAGGCATAGAAAAGGTGAATTGTGAATCTATAGGAAATGCACAACTTTCCTAAAAAGTGTGTTTTTTGTGCCTTTCTTTTTACCGTTCTATATAGTATCGGATCAGAAAACAGTTAAAAAGTTTAGAGCTCGTATTTTAGTCACTGATAGCAATATCGGCAAACTACCACAACCGCTAAAGGATTGTGTTTTTCAACCTACTTATATTCACATACTATGTGTTTAACCAGAACGATTTATGCATTGTTTTAGTTTGAAACATCTATCATACAGAAAAAACAAGATAGTCGTTCTACTTAAAAATATCATATTTTAATCAATCTATAGATTGAAAAAAGAATTCATTAGTAGTTATGATAATCTAACGACATTGCTACAGTGACTACAATATGAGGTCTAAACTTTTTCACATATTGGATGATTCACTAGCTCCTTAGATGTGCTTAGAAATAGCACTGAATATCCAGGAGTTTAGGCAAAAGTAACAGATGTTTTTAGCTGAAATTGTTTTCTGATTGGATGCTACACGGAACATTGAAAAAAGATGCAAATACATACTTTTCCAAATCATAGTACATTTCTCATGGATTTTCCTCAAATTAAATATCATTCAATTGTTCTTTTAATAGGCAAAATAGTGGAAAGCGTATAAATCGCGTCGAACTTAGGATTATCCCAAGAAAACGCTATATCTGCATTTTAGACACCTTTCTAACCAAGGATTTTGTTCTTAGTATTCTTTATAAGGTCTTGACCACTTGAATGTGAAAATGCTAAGAATCTGAATTCAAGTCGTAAGAGTAAAGAGAATAGATCGTTATGACAAAAAAGCATTAAAAATCTGTTTCAGTTAGAGGTGGCGCGACTGGGGGAGGAGGTGTCGGGGATGTGACACCTCCACAATAATAAAAAAATTCTTGTTTTTTCACCAGAGAACAAGTCTATAAATAAAAATACAAGAGTATAGAAAGAGGGAGAACACCCCGTACCTTAAGAAGTAATGATCGAAGATGACTCATCAACACTTCGATAAAACTGTTCGAGAAAGAGTTGTTAGAAAACAGTTTCCATGAAGACAGTTTTCTTAGAATTTTGAAGAATTTTTGCTTCGCGAATCAAGTTTTTCAATAATTTTTCAATTGTATTACTACCTTTGACTTCTAAAATTTGATATGGTAAACAGTACAAAAGTCTTTGGAGAAGTGTCAAATACTGTAAAACGATATAGCCGACGTCTGAACTAACTCAATTCGTTTTTTGTTAGAAAGAGCAATTTCTAAGCTACAAATTATGTACCATACATATTTCTTGAGAATGAATCGGAGGAGGAAGAAAAGCCAAAAAGCAAACATCTCTAGAAAAATTCTTCCAACTTCACTATTGAATAATATCATTTTCTGTCTTGTTTTTGTTTTTTCATATATTAGAAGAGAAATGAGAAAGCACGTTCTATCATGTTTTTTGTAGTACAAAAAGTTCTCTTTTTAATGATGTTTTGGAAGTTACATTTATTCCCGGCTTTTGTGAAACACGATCTGAAAGAGAGTGTTTAAGGGTAGAAATTTGGACCCCCCGCCCCACAGACCGTGAGCAACAGGCAAGATTAGTATCACAGACCGTAAACGGCACCATTACAGAGAGCGACCGATACTTAGTAACTCTTACTATTCTAGCATAGACTGTAATCTATAAAGCACTAAAGACTATCACAGACACTTATTTGGACAAATCCTGGATACCTGGTATGCAGTATACGCAGCTTCATCGTGTTTCACATTTTTAATCCCGAAAGGATTGCGCTAACAGCTTTTATATCTATACACAGCTTTTTTCTGTAAGACACCGAATAATTCGATCGTTCTCATTATTTAAACATTTTACAACGATAAAAAAAGATTTTTTTGAATTATTTTTTTCACTGAAAACTCGACAACTAGATATATTTCGGCCAAATAATGGAAAAACAATTCAGTTCATGTATAAATTCTGGAAATGATGGTTTTTGCGAAAGGATCAATTTGACAAAAATTTCGTGTTTTAAATTTTATTGATTAAAGAGTCAAGAATGAATCCAACCAAGTTTTTCAAAGTTGATGGTGACTGAGTTTTTGATGTGCTGCAGTCTGGTTTATTTCGATTTCAAGTTCGAGCCACACAGCTCAAAATAATTAAGAAGTATAGACTTCAAAATTGCAAAAGTATTCCAAGAACTTTTTAGAAGTATTTGATTTTTGGATTTTCCTCCTTGTAAGATTTCTTATGGAAAATATTCTGATGCAAAATGCACAGTTCAGACATTGCTCTTTCTAACAAGAAAAAAGTTTGACTAGTTCAAAAGTTGGCAATATGGTGTCACAGAAACCTACATTTCTTCAAAGTTTTATTGGACTGCTTATTATTTTCATTTGTGAAGTGACATTAAGCATGGGAGAGACTTGTTTTTTGTTCAAATTAATGATCATCTTTCAAAGCAAAAGGTTGGAACGTAGTCGTCTTTGTCAGTTCAATATAAAAAAGAAAGTGTCTTTCTTGTTTTCATTCTAAAAACTAAGTTTCCGTTTAATTCATTTTGTAGATTTCTCCAATCAATCTTTGGAATACTGTTCTGCACCTACCAATACGTAATTGTCAAGTCTAATCTGACTATTGTGTCATCACAAAAGCGAAGATTCCAATCAAATAAACAACTTTTGCTGCATGCTATTTTGTAGAAAAGTTGGCTGAAGTAAAAATAAAGGAAAATTTATGTTTACATTCGCGATAAAAAAATGACTCTTTCCATCGTGTTTGAAGATCAGGTACACAATTACTTATGACTCCTGTGTATGATAGAAGGAAGTAAATGATTACTTGCAAATGTCTTTTTTACAACAACATATAAATAAATAAACAAAAGAATACAGAATGTATTGTATTAAAATACAATCTTGAGGGTGAAGGTGAATTTCCACTTTTTTATTTGAACAATTTATCACATCTAATCAAAGATCAGTTTTAATTCTTAAATCTTGAAGAATATTTTTCTTTACTTTTTTTGATTTAATATTTCCTTTATTTGTTTCGAATCAATATAAATTGTTAGCTTTTATATGATAAATAATAATGATGAGATGTTGATCATTTTTACTCAAATATTTTGATGTTAAACCTTGGCATATATCATAATTATATCTTGATTGTTTTGTGTTATTGTATTCATTCAACATTTTTTTGATAAACTTCAAACGTACTTTTAGTAGTTCTTTCCATAGGAAACTTGATTCGATTGTTTTTCTATATGTTTTCATTGAGTTGACTTAGAAAAACAGAGAAAACAGTGAGGCCAAAATAGACATGTTTTCATTTGTCTTATCTTGAAATTTTTCATACCGTAATGAATTTTAATATGAACATTGCATCTTATGCCATAATGATCAAATTGGACATGATTTTTTGTAGTTCCACTTCTACTAGTTTAAATGACCTATTTATAGATTCCGGTAAATTCTGTGATTGATCTTCAGCAATTGTATTTAATAAAATAGGTTGTTCTTGAATTATTTGATATTTAATTTTTCCCAAGAATATTATCTATCTTTTAGTATTTTTTGAAAATCAAACATCATATTTGTCAAAACAAGATGTGTTTGTATTGCAATTGTTTCATCGACTGATACTTTCGATATTATAGGTAAAGTTTCTTCTTCCAACAAACTTTTCCCTGCAAATGCCAACTGACGACTAAAATCATCATTTTGATTTTTTTTTATAAAGACATGTGTAAATTAAATATCCTAAAAATTCATTTGTGGTTAAATTACCCTTTAATGCAGCACCTTTCAAATATTCAACACTTTCATCTGCTTAACAACATTTCTGATGTGTTGTTAAATCGTGAAAGTTTTTCCCCTCTATCATAGTTTTGCGTTTCTTCTAGAGATACAACGGTAAAACCGGTGAATATACAGTGACCGTACCAAAAACCTACAATGAAGACTGGTGAATTAGCACTCATCACTTCTTTCAACTCAAAGATGTATGAATAAGATCAAAAATCGATCATCACCGTAGGTCCCTAACTCGTTCACTGGTCTTTAATGATGAAGATGGAAAGTGCATCCCTAGTTTCTTCATTTCATCAGTCTCTTCAATCAAGTGTAAAAGATCATCGGCAGTAAAAGTTTTGAAAACGATAGATGTCGATAGTTCGAGCTAGTTTTTCTTCACTTTTCATATTTATTTAGGTTTTCAACAATACATTAAAAATATCATGGAAAAATGAGGAAATCATAACGTATAGAAGAATGCGCAAAGATGAGGAATGATATCAGCTGATATTAAAATATATTCGACATAGCAGAATCACCAAAAGCAGTCAGTACAGTTACCATGATATTCATGTCAAAATAAACTACTAAGCTAAAAAGAATGCATAGATGAATGAAAATTTCTACATAGTGACTGTAAAGTTATGCTTTAGCGTACCAAGATAGATAGACGCTCGGTTGACTTTCGACCGACGTCACTACCACGTGTTTTTATGAATTTTCCTTGAAATTCTGTAGGATTTCGAATCAAGATGATTATGAAGGTAGTTGTAGAGGATAATAAGTTAGTCAGTCTAGAGATCAATATACACAACTGTCTCTCTTGAACATCCTTCAGAATAACTACGATAATATAGTCAATTGTATTTCTTTCAAAATTTATCTTATTTAGGTTGACTATCTTTTCGACTTCAATATGAATGAATTATATCGAATATTCACGAATTTCTTGATTATAATGTAGTTTAAGATTCTAAACCTATCTGGTGATGAACCCTCAAGCAAGCTTCGAAACAATCATTGTATGTTGCTTTGAATTTACCCTTATCCTCAAAAATCTTTTAGTTATAAGCGAATGCTACTCTTTATCTTAGAAAAACATGAGTAAGTTGGTTTTTTCCATCTTGTATGTAACTAAGACTACCTGAGAAGCAAGACATAAAGAAGAGATTAAAGCCTTTATCTGTGTCAATATAAACGATTAGAAAGGTAATTGATGAAGAAAAAAAATATGTGTAAAATAAATATCAGCATTGTTTAAATAATATTACTTATTTCTGGCTTCGAAGAACATTCATTATTCACTAATTCAAGTCCTCGTATCGTACAACTTTGACCGATCTACTCTATTCGTGTAAGACATGGGTGGAAAAAGCTCCAAGCGACCTTCTAGCTGTCTCAGAGTTACAACTGGAGTCCTGCAGGACAAACTTTTTTATTGTCCCGAAAAATCCCGTTTGTCCGGTTAACTGATAGGGATATAGAAATATTGTTTTGTGAAAGATGAACACGTCTTTTCTATACTATCAGTAGATAAGACAGATTTACGTAGATAATTATTGGATGGACTAGCTAGCTTTTCATTTATACAGTTGGCCGCACAATATCGAACAAAGAATACCTATGAATCTAGATCAAATTATTAATTAGCTGCTTACCAAATGAAATATTGAAACATGAATGAACATTTAGTTGCTTGCAGCCGAAATGTAAGAAAAAAAGAAGTTATTTTTTAGAATATAACTGCATTTTAAACACCCATCCTCATGCATACACTAATTGATACATAGAATATACTAATTAAAGGAGATGATTTGTTTAAGTTATAGTAGCAGTGAAAGATCTGATAAGAATAAGTGGAAAAGATCAACTTTGAAAGGATCTGACAATATTTTTTTCTCCATTTTTCTATTACTTAGGATGGTTCGTACGTAGTTTTATGATAAAAAACTGAATATCTTCACTCTATTTCAGTCAAATAGTCTGATTTTTTTATCAATGCTAGAGATTCATTCAAAATTTTTTTCATCAAAAAACCTAAGTTGAGCCAAAACTGTAGTTTCAATAAGAAAATGTGGTCTTGTACGGGCTTTTAGGAAGATTTCGGTACATTAGGCGCTCCAAATCTGATGTGGGAATGGAAATCATTATAACTTTATTCTGTTCTACCTAACTAGTCTAAATTCTTCCCTAAGTGGAAAGGAATGTCCATCGCTGAATTCATTTATTTGTGTTAATCTAGGCTACTATTTAAAAATTCTGAGACAAATAGATGATTTCTCTATTCGACCCTAGACTAGGCTACATTTTCTTGTTGAAGCTATAGTATTGGCTCAATTTAGATTTTTCTATAAGATTTTCTGACCAAAAAAATTTTGAATAAATCTCTATCATCGATAAAAAAGTAAGACCATTTGATTGAAATAGAATGAAGATATTCAGTTTTTTTATCGTAAAACTACTTACGAATCATCCTGTATTATTTACTTAAATATTGAAATATTTGTTAGAAATAGGGAGCCTCAAATTTACGACGTGTTTTCATATGTGAATCTAGGAAATTCGGGACATCGATTTTTTTCTGAAGAGTCCTGATCCCGAATGTCTCACGGGACGGGACAAACGGGATTTTTCAGGATTCGGGACTGTCCTGCAGGTCTCTATTCTTGACAAATCAATTTTTGTTAATGTGATCAAAACGATATGTACAGGATTTAATAAAACATGTCCACGTTTTACATGAGATCGAAAATTAATTTAATTTCAGATGATGGAACACATTTACCCAAATATGGTGCGGGTTATGTTGGAAATATCATATTTAAAAATAAACCATTGAAGAAATTCTAGAAAATTGGTAAGCTTTTCTAGAATTTTCATTGTTCAATAAAGATATTTCTGATTGAAAATAGTTTAGAAATACTTATTTCGTCGCTCGTTCATTATGAATCCATTTTTTTTATTAGAACTATATAATAAACTAACAAAATTGCTTTTTCAAATTTCAGAATTGCTGTAATAAAGTTCATTTCTTAAATTGAAGATCAATGAATTGTTTTTGTCACCATTGTGTTCTATCAATTGTAATATAATGATTTCACTTCGTGTATAATTATCCTCATCTATTCATGATAGATTTTGTTTCTCTTCATTTTATTCAGGTAAATCATAGACTTGTTCAACATGACATATCTCCGATTGAAATTTCATAATAAATATTCTATTGAACTATCGATGAATAATGATGTTCAGCAATCAATTGCAACACTCATATTTGTCCCACCATTAGCATAGATTTGTGATAAGACATTTCTTAAGTTTTCGATATCGATGTCGCTGAATTTCTTCACTGTTTGAATGATTGATATTTTGCTTTCGAATGTTATTATACCAATTTGATCATTGGCTTTTAAATGATCCAAAACTTTTAAAACAACTTCAATAGTAATGAGCAATTTTGAATGAATATTATATTTTGTAGTCTTTCCATTATTAGGAAAAAAAATTCAGTCTTGTAAAACTTTTCTTCATTGAACATATTTACGTACTTTGTCGAATGACGTTGTTCACAATGATAATGCTGAAATCTATTAATGTCAATACAAACTAGTAGATTCATTGGATTTCGTTGATAGGTGCTTTCAGGAACGTTCGAATTCAATCCTAACAGTATTCTTCTTTATTTTCCGAGAAAGGACTTTTAGCAATAGGCATGGAATAAGATAGACAAAATAATTGTTTATTATTAAATGTCGTGTGATTGATTTCCAGTATCAAAAAAAAACAATCATTAAAAAGATCTTCATACGATAACGAGACACATTTTTATAGTATTATGATGGTACAACTTAAAAAACCATCATGACGTTGTGAGACGAATCAGTATGTATACAGGATGAAAAATAATCTGATATCAACTCATCATCATATATGAAAAGATTGTTTTTCACAAAGTAAAGTTATTTCATATGCGAAGCGTAACTTTTCGTAACACATGGAAAAATCACTATTTGTTTCATTTGATTTCTTTTTACCACAAAGTAAACAAACCTATGAATAGAATGTATTGTAAGTCTCCTGAAATTTATTTATTCGTTCAGAACAAGTGTTAGTATCATTTACATTTAATTTTAACCGAATCTTTTCTTAGTCATCACATGTCATTTCAAACAGCAAAAAAGTATTTCAATTATATCATTGAAAAAGTCTAACTGATGCGCATGAATTTTTGTATGCGATGATGACCATAATCGGCAACATATAGATTCATTTGAGAGTCAAATGCAATACCAGTAGGATAAAGAAGACCTCTTGCGGATGCTGCAGATATACCAATACCAACACCAGCAATGGTAGTACCACTTGAAAAGGATGAATCAGTAGCACAAAACATTTCGATTCTATTATTGCCACAATCACTTACATAAAAGTTTCCATACTTATCACGTATGATATCCCACGGACTATACAGCAAAGATGGTATGTTTCCCTGTGTAGAATTCATACCAGCAACAATACTTCCACTTGTCGCTCCTAACGACCAAGCGACAACCGTATACATTGAATAGTCATTGATATAGAGTGTATTGCTTTTTGAATCGAGAACCATACCCATCGGTTGACGTAGTTGACTAGAGGTATACCCTGATGAACCATTACCTGCTACAAGAGTGCCATTCAAAGCACCTGATGGCCATTGTATTACACGGGGATATGATGAATCTGCAATGTAAATATTACTCATGTCATCAACATACATTGCGTAGCTATAACCAAATTTATCTAAAGTCGAACCAGATACTCCAGTGGAACTGTCGGCTACTGTTGAACCATTCGAAGCACCGTATGGCCAAAGTTGAACTCGATAATGAGCTGAATCCATAATGTAAAGATTTCTTTGTGAGTCAACATGAATCGATGCCGGCTGGTATAATGTGTTTGAGCCTATAGTTGTCACACCAGTAACACCAGCAACTATTGTTGCATTTTGTGTTCCACTGTTGTTCGACGGTATACTTAATACTCGATGGTTGTTAGTATCGGCGATATAGACAACATCATTCGAATCGATAAATATATCTCTTGGGGAATTCACTTGGTACAAGGAACTACCAGCTGAACCGTTTCCAAATATCGTTATACCAACTGGATCCCATTGAAGGGTATCACCTAATCCAACAGAAATACGTAGAAGAAAAAAGCATTCATACTTCAACAACTCTTACATGAAGACAGTGTCAATGTGCTCGTTGATGATGATGATGATGTAGTTGTTGTTCCTTTTAGTAGATAAAAATCAATATGAGGTCTATAGATAGTCTTCGAATCTCACTTGTCAGTAGAACACCTAAAATGATGGATATAGAGATGGCTGTTGTTAACAAACCAATCAACGATCCTTGTAATCGAAATTTGCAAGGGGACGAAAGACATTGTTGTTTGCTCTCTCTAATGAAAGAAATGTTGCATATGATTCAACTGTTTCCTTTTTCTACTTCTGAAGTGTTAGATCAAATGTTGTAGTGGAGATCGTATTTGGAGAAATGAGTCTATTAGTTGACTCTGGAGTAATTTGATTTGATCTTTTTGGACGATTAATTAAAGCATTAAAACGAGGATCAACAATTGCTTGGATACCGTTGAGTTGATTAGATGAATTAGTTAGTTTATTGCTTTTCGCTTCTTGAACAGTATATTGTTGTTGCAAAAGACTGATACTCATTTTTTTTCTTTTATCTCAATGAAAGAATGAGAAAGAAGGTAGAAAATGTAGGCACAATTGATTTGATATTCATAATCAAAAATGGCTTTTACTGACTTATTGCTTTCTTTTTCAATTTATTGTTAAAAATAAACTATTCAATGCAGAATTATTTTGAAAATGCAATTAAAAAAAACGATCGAATCCAATAAAGAATGAAGTCAATAAAGAAAATGAATAATCAAAAGTATGCAATCTCGTCACAGGAAACAAGAAAATATATATTGAAAAGTACCTCTGACTCTTTTTTGGTGAAGTCCTACATATATTTTAATTATCGTCACCAATGAATTTTCTTCGGTAGCAGGTGTTGTTTGAAGCTATCCCATGAATACTATAGCAAAGTCAACAATATAATATCTTATTTATGTAATAAATGAAATGGAGTAGAATTCTAAAGAACTTAGAAGTTTGTTGGGTACAAGTATAGTTTAAGCACACCGAATGTCGAAGTTATTTTTGATATACTTATTAATAAACAACTGACTAAATTGAATATTCCACTATGGAATGTATGATCAAAAATGAAAATTTTTGTTAATAAATATATCTCACCCTCAGCTTTAAAATTTTAAAAGTCAATTAGTTGGTTTTGAAATATAAAGTACTAGATTTTTTATTCATATAGTAAATAGCATGTATATAATGGAATTTGAGAATGATAGTAATTATGGGCAAGGATGAATATAAAATGGAGATGGATAAGATTAGAAGTAGGAAGTAAGTGGAAGCATAAGTGAGCAAGAATGAGGATTTCAGAGTAAAGGTGCGTAAGAGTGAATGTAGTGCACAGTCACAATATTCTCAAACGTATCTATCTAATTGCCTTCTATTAGGGGATCATGTGTTATGGAGAAATACAGAAAAGGACATTGATGGGGCCTCCGAGCAGTTGGTCGCGCCCATATATGTAGAAAAACAAAGAAAAGAAAGGAAAAGAAATAGAAATAGAAATAGAAATAGAAATAGATATAATACCAATAAAGAAAGTAATAATACGATATCATTATGATATCATCTTAAACAATAAAAGAAAAGAGAGAATATAAAGAAAAAGTGATTACAAAAAAAAGAAAGAGAGGAATATCAGCAATAGCCCCTAACAGTAAGCAATACATCTGAATAGTTCTGAACAAGTAACACGCTGATCCTTTGGACCTCTTTCAACTCAATCCTAAAAGGATTCACAAAACATTACGTTTCTCGTGGTAGAATAATTCCTCGAAACAATGCTTGAATAAAAACACTGAACTTTTCCCCACAAATTTTCTAATCCATATAATGAATAGTACTTTATATACTGATTACAACCCCAAAATATTTGCACTACCTTGTTTTTCACACTATTGATTTCACTTCTTCATCTAACTTACATTGTTTCATAGCAGTGCCACCAAGAGCATCTCATTACTTTTCCAATCAAATTTCTCCTTAACTTAATATCAGCTCCCAGTACAGTTAGTTAACTTTTTCTCGTTCATTTCTCGAACACAAAATATTTCAAAAAGGAATCACATAGACAGCTTAGAAATATGTAGACATCCAAGTATTCGTTAATAAACCACATACACTCACTCTTCTAATTCGTCACATTATGTTGATGGAAATACCAAAAACTAATTAATTGCATCATTTAATAATCCTGAAACGTGATTGGTTGACAAAATTGATCATCCAGCCACTAAGCAACCATTGCTATTTCCATTTGCTCAACTAATGCTTTTAGGATTGCGACTAAACCTATCAGATCTTACAAATAGAATCAAATTACTGATCTACTTGAGCTTCTCTATGTGATTATATAGTTTTCGAAGAGTTTCATACGGAATCCGACGCAATCGTAGGAAATCGGGAGAAATTCTTTAGAATCTTTAAGAATTCTCAGAATTCTTAGGGATCCCAAAGAATCATTGGAGTTCTGTAGAATCCAAGACGCCGGGATTTTGCTCATTCCCCTTGGTGCAGCTACAGCCGACCTAGCTAACGATTTACCTAATGAAACATGAACTCAACCACAAGAAACAACGAAGACAGCAAAACAACAGCATAAAAAGAATAAAGAAAAGGCATTAATTATCCATTACAAACATGAAAAAAAGATTTCGATCCTGCAAACGAGATATGCATCAAGTTTACGTAGCTCTCTTTAAACATACATCAGTAGCAGACGCTAAGATAATTGTTGGCAGTTGAAACCATCATTATCGAAAAGCATCGAAGAAAAAAGTGAGCACCAAAGATAAATCAACAGTCAACATGAAACTATTATCTTTCGTTTCTCCCTTATAGAGCGATGATGACAGTAAGAACGAAGAAAGACCACAATAATACAAGACACTTCGATTCATCAAACAAAGCAATCAAGACCAAACATCGATCAAAATAAAAGGCATTGAATTCGAACATAACTCTAGTTCTAAATTGACACTACACCTACAATACTCCCATAAAGTCATTTTTTTTTTGTAAGCTTCAAAACCTAAATAAATGTCTATACTATTCGCCTATCATTAAAAGCTTCCACTAATCTATTCGACTTGATTGTTAATTGAATCGAACTAGAGATAAAGCCATCTGATGAGGCTTGTGACTGAGTCGAAACCGCTCATCGTTACTGTTCTCACTCCGAAGCACGATTTAATTGTTATTAAATTGAAGGCATCTTCGTCGACATCCTTGTGACGCCACTTTATGCCATATCTTATTGTGTGTATTAGAACTTCATTTTCATAACTCCTTTTATTTCCTTGTTTTGACAATATTATTTCTCATTATATTAATCGGAAAAACGAGTTGTTCTTGTTGTAGTTCGCGCTGGATGTAGTGGAGGACTATTACCTATCGAAAAAGAAAAGAAAATCATAGGTCTTGATTTTGGGCTTGAATTGCCATCATGTTTTTAAATGACGGTGGATAGATCTTGACGTCTGTAGTACCGTTTATCACACAGCTCCATTAATCTCTCTGAAGTTAGTATTTAGGGAGATCTTGTTCAAATTTGTTTCGTAGATGATGTTCTCGAAAATACTTTTTACATATTTTCGACAATAAACCAAAATGGACGTTTTCTCTTAAAGGAAGGTAGCTCTTAACCTTTTTTCTTGTGAAAAGTTTTCGATTTCTAAATGTTTCCTATATCTATTGCCAATAGCCAAAAACTGTCATACATTTTAGCCATATAACTGAAGTGTAAGGTCAAAAGAGTCCGGAGCGCATCATTCTTTCTTGTAGTTAGTGATTTTGTTTTTCAGTGGTCAGATTGAAAATTCTGGGCACTAGATCCCGCAGGAAAGATGCAGTGAAGTCATTGTATCGTGCAGAATAACATGAAAAATCGCTGGAATGTGGAAGTAATATACTGGTGAAAGAACTACCGGATTTTTCCGGACCGGACAGTTTGGCCTGAGTAGACTTTCACCTGCATGGTTACAAAAACTACAATTTTGGATAGATAGCCTTTTGGAATAACGGTTCTTTCTATTTAACGAGTCTACTTTCTGTGGACGGATAAAACATGTTTGTAATCAGGTGAGCTTTAGATTGGTCGATTATCTAAGAAAACAAACTGCGACTGTAGGCGATAGAGTTTAAACAGACATGATTTGACACTGTTTGTCAGTGTGCTGTACCATTTTATTTTGCTTATTACTCACTTTGATATTCTTCTTTCGTTAAATTCTGGTATTCATATGTTTTAAATGTATATTTGGCCATATTAATGCATTCATATTATTAGTATGGCATTGAATGTTGTCTGATCGGAGTGTTGCATCATACCGTGTCTGACTAGGATTACAATCAGATTTCGAAAGCAATGTGAGGCAGTCGTAGTGCAAACGACAGCAACGATCACTTTCATCAACGAAACGAGTTGACATCAAGTCCACTACATTCTATGAGTTACACCTGAAAACAAAGTGTAGCAAAGTGACTGTTTCCAGGTAGTTTTCAAAATGGCATACTCACCAACATCCGTGCGATTTATAGTCATCAACGACCGGTTTCCATAATGAATACTCGATCATATGACTAAGCGGAGTGGTGAATGTTGTATCTTCTACTCCGAGAAGAACAACACACAGGGAAAACTAAAGTAAAGCAGCCATTTTTTACTTATACTTTTTCACAATGAAGAAACTGAATGAGTAAAGACACCAAGTTATAAAGATTAGGATTGAAAGTTCAGTTATTTGAAAAACAATAATCTATTTCTGTGTCCTTGAAAGAGGATTCACAAATTTAATCGGATGAAAATGAAATGGTCAATGAGTAACGTTATCAGCAGATGTAACGCTCTCGCTTGCATGCATTCGACGCATGGTATTTGTCCTTGTTTCGTACTTTATGCTGTACTTTGGTATTAACTGATTCTGTTCTTGTAACTTTGTTGTTTCTTCTTTTTGATGTATGAGTATATAAGCACGTGTTTTGTATAGGAACGATGCGATTCTCGATAGGAAGAAATACAAACAAGCGTAGTGTCATTAGTGCATACATTTCTTCCATTAGGAATCATCACGGCAGGTATATCACTCATATAAATCAGAATCATCATTAGGCACTTAGTCATTCTCCTTCAAATAAAAAATATTTTCGTCTTTTTGTGCCCTTAATCTTTTGGAGAGCTAGAATGCTATGCAGAAAGTTAAAATTTCTCTTATTCAGTCAGAGTACAATCGATGATACGAAAGCACTAGTATTCAATCGAGTTGAGTTTAGATTAAGAGTGTCTTTTTTTCCGAAATGATATTGGAAAAGAAGATTTGAAGCAAGGAATCAAAAGGGAAACAGCAGACTTTTGGACTTGAAGTTACTTTACGCTACTTCACAAGTACTTTGATCTACTTTCAACTACTTTAAACGACTTTTGTACTTTGCTGTAGTTTTCTATTTGAAGCCTGCTGTTTCCCCCTTGCAAAGAATATTAGATTCTCGCACAATTATTTATCAAGACTTTCATTTGTCTTATAACGGTGAGGGTGCAACTTTAATCAAGTACAAGTACTTTCGTGCAAGTATAAGTCCAATTACATGTACTTGCGGTACTTGTACTCGTCCTAACTCTGCCTTGAACAAATCGAAAATTGAATAATCATACATTCATTTCTCTAAAAAACTATCATATAAAATCTCTTTTATATACTGATATCGGTATTAGACCTTCACAAGCCCAAGTTTCGTTCAGAACTATTGAACTATTTGAAACGATCTGTTGAGCGAACGGAACTGGATTTTTCATCAGCTCTTTCGGTCATTTGAATGGAGTTCGTGAAAGTGAACTGGTGAAGCCCTAGACGGTATTGTAGGATTTCAACCATGACATTACGACTTTCAGCTTTTTATCAAACAATCAACATACACTTTGTTTTCAGGATGAGTTTTATTTGAATATAGGGTTCTCAGCAATGCAATTCTTTGCTTTGACTATGTATGCAGGAAGAACCTGAGTTCTAGAAAATCGATATAATAGGTTATGGATTTAAAATGAATAAGGGTAAGTTATATTTATACACCTCCGTCAATGTTTCCTAATATTTTATAAATCTAACTCCAATATATGCAATAGTACGGCTAAAAATAATAAATGCGATTAAAATTCGAAGTGAAGCATAAGTATCACTGTAGTTAAAACCACGTTCTTCAATAAATGTTTGTTCATTATATATACAAGATTTTTGGGTATTGTTAAAGGACAGAGGCGCATTAGGCTCTAAATCGGTCCATTCTCAAGCTTATTTTTAGAAATGATCAGATAGAGATAAAAAGTGGTGCTGAATTGTTTTTGGTGTTTTCAAGCGAGAAAAAAAACCGACCTAGAGATGATTTGTACTAATACATGACCCTACTCGGTATCACAAGATTCAACGTTTTTAGATGATAGAAGAGCACCATTCCAAGTTTGTATCGTTTGGATTTTTAAGACTTTCGAATTCACCATTAGTAAGACCAGATCAAATTGCACAATTCGTGTACGAAGTTGCTATTCGTTTCCTTGTTCTATCAATTTTACTCAAATCACTTCTGTTAAGAACGGATTCATCATTGTCATTCTTTACAATATTTATTTATACATTAGGTCCTGTTTCATCCTCTAGATTCATTTGAAACACTCCATCTAATAAACCATTTTGTAGCCCTTTGAAAGCGCTACAAAACAGGGCTCTTTCTGAGAAGGGCAGATTGGCGTAGCGGTCTAAGGAGACTCCAAACTGCACGAGTATAGTGAATCATGCATTTTTGACAACTTCTTCATCAGTTATTCTAAATAAACGTTAATTTTTTGTAAAAACAAACAGCATATTTGAAATCAGCGAAGAAAACTGAAGAGGGATCCATCTCAACTGATTAATCGATATTTTAATCAAATATAGTGGACCTAGGGTTATTCACTATGCTCATTCTGAATATCACTATGATATGTGCCCATAGGCCTCCAGAGATCCGGTTTTTGGAAAATCAGTTTCCTATGAAAAAAACTTTTTTTTCTGTAATTGATTTTTTCATCATTTCACATGATAGAGTATGCTGAATAATCTACTAAAACCTATTTTTTGATCATTTAAAGAAGCTTTTGAACGATATACACGAATAGAGAGTTTGTTAGTGTCATAAATTTTTTAAATAGATATGCATTAGTAAGGTTAATGGAGTTAATGTTATTTTCATTTATTTAAATCTTCCTATGAAAATGATACCTAACGAAAAAATGATCAAAACAAAGTATTTTTGAACAGATTGAGCAGGCAATGAAGGCTGTTTCACCACATGGACTTTCTTGATACTTTTCGATGAAGACAATTCGAGGAAAGCACACTTGAAGAACATTTTGAAAATGACACTATACGAGACGAAAGTTGATTATGAACAAGAGATATTAATTTGATAATGTTGTTTCTTTCTCATAGATTGATATCAATTTGTTCGATTGCAACATGATGATAAATACGTTTAATTAAGATTTTCATTTGGCGATTGAAGTATCTATCTAATGGTTGAATGTCACATGTTGTATTTTTCGGTATCATAACTCTTTGAATTGATTTTGATTTTATATCTTGATAAAGCTTAGGATAATTTAGTCCTGAATAGAAATCAGATGAAAGTAAGCATTCTTTATCAACCGATGGATCCAAGCATTTCTCGTACGAATGCCGAACTAATGATGATGTTAATTTACCAGATTTTGAACATGTAATAATTACATTACTAGGCTGAAATAAATGCTTTTTAGCTGTCTCACTTATTTTTCCACTAGGTTCTTGTAGATATAAATACATTAGACCTACGAATTGTCCATTTAATGATATTGTTGGTTGCACCTTTTCCACTTACTAGCCTATTAGATGGCATACATAGTCATCATTTTCGTTTCGTTTATCTTTATTCTTCGTTTTATCTCATATATACCTTATTTTCTACCACTTCATTTAGTAGAAAACAGCTTTCTATTGTTCAAAATCTCCTTTAAATGGTCAAAAAATAGGTTTTGGTAGATTATTCGACATGCTCTATCATCTGAGATGATGAAAAAATCAATTACAGAAAAACATTTTTTTTCATAGGAAACTGGTTTTCCAAAAACCAAATCTCTGAAAGCCTATGAGCAGATATCATGGTGATATTCGGAATGATCATAGTGAATAACCCTAGGTTCACTATATTTAATTAAAATATCGATTAACCAGTTGGGACGGTTTCCTCGTCAGTAAAAAGGGACTCGTTTTCTTCGCCCGAAAAAGAGCGAGCGAGAAGGATTGAGTGCTCTTTCGAATAATTGAAGGGCGACACATCAGCGGCACTTTTTTCTTTTTCCTTTCCATTCTCCTGTAGACATGTCTATAGAAGAGAACGAGAACAAGAAGAATCACACTGTAAACTCCGCATCCATCCCTTGTCAGTGTTATCTTTTCACTAGATTTATCTTTTACACTCACAATAACAACCATTGATTGTAAATGATGACGGTCGTCTTCAGTTTAGTTTTCCAGCTGCTTTAAACAGGAACAAAGCACACCCGCCGTAAGGGCACACAACAAAATGTAGACAAAAAATATGGCAAAGAAGTGTAGTTCGGATATGGCATTTTCTTCACTCCCCTCTATTGTGTTTGACCAGGTAGTCATATGAGATATGCTGCATTTACGAACATTATTCTATGGCAAAGCTTGCTGTCGATCGTATCTCTCTACTCATTTTATTTTTTGGTAGATTATGAAAAAACGTCTCCTTCTATATATTTGCACCTCTCACGGCCATTTTCGCTCTGCGTCATATTTATTTTGGATAAGAGAGAGAGGTCTTTATTTATGCACATAATCCCTCGCCGCACACAGTAATATAATGTACAGAGTAACGCTACTCATTTTTCTTCATTCTTCTTTCACGATTAATACTGCACGCCCTATAGTGTGCTCCTGGTAATCTGTGAGACCAATTATCCTTTTTCAACACCACAATTCTGATTACGATTGACATGATGGATGCTCAAACTAATTATTTATCACTTGTTTTTACTGAATTAGGATGATTCAGGTGCTTTTTGTCGTTTTGTTTAGTTGTGGAATTAATTGTAAGCACTGAGAAGACCGATGAAGAACGGCCACAAGATGTCGTCTATTCGATCAGGACAAGGAAAGGTTCAACTAGCCTAAGTTTGGTTAAAATAGTTCAGGACATTTATCTGTAAGTATTGAGAACAAGGGGTCGATTAAAGTCAATCTTCCTTTGAAAGAGTAAAATATTTCATGACTGTCATACTAACATCCGATAAAATAAACGCAGTAAAAACCGTTTAAGACGAGTACAAAACGAGAAGAGGGGGCGTGCGTGTGCAAAGGTAAAGAGATCACTGTGTCTCTTATTCAGAACGAAAACGAAAGAGGGACTGTTTCTCTTGTACCTCGTTGAGTGTAAGAAGAGCTATTATTTACTCATTTTAAATTCTCCTCTCACCATCTACGCTGCGTAGAGCTCACGCTGAGAAGAGACATGGTGATACTCACCTAACTTAGTAGTCATTGCTTTTAGTAACCAAACGAATGAATAATACCGAAGAAAGTCTATGTTCACATGTTCATTTGGAAAGAGGAATTCCATAAGAAACCGCTTTTCCCGTTCGAGTTGCTCGAAATAGAATGAAACATACTCACCTGTTTTTTTTTTACATTAGACAGCTATCAATTCAATGTGTCGCTTCACAAAGTAACACGAACTAAGGAGGGAGGAGTTAGATCAATCATTTCGACGAATGAGAAAACTTTCCCAACAACTGTTGCATGAGTTTCCTCTGACACACATAGAATGACTCCCATCTCAGAAATCACTTTGGTGATATCCAAGGCCGAACTCGTTCGTGAGACAAGAATAACGACCAGAGCACAATGGGCATCCAGGCGGACATTGGGGGAAAAAGAGAAAATTGTCTTTATTCAAATACGAATACTATAGAATGTAGTTGTTCGAATAGACCATAGTGGAGTAGAAATGCCTATTTTGATATCGACCCCTTCGCATCTGTTATCTATAAACGACGACGAAGAGGAGGTTGTAAATTAGTTCGTATAGATAGCAGCATTTGGGCTGGAAAAAAAATTTGAGCCTACGACATGTGAATATTCATTCTTCGATATGACGTGGTTTCTAATCACTAGCCAAAGACAATACGAAACTCGGCCTTCAGGTCCTGACTTCCATTACATTGAGCTCTTGATTATTTCATGACCATGAAGTACACAAAGCCGCCGCATTGTACTTTCTAACTGCGTTCTAGTACACGACTATCTATACATTCGCAGTATGCAAGTGATAAAAGTTTCTCGTTGGCATCTCTCATCTAACGAGATGGGTAAAATAAATACTAAAAAACATTGGTTTTTCGTAAAATTTGAAAAATCGCTTACTAAGTACCAAAACTTTACTAAACGTGAACTCAAAGCACAGCGGTAGAGGTAGTTTGACGAGCGCTTTCGAATGAAACAGTTATAGTCAATACACGGATTTGGCAAAAAAGGGACACTTTTTTCAGGAGCTCTTTTTGTAAATTCTAGTAAAAATCGAATATAAGTTTGTTGTAGAATTTATAAAATTACTTTCAGCAAAATCTAATCTTCGTCATTTCCATAGCTATTATCACGCGCTATCTCTATTGAAAGCCGATAGAGTTTTTTTTTATTTTTTTACGGGCGTGAAGAAATCGTTTCTAAAGTAACATAAAGAGGAAGTGGGTTGAAAATAACACATATATGTGAGATTTATGTCATGGTATATGGATGCGATAATTTAATATTGTTTTCAAGGTACCAAAGAAGTAGCCAAACAATGTAAAGAACGAAGGATTGTCAAAGCTGCTGACGATGTGCAGCATGTCTCCGTTTGAAACAATACACTCATTTCTTTTGCACATTAGAAAATTTGTACGTTGCTTCTACATCATAAAAGAGAAACGAACGCGATGGTGCTATCAGCTAATTTTTCCGTTTTCAACTACCGAAGTCACATTCGTTCGTGCACGGAGAGAAAAAGGTTTTTGCTTGTTCTGCGCCGTCCATTCTTATTAGGGCGAGTTTTTTGTTTGCCGCTCTTATTGAGGATATCGTCCCTATTTAGAAAGGAGCGCACCTCTTTTCGAATATCGCTGACTGATTGTGAGCGTATTCAAACAACTGAATTTTTCGCGAACAACACTAAATAAATACAGTATTTACGCTCTTTCTTTCCAGCAATACAATCGTCAAATAGATTCAAGGCTGTGGACTAAAGCAAAAACGACATAAAAAATAGAAAGCCCATTCTTGCTGCTAGAGAGGAGGGTATGATTTATCGTTTCTGCGTCGCACATAGAAACCGAAAAAGGAAGAAAAAGAAAAAATACTTATCTTTCTGTTCTGTTGCGCGCTGGTACCGCGCGCCTTCATGTGAATGTGTGAATGTGTTTGTGCGCTAGTAAATCAGAGTACCGTCGTAAGTAGTAAAGTGAATCAAAAGGAGGTTTTAAAAATTTGAGAAGAAAATGGATAACACTACAAAAAATTATAATTCAATGATTATATTTGATTTGTCTAAGCTTTCATCAGCACACTGCTAACATCATCAGAGACAATATGATCTGCTGTAGCTAACACGTGTCTATAAGCGTTACATCGTCACGTTTCTTCTCGTTCGTTGTGTTTGGGTTTGAATCTGGGGTGTGAGTGTATAAGGAGGTGTTTTTACAGGAGCATGACGAATACACTCTGCGGAAAAAAGTTGGACTTTATTTTAATCTAAAAAAAGATTTGCTTTGCCTGAGAGACAAATTTTTTTCAAACAAATTTTATCCGTCAAGTGCAAGCCGGTAGTTTTATGTAGTCACTAGTTAAATACAAAAATCAAAGAAAAAGAAGTGAATTATAAAGTAATTCAAAGTATACGGATTACAAAATAATTCGGATTTTAATAAAAATTAACGGAGTCTACAAGGGTTTACTAGGATCTACCAAGATCTACAAGGGTATATCACCATCTATGACTATCTTAGTGAGTGAAAGCTTGTTGGCGTGGCGAGGATGTCACTGTAGATGCAGTTAATCACACAGACACACAGGGCATATGTCTCCTAGTGGGTGCTACGGAGCTCGCACATAGGGTATTTCACTCTTCTCTGCTAAATGCTAGTAGTTGCTAATACACCCTACTATAGCCTGGTACACCCTTGTACAACGTGCTAGATCCTTATACCATCTCCTAAATTCTTTATAGATTTTTACGTTTGTGTATAGACTCTTCCCTTTCTAAGAATTATAAAAGGAGATGTCTACACAGTCTAAACTAGGTTACATCTATTTTCTTTCTAATCATTGCAGAGGTGACAATACAAACAAACAGACAAAATGAGCAGCAGCACGAGAGAAATGTGCCATAAAGCCAAAGTGATGATGATAATAACTTCGGATGAGTCTCTTATACAACAATTTACATCAAATAAACAAAGCAGCCCGTCAACTCAAGTGTTTGAATTAAGAAACGATGAACAAAAATCAGCTTTTCTCACACGCGTTGACACCGATCAAGTAAGTAATTCATTGATTGATTCTGGAAAGAAGGAAGCTACTTTTAAAACTACGGTTAGTATATTTTGTCTAATGGCAGAGGAAGGAGGGCCAGACGCAATAAGCTGACTTACAAGATGACTGATTTTGCGAACATACAATGGGTTAAAGCAACGTTATACCGGGTCTTTCCTTAGTCGATTAGGAGGGATTGCACGTAAGCCACACCCAATTTCGCATAACCTTGCTCAATGACCATCTCTGATTTGACTAATATGTTTACAGTAGATAGACCATGTTAAGTTAGCAAGAAACCCAAAATATTAGCTCAAATGAACGAGCTCTTCCGGAGATATAAGCATTACAGGTGTCATGAATAATGCATATTTTGAGTACTTTTCTCTCTAAATGATCTCAGTAAATTTTGAATATCTCACGAACAATAAAAGATAAAACCGACATTGTTTTTGCCATAAATACTACTGGTAATAGGCTATCGTTTGATGGTATTGAAAATACCTAGTGGTCAGATTTTTTTATTCTAGAAATTCTCTCAAAATAGGATCATATTGCTCAAGAATGAATATTTAGTAAATATTTTTAGATTTACTAAAAGTCATAAGCAACTTTGTATTGATAAGTGTTTTCTGTCGATATGTTCATTATAAGCACATGTATATCAGAAAATCCTGTGATCCCCTCAGGGATATAAAAATATTCAAAGTTCGAATTTTGTGCTGATACTTTGAGTACAGAGGTATTATTATGAGTAGTTTGTCGTAAAAATTTAGATCGTTTAGTCGCAATAAAGCCAAAATTCACAACGATGAATATTTGGCATATTATTCGCATAATAAACATGGCTCAAAAAAAGTAAAAATTAAGTATTTCACAACTTCGTTAAAGCATATCCGATTCAGCTGAAATTTTGAACTTAGAGGTTTTTTGCTATGGGCTTTCATCTGAGCTATTCAAATCGAGCAATGAAATAAAATTTGTATGCTCTCATATGTAGGATCTAGGTGCTCCAGTTGAACTCCTCAGTGTTATTGAAGAAACTTTATGCAACAAAATTCATTTCCACAAACTTTTGAAGGCATAAACCGATGCATTCTAAAGTGCTCTTTTAGATGAGAATAGTCTCGGTAAGATCTAGGGTGCTGATTCGACTAATATGGTCTAGATGCCTACGTCAATGACCACCTAGTACCGAAGAAAAAAATCTAGTCATTAAGTATTTTCAATACAAATGTCGGTTTTCATGACATTTGTAACGCTTATATCTCCGGAAGAGCTCATTCGTTTGAGCTGAAATTTTGGGTTTCTTGCTAACTTAACATGGGCTACCTACTGTAAACATATCAGCCAAATCGGAGATGGTCATCGAGCAAGTCTGAGTGTGGCTTACGTGCAATAACTCTTACTGATTTTTCGATCTTTTGATTTATCGATCCTTTCATTTGTTTTTATCAAGTTGCTCATGTAAAAATTGTGATGATCATAATTGAAAAACTTTTCTCTGTTTAGAGAAGTTACTGAGCTTTATTTACAAGGCTGTGGTTAGTCAGTCTTCTATTCTGTCATTTCTCAAAAGAATCGATCAATATCTCCAGACGTAGAATAACAGTTTTCCATGGAAGGAAAAACTATGCCATGAGAATATTTTTAGCTCAGGATCGATTCTTCCATTCCTGTTGGGTTGTTTCTCGTGAAGTCTGTCTTTTTCAAAAATAAAACATTCGACATTTTCTTCTTGCAATGTTTTTCAAAAAGGATCCTTTTGTTTGCTCTTGTGTTTTTTTCAGAGTGGCAAAGAGGACCTTCAACATCGAAAAGAGACAGCACTAAAGACACCTTTGAAACAACAACAAAGAAGAAAAAGAAGAAAAGCTGTACATGATACAGTATGTGTTGTATGTGGTGCTGAAGCGATTGGTTTCAATTATGATGCGCTAACATGTGGATCGTGTAAAATATTCTTTTGGAGAAACGCCGATAAATCATCTGTAAGTGTTTCTTCATATAATAAGTATTCGTTCTAACTGCTGCTTTTTCTCTCAAAACAAAAATCGAAAACAGAAAATTCACCGTTGTGTACAAGGCAACGGCAAGTGTCCCACAAATAAAATCAAAATATGTCCAGCGTGTCGGCTGAAAAGTTGTTTCAACATGGGAATGAAAAAAGAATGTTTCTTAAAAACCAAAGATGTAAAGAAAGAAAGCCTTGATAGCAGTCATATAACCTTAGCTTCGTCTGTCTCACCCTCGAAAGAAAAAGGGTTGCACGGCATGGATCATACTATTGTGAGTACTTTCTCTTTAAGTTTGTCCCATGTTTCTCGTAATTCGATTGATATGCAGGCATTAACTATGGAAGATTGGTTAAAACTTCAATCTCTTCAGTTATCTTTTACGCCATTACATGATAACTATCAGCAAACGATTGCTACAGACTTCGAAGATAACACACCGCTTACATTCTCATGGTCCTATAGAGCTAATACGCACGTAACGAGATTAATTGCCTTTTGCAGACAAACAGAAGAATTTGAACATTTGACAAACGAAGATCGATTTACATTAATCAAATACAATATGCTCAATTTATTACCCCTGTACACATGTCTCTATTTGGATACGTATAGAGGCGATATTGATGTGGAGAAAATACGTCATGGTTATCGTGATTCTCATGGTGTAGATGGTATACATGAGGACTTTACTGTGCTTCTTCATTCTCTATTTCGTGCTACAGAACGAGATCCCGTTCTCCTACATCTACTCATTGCGATCATTCTTTTTTCAAAAGGCATGTCAGCTATTGACCAAGAGCCACCACTTATGGATCCAATGGCGGTAAATAGAGCACAAGTGCACTATGTTCGTCTCACTTGGAATTATCTTACAGAAAAATATGGTTCTATTCAAACAGCGAGTCGTTTCACACAGTTATTTTATCAAATACTCTGTATTCAAAAATTGACCCAGAAATCACATTTCTATCTGCAAAAGAAGCATTGGACACCTCAAACTGTCGAACAAATTAGTCCTCTTCTACTAGCGGTGTTGCACATTTCCTCGTGAAAAACAGGAGTACTATCGTTCTTCCTTGTTCTGAAGAAAGAGTATCAGTGTATGTGTATGCGCAACCACGCTGAAAATGCACAGCTGTACAATTCAGCTGATTTATATATATATTCAGGCGTAATCATTGTACGTTTTGTAATTTTAGAAAATGAAAATAAATGTACGTTGTTCGAGTGCGGGAACACACCGAGGTGTTCAAGCTGTTTAGAGTCAAACTTCTGGCGATAGATAGACCTCGATGAGGTATGAAAAACCTCAAAAGGACTCGTGCTCTATTGAGGGTGAGGGTAATACACTATCTATTATGTTACTTTCCGTTTCCTTCGCTGCTATAGCATCATATTATGGTGATAAATGTTGTATACTCGCATTTTTTCGGTTACGCTCTTCTAGCTTCATTCTCCGTCTATTCTCTTTTGTGTGTAATTTCTGCTATGTAGTTGTTTTTCTTGTCATTCGATTTTATACAATATACAAGTGAGACACAAGCAAGTGGTTAATACCAGTTTTTCTGGAACCTACTTCGAAATGATCAATCCAGCAAATGTAATGAAGGTGTTCGCTGAAAGAGCATCGAACTTACTGTCTTCCACTTTTTCGAACACTTCGACTACCATCAGTGCTATCACAAATCATGAATATGAAGTAGCGGAGCTGTTATATGGTGTACTTGAATCGATCACCAAGTGTCCTTCGCACTTCTTCGAAGTTCAAACAACCCTCGATCATGATCCGGTCGAAGGTGAATTGATCAATGACATGCAGTGCGAAGATGAAGATGAGGGTGCGCTCGGTCCAGATTGGAATGGCGATGAAAAGGATGAGGACGAGAAGATGTTCTGCAAAGAATTTTCACTTAATTACATGACCAAGGCAGTCATCTTCTATAACGAGATCAATCCAAAAACTGGAAAACGAAACCGACGTTGGGAAACAGTTAAACTTCACTTTCGACGTGTCCCACACCAAAATTATCGCGAGAAACATGGAACGAAGAAGCAGAAGCTCGATATAATTGATGATCATGTATTTGATATGTTCGAACAAGCTCAGGGGAATACCTTGCTCGTACACGATATTGTTCTTCGTCGGTAGGCTTTTAGTAAAGTCATGGGTGGGTCTTTACACAATTTCGTGGCTTCAAGCCACTGCCTATACATCTTCAAATACAAACACAATATCATCCCGCGCAAGGTGACCAAGGTGAGAGATTTGTAATCAGCTATTTCCCGTTTTCGTGAATCTTTAGTTTCATTAAAAATATTGTGAGACCAGACTCACTGAAACTATATATTTCTTACAGATTGTGACGAAGCGCCAAACAGAAAATCAGGAGACGATCAGAACTTCTGTCGATCAATTACACAGCACAACCACCAATCACACTAGATGGTCATCTTCTCTCATCACTCTATCTTTGCTTGAAGGAGCCCAAAGGACACATAAGTTAGAATATTCGCTCGTGTCTTTTCAAGGCCTCGAATGTGGTGATCACTTGTAGCAGTTCTGGAAAGCTCACGACATTCTTGATCGAGCATTGGAGTGATCATGTTCTCGTTCCATCACTTCGTCAACGCCAGAGGTTCTTACTTATTTCGGACTGTTGGGGAGGACAGATATACGGAAAGGGGTTATACGATCACATTCCTGAATGCATAAGACTTGAAGTACCGAAGAAAACGACGGATCAATATTCAACTTTCACGCTTAGCAACGTCATTGCACAAATAGGTGGGCACACCGTTCTAGTCGTAGCAGATGATCCGAAGGACAAAATGGATCGGAACTCACGCCAGACTGTTTTTGAACTATCTAGCAATGTAAGTATACACCGATGAGCACTATAAAGCTTCGCTTTAGTAAGATGAAGGTTCTTTCGCAAGATAAAATTTCTTGGCAAGCCCAGGAATATATTGAAAGGAAAAGAGGCACACTGTTATTTAACTCTAATACTATCAACACCCAATTAAAAAGCAGCTTTCTTTCGTAACAATTGTCAATTATTTCATAAGCTTAATGAGTAAAATGTTTGGACATCCGAAATCGATTCCAAAAGTTAGATTAGTTCACTTGAACATTTGTACTGTAACAAAATATTTGACTATTGCTGCCTGACTTTTCATCCTCTTGAAAGATATTTTTGTAAACCATTCATGAAAATTTGTTGTTATTTTTTCCTGTCAAGGAGAGTTTGAGAGCAAGTACTATGCAGCAAAGTTTTATTATTATAAACGAACAACAATGATTGGTCTTAAAGTGTATATTTCTGAAAGCTGGATTACTAGCTCCCGTTCTATTACGTTCGGTTTGCTGGTTGATAGTAGGCGGTACCGTTGACAGTGGTGGTCAAAGTCCCATTGGCATCGAAGATGTTAATCAATACATCAATGGAAAGATGAAAGCCATCGGGACTTGTAGTTTTCGTGCTGTTGTTTGGTCCCGTCTGAACAAGGTCCGAAAACCAGTCAATTTGACTGACCGTAGGACTTGGGGCCTTCATACTAACCTCTTCAAATCCGGTGAGAACATTGAGTCCATCGTCGCAGAAGTCATGGTAAACCACCGATACAGTTCCAATCATTGTTCTGGCGTCGTTGTTGATAAGCGTCACGTTGGCCCAACCAAATTTCTTCCCCAGGAGGACGTAATTGCCCGCCGACGGGTAGACGAGTGCAGGAATTGAACTACCAGGCTCATACTTCACTCCCCAAGGAACGACGTCGGAAATCGGCTTGACTACTTGAGGTTTGAGTGGCGTGCGACTGGTAAGATGGGCAAGCATTATACGATAGTTTCGACCACCGGGCTCGGTAGAGTTGTAGCACACCAATGGGTTGATTCCACCGCACGCGGGTGAAACAGTGTGGGACTGCCAATAGACAATGCGAGTACCATCGGGCGACCACTTTGGATCAGCCATGCCATTCCACTCCGGATCATTGATGCTACCTGGGCTCCCATCTCCGGCTGCGTTAATGTGTTGGCCAAAATAAGCGCCACGGTCACCGTAGTAATCAATCAGATAGGGCTGGAAGAATCGACGTGCTCCGTTGTTACGAGTTGAAGACGTAGCGCTGGAACTGACTATGTCGGTCAATGGAGGGATTCCTCGCATACCAGCCATAAACATCTGTCGTTCAGAGCCCCTAGTGTCCATGACAACCGTCCACTGGTCATCGGGAGAGATGTCTAACGGATCGACGTATTCTGGATGGCTTGTAAGTCGGCGGACTTTGCCCGTGGTGAGATCGGCGGCAAACACATCAATGTTAGATGATTCGGCTGGAAATCCAATGTAAGTGACCTCTCGGCCAGTTCCACTAAAGCCACGTAGTTCACCAACCACGACAGATTGAGGGTTGATGTGAAGTAGACTGCTGTTGTATCGATCCACACTGATAGGTTGAAGGGCTTTAGGGTCGTAGAGTCGATAGACGTTGACTAGGTCATAACGAGGGGATAGAGGCATACCCCAAGTCGGAAAGGAATTGAATTGCAACCTTCCCATGTAGCCATACTGGCCAATTTTGCCGTTAAGGATTGTAAAGGAATTGAAGCCCAGGTGTACATTGTCCGGATGTAAGCGCAGCTCGCGAATATTGCCACCAGGTCCAGTAGCATTCGTCGTCGTATTCCAGCGGATAGGGTAGATGTGAACTTGATCTGGAGTACACGCAGCATCGATGAGATTACTAGTACATTCAATGATGTTCGTACCGACCAAGAGGCGTTTGCCGTCAACGAAGGCCTGAGGGTAGTCCATCGCCATCGAGCGTCCGATCATATTTTTCGCTGGTATACCACAAGTGATACATTTCCATGCATCACCGTTAGAAAATGTACTACCGTCGGTCTTCACTAAGATTAATTGCACGCCGGTAAAGATACTGGATGGATTTGGCGCGGCAGGAGCACCGGTAAAGTTGACCGTCACAGTGACGTGAAGACCATCTGGTAAGAAAGCTCCAGATTGGAATGACGTCAGAGCTTGACCTATGCAACCAGTTCCGTGTGGGTTGACATCAAAAGTGCAACCACCCTCGGCATCGGTGGAAGTAACGGGTGGAAGCGGGAGTTCGGTGATGGAGATCGGCTCAGGTTTAGGAGGTGGTGGAATGTCATTGCCTTTCACAACGCATCCATCGGAAGCCTCGGCTGCGAAGAGAGCCAGCACGATAAAGTTAAGGAAGAGCATAATGAAAGAGGAACGGCTGGAAGTTGATTGTCCAACTGTTCGGCGTCGACTAGACATAACTACGGACGGAAATGAAAATAATGATAATTCTTCAGATAATCTGTGGATAGATGCTCTCATTCGTTTTCGAGTCGATTGCTTTAAGTCTCGTAATTATACGATTTTCTCGCTGAAGGGATGCAGGAGAAGGTGAAGAAGGGAAGACAGCAGAAAAACCTTTCACACTACTCACTCTTAAAATATGAGTCGCCCAATGCGGATAAAAGGTTGATCGCAAACTATTTTCTTTTGAATTTCTGGATTTTGAGAGAATTTCCCTTGATCTAGTAGAAGATTGCCTAGGTATAGGAGATCGTCACAAACGTAAGTAACACATAACTCTTTTTTATTAGAGAAAAACGCTGTTAGAGAAATCGTAATTTGTAAAATTTTTTCAGCAGAAAAAAAGCTACCTCGATTCTATGAACCAGTGAACAGAGTTTTTGGAGTTTTCATCTTAATACCAACAAGAACAGGCATCATAAACCAAGAATTTACAACGGTCACTAATGCTCACTTAAGTTAACAGGTAGGTCTTTTTTTCTAAGCGGAAAAACTTTAATTACGATTTATAAAAAATGCGTGATCTGGAACAAAAAATTATTTTATGCTTCTGAATCTGTGTGCTGAAAAAAAAGGATTCTATCATTTCTGTAAAGATTCTGACTTACAATCCGTCGTTGTGTGATAAAACGTTCGAGAGAAGAGTGCAGAATAGGTATATGGTTCTTCTTCTATTTGCCGTTCTCTTTTATAGGTCGGTGTACTGGAGAACCGAAAAAAAAAGAGAAAAAGATACCGCTGAAGCGACTAATGCGCGTGTTCTGTTGATGTCATGTACGATTTGTGACCCTGTACGACAGTGAATGCACGCATTCTATTGATATCATGTACGATTTGTGACCCTGTATGACAGTGACTCTGGATTCCATGAATTGTCATTATTTTCGTCTACTTGATCAACACAATTCGCGAGCGTGTCCTATGCGCAGTTAATGAGCGCACCATTTGAATTTTGGCTAAACTCTGCTTTTCTGTGTATTTTTATGAATTTGAAAAGCTTTAAAAGTTCATGTATCGGTGCAGTTTTTCATACTGATCCTGGACGATGTCATCAAAAAAAGATTTTTTTTCAATTCCAGCCACGTTCTTAACCAGATATTCATTATTTGTGCGTTCGTGCGTTTGGAAAGACGAACAGGAATAATTTTTGGCATAGACTTGCAAAGTTCAAAACTTTCTTTCATTGCACTTTAACGAAAGTCCGCTTGGTATCAAAGCTCGGGAAGACAGTAATCAACAACACAATCCAAGTATTAACCGACTTAGCGTTTATACTTCTTCTAGTTGCACTAGCCAAGATAGTTAACTGAAAACTATTGGATATTCCAGTGCTAGATTTCTACATATGTTTTTAGACCTTGTAATCTTTCCAATAGGAAAACTAACAAAAATTAGCGACAAATACATACGGCTTCCTGTCTTATGTTCCAACCAAAAATACACAGTTCTCGGTTTGATCTCTATAGCAGCAATATCTAAGTGTTTCTTGCTCATTCGTGTTAGCAACATCATTTCGAAAACTCTTATAGAATGACGGTACATGACGTTATGGTCCAGCAGATTTCTCGCCAACCGACCTTTATCATCAGGAAGAAGAAGATCTTGCGTCTTCAATTCAAACTCTATCAGGCAGCTGCGTGATTCACGTATACAATAATTGATGCTTCTAACCACACAAGGGTTTTTTGAGTCAAACTTGTGACCGATTAGCTAACTGGTATGGCCGGAACACATATTCAACTAATACAGTTTAATAAATGCGTAAGTAGAAATGGCCGTATAAGTATTATAGCAACTTTCGTATTTCATGGTTACCTAAAATTTACGATACCGCTACGAATGCACGGGAAAAACCATTTACACAATACTGGCACACTACCGACCAGCAGCATACTGTGCAAGGTTTCGTAGAGGATTTGCGATCGTAACTAACATTGCATTCCATACTTCTTCGTCACAAGTAGAACGTCTGCTCAAACAACTAATTCAGTTTACCTCGTTTCAGCGTGATATTTATTTTGAAGTACAGGTAATCTCGGTAAAGTAGTAAAGTTTGATTTAAAAAGCTGCTTCCAGTACCTCAACTCTGAGCAATAAACGATCAAACATTTTCCAGCATTTCTTGTCTGAACTCCAGCATAGGAGCACGCAGGCTTACAATACGTAAACACACTCTTTAGAATACACATACCGGTGCTGTCATAGAAGCAGAAACTCAACCTATTTCGTATTGCAAAAGCAATCTAAAGTAATTATAACTAGCTTAATGGCTGTTTCTACATATTTGCGAAAACACTGTAGTGCATTAATTAATCAAAACATCCCAACTGAGCACAAACAATATCAACAATACATACAATGGGGGAAATATCGAATTCTGCAAATTCCTTGTATTTGGCCTTTTCACTCTATGGTATTTTTGGTACTTTTGTGGCCATCTTTTGTGCCACAATAAAGAAATATCTGACAGATCTTTGTAGTTTAGCAAGGATCAGTGAATTGAAATAATAAGAACGACAGCAGCGCAACCATTTAGTTGATGATGTACTGCGGGGAGATTAATGCAATTTGTTTGCAAGTTTGGAACAAGATTAATTAGCACGTTAGCAAGTAAAGCTCTCTCTGTTGATTCACGTTTAAGCGTCCTCTTCTCCTTCTGTTGAAATTCTGCATTAATTTCGATCGTATGATCGACTACGAGACAACATACGAAGGTGAACACTTTCAAGACCCAGCGTATCGAAAGAGAAGAGCCCGAAAATAAACAAAAACCGGCAGTATTCACACAGCAACCGGCTCAAGGACAACAATAGCCGAAGAAAGAGTATGAGCTACCACCTCCCATCCTTGAAGGCGTCAAATTGTTTCGATTTCAATTGGCAAGCATGATCATGACGAAGATGCAACAAGAATGGCACGTTCACTCTCTATCCCACAAATGTTGTGTTGAACAACGAGCTACTCGATAATTTTGTGTTTCGATGCTCACCTAATGCAACAGGCGTCAAAGTATATGTCCCTAGATCTATTCAGCGCATTTATGATGCTGACGTGCAAGCATTCGTGAAAAAAGTTGACGCAGAGATATCTATAAATGCCATTCGAGATGCGCTTCTCGAAAATAGCTTTCAGATGACATCGCTTCTTCGTCTCTCAAATAGAGAAAAAATTGGCCTAGAGTCGATAATGAAAATCACCTTTTCACATATGATAAAGAAAGACAATTTTATCAAACAAAGACTGAAAGTATGCTATCTGTGTTCCTCGGCTGAAAAAGCCCTTCATAAACATACTCCTGTGCAGTGGCATAATTGTTGGAAGTTCGGACACATCGGTAAATATTGTTCGTACCCACAACAGTCAATTTGCTCGCACTGTGCGGGTGCACATTGTTTTGAATTTTGTTTTGGATTTTCGGTCGATTTTGAATCGAAAAATCCAAAACAAATCCATCCTGAATCCAAAAATTCCAATACAAATGGTCACGTGAAGACAACCAAACACGCTAGCTAATGAGATGAGGCTCACTTCAGATAGAGAAAATATGGTAGTAGAATATGACTCCTCACTTTAGGATGTTGGCCAAAAAATTTTTCTTTTGAATTTAAAAGCTACAGCATAGTGTCTGCAGTTTTTCAAGACCTACCTGAAAATTCTAAACACCAATTTATGAAAAACTATTTTGAAAGCAGTTCTTTAAAGCTTTCAGGTTTTCTAGAAAAAGGTTTTTGAGTGGTTTCAAAGTTTATTTAAGAATGGTTTTCAAAGGTTCTTTTAGGTTTATCTAAGGGTGGCTTTTAGTGGTTTTTTAAGGTGCATCTAAAAATGGTTTTTGGAAGTTCATAGGACTTATCTGTGAATACTTTTCAGAGGTTTTTCAAGTTTATCTAGAGAGAACTGTTATTCATTTTTTAATTAAATACTGTATATTTTCTGGCACTTTTAGATTCTCGAAAGATAAATATATGCAGACTCTGATTTTCCAACGATTACTATAGTATTTGATATATAATCTTTGAAGTATTCGATAATCATAATAATTCTATATTCTTTATTACATTTTAATACTATGTGTACTGAAATCCAACCAAAAGTTCGTACAACATCTAATAAAAACACAAGTAGCACTAATCCGAGATATTCGCTGACCCTTTTGCTGAAAGAAGGAAAATCTATCATTCTATATTGGCAAAGAAAATTCATTCCAAAACCATAGATGTTTTTTCCTAAGGATAGGCAAATTCAATCTCGACTTTGACCTAAAGGATGGCGATTCCGATACAGTTCCGATTCAAAAGAAACTTCAACTTTATACAAATCAAGTTTTCCATCAGCAATATAACGGTTATTTATCTTATGCTCATATTATTGTAATTACTGATCTATTATATAAACAAAAATCACGTAGAAAAAAGGAATAAAGTTTCTTCTGTTTCCCACAGAAAAATCATACATGACAGTTTAAACAACATTTGATAGGGGAGGTTGAAACTTCACATTAGGACGCATAAATAATTTCAAAGCAAGATAAAATATATTGCATCGAAGATAACAGCACTTAATGCTTAATGTGTACATTTTAAAGATATATAGAAAAAATCTTCCGAATAATAAAGTATATTTTTTTACATTTTTAAGTTCACTCTGCAACGTGATATAAACATTTATTTCGAATTCTAAAATAAATATATAGGAAAATCAATATATAGATAACTATATACACTCACGATGAAAATTAACACTGAAATATATTAAATTTATTTTTGTGTATCTTGGATGCAAGCTATTTTACGTATTTATATTCAATAAAATTAGTGGGCTTTTTTTAGGTAATATTTATTTACGTGAATCAATCGACCGTGCTATTTCATATACATCATGATGAAAGAGACATAGGTGAATATTTTTCGCACACGTTTTTTTTCATCATATTACATTATACAGTTTTGTCTTTTCTTTCGACTCTTTGCTCGATGCAAGAAAAAAATAAACCTGTATATTTATACAACATCATCCTTTTACTAGATTCCTTTCCTCTTATTATGTATTTCTTCTAATTATGAATCAATATTTTTGTTCTGATGATTAGAGTGCTGCAACTCGCGGGTCAGGTACGAGTACCGTACCCGAGTCGAGTACGAAATTGACAGGTATGGGTCGGGTACGAGTACGAAATTGACGGGTACGAAAACTCGTACCCGTGCAGTACTCTAATGACGATGTTATTCGAATACATTACGCACTTTCCTTGCAAGTTTATATTATCTTTCCCTTTTCTTCTGATCATTCTTTGATGTTTAAATTTACGTATGCACATTTATATGATCGAAAAGGCTATAAGATAGTAGTATTTTGTTACTGAAACTAGTTCAGTTGTCTGAAAGATTTATCATTTGATCAACAGCAGAAACCCTAAGACATCTATTACTACAATCATCAAATCGAACGATTTCCTATAAATTCAAATGAAAGTTGAAATTTTAATTTGATAGAATGAACACAAATATTATGGAAAGATTAATTAGAGAAATAGATAAATAATTTCCTAATTTCATATAAGGGAAATGAAAACATCATCCTATTCAAAATAATAAAATCCTAATGATTTGACCGATTGTCAAGGAATTTTATTGTTCTATGTTGTGGCACCTATATCTCGTCAATATGAAATTGCTTTATGGGATTTGGAAAACTAATATTATTAGTTAATTCAAAATCCATAAAACTGATCTCAGATTCAGATTCTCTAACTTCGAAAACCTTCTGATAAAATTTTCTCAAAAAATTAATATTATTGATATTAATCAATTAATAAAGCTGACTGCAGATTCATATTCTTCGACCTCGATTACCCTTCGGTAAAGTTTTTCGTAAGATGTATTGCTGAGCTTTCATTGGTTTAGCGCATACTGAATTCCGATTGTCTTGAACAGACTGATGAACTTTATGCATTTTTAAGCTCCATGTAACCCTTTCTTATAGAAAAGGGAATAAGAATGCAGCGATATTTTTAATTTTATTGTATCAAAGGAGGAGTTCAAAATTACGGACTTGGTATCTCAAAAAATCTGAGCCTATTTTTATTATCCTGAGAATCAGCATTCACTCTGATTATTTTTCACAAGTTTATTTTATGTTTTATCACAACTCATTTTTCCACCCCTGGGGTACCCCTTCAATATCACCTTATTTTTAAAAGTTGGTTGGATAATAAAGAACATCTGAAACACTCTCTGAGACCTCTAAAACCCAGTTTTTGATCTAAAGGTATATAAAAATCCTATTTATATTCTACTAAAATAGGCTCATTGGACACAGAATTTTTTTCTCAACCAGAACCTGTAAGAACTTCTAAGATATTCAGATTGTTTTTCTCTCGAAAAATGCCAAATACAGCCCCAATTAGGCCATATTATTGTAGATAGTGATACTTCGGTCTTATGAAGCCATACTAAATGGTAGTGCACCAGTAAGAGTTTTTAATAGAATATGTAATTCGATGTTCTCTTTTTAATAAACCTATCTTGAAATTGAATTTGAATGTCTAGTGAACCATTTTTCCTTCTAAATTGAGATTTTTTAATGTTTTTTTACGATTTCAAACAATTTAACTGGTATCGGTTCACCAAAATATTATTGTTTGCTATCGCATCATCGCTAGAACGCTTTACCATCAGAAAAAATTTATATAATACAATGAAAGGTCACGTGGTACAGTGGACAATGACTACATACTTGTAGAAACATTTATCTGCACACGCTTTTCTCTTCTTTGTTCACTAACCTTCTTTCCTTTTATGATCTCTCTCTTGGTAAAATCTTTTTTTTTCTTTCTGTACTTGACGGTCAATCGGTTAAATATCTATCAACACATCATTTTTTCATCGTTTGTTTTGGGAAACCAGTTCTCATAATTCTGACGCATGTTATACATGCTCGAAAAAGTTTCCATCCGGTGAACGTCAGCGTCATTTAAAACTAGATGTTACTGTTTGTGCTGCTTGCCATCGTAGTCATGCTCACTTTGTGTCTAGTACTTCTGATTTAGAAGATGGTTCTGTTATGCATGTTGATATATATAATGATCACGTGGTTTCTGAAGTTGCAACGCCAACAGATTTCGACTTTTTCGGTCAAGGAGCATCTTCTTTGGCTACAACAACGCCACCATCTATTATCCAACAAGCATCAGCTGTTACCACTTTTGATATTGATACAATTCGTCTTCCATTTTTTCGCATTTCGAAGTCTTCTACTCGATGTTTCCTCTAACTCAAATATTTTGTGGATTCTTTTTATGCTTTCGCAAAGATATGTGACTCTATTCGTGCAACAGCATTTATTAATCATCATATATTTATTCCGGGAAATTCACATTGTTGTTCAAATCATATTGATGGCACTGATTTTAAATCATCAGCATATGATTCAATTAGAAAATGTTATGACAAGACTTGTTTAACAAATATTAATGAATTGATCGAAATGCTCGGAAAATTAAAGGTGCAATTAATAACACATGTAAGTTATAGAAAAATTTGTAATCTTCTTTGTTTTGGAGATATTTGAATCACATACGTTAAAAATTGTTATATTTAAAAAACTAATCGAATCAATATGAAGAAGTGAGATAGAATTTAAAAGAAGTGACTTAAGTTATGTAGGCAATTTCATTGTATTAAACGTAATATGCTTTTGACTCTTGACTTATAAAGCCATAACTCAATAGGAAGATATTAAAGTGACTGAGTGTTTTATGATTTATCTCTGCTCAGCTCTGATATTTAGTATTGTCAAGCAATAAAAATAATATAAAGTTAATTCAAAAAAACTTAATTAATACTGTATCATCTGATTCCTCTTCCAGAATATAGAATATTCTATGGGTTTGGTAAATATAAATGTAACATTTTTTCAGATTTCAATACAAAAAGAGACATTCGCACGACTCCCAATCGATTTTGACAATCCTTCTCGTCTTACAACTTATGAATATCAAATTTTAACAGGACTCTCGTTAGAGCAATATGATGATTTATGTGATTCTATACTGTCAAGGTGAGATGTCGCTCATTTATAGACCATCAGTATCCTCTATATTTGTTTATTGTTTTCTATTCTCTATTCGTGTTTCTCTCTCTTATATATACGTGATGAACTATTATTATTAGAATAGATAGAATAAAAGGCCGTTAACATTTGGCGACCCTGGCGAACATTTTTTTTCACCAGCCAATTCAGTTACAAATTATTAAAAAACAAAATTAATTAAGGGCATCTTTTAACAGATACCCGAACAAAGTTTTGTCCTAAGGTCTCTTTTTAAAGAGACCGAACACACACACAACAAAAAAGTACAAAGGGATATTCTAATAAAGAATTTCGTACACACACATATCAAGAAAAATAATTATATTACTACATTATATTCAATTTTATCATTATACTTGATAACGGCTACTACAACTAGATCTCAGGCTCAACAAGATATAGAATTATATCCACATGACATCATCACTTATTCATCAGTTCGGAAATATATAAAATCTAAAGCAATGGCCGTTCCATCATCAGATATTAAAATAAATACAAATACGATGGCTGATTCAACATTATTAGCAAAAGCACGAAAAGCTCGATTTGACGATTTACCAAATTTTTCTGGACGTCCTTCCGAGGATGTTGAACGATTTTTAAAAAGCATAAAGAAGATAACAAAAGCAACGGATGAATCGAACAATCATGAACTTCTTGAAATTGTTCGTGGCAAATTAACTCAATCAGCCGGAACATGGTTTGATAATAATGAAACTAAATTTAACAAATGGTCAGATTTTGAAAATGCATTTCGAAATCGATATTTTTCCACAACAATTATTCATCAAAAATTTGATAAATTGAAACAACGCAAACAATTACAGGACGAACCAATTACGTCTTACTTGGATGATGTTATAAATTTATGTCAAGAAATTGATCCTGATATGTCAGAACCAGTCATAATTCAATATTTAATGAGTGGAATTAATCCTGAATTTAAAAAACAATTATCACGGCGGGAAGCATGTACGGATACATTAGATGCATTTTTAAAATATGCTAAGATCGAACAAGATCTTTCTGATACATTTGACAAAGCTGAACAATTATCCCTCGAACAAAAAACACCTTATTTCACATATCAACAATCATCACTTTCATCATTAAATGCTTTGGTCAAACAACCAAAATATCAACAAGTTACACCAAAACATCGTTATGAATATCAACCATCAAAAAAGAGCTCCACTCCACACTGGAACTCGAATACTAAACCAAGAAATAAATGGACATTTACTCCAACAAAAAATCGAAATAATTCTCATACACCATCAAGAAAAAATGAACAAATCAATACGCAATCAACAAACCAATCTGGTACTACTACTTGCCAAGTTTGTCGTCGAAACAATCATTCAACAATTAATTGTTTTTATAAATGTACAACTGGATGTTTTAAATGTGGTCAAAACCACCACATTCGTGATTGTCCGATGCTTTCAATTTTTCAATAACTGGGTCACATGATGGCGGTGTTCCCAGTAAATATACTAAGCCATCAATAACAACATCATCACCGGTTTATATTAAAGTTCATATTAATAATCAACCAAGCAAAGCAATTATCGATACAGGATCCGCCATCTCAATTATTCATTCTGATTTTCTTAAAACAATTCCTCATACCAAATTTATTCATCAACCTCGTATATGTTGGACTGCAAACTCTACATTACTTGATATAATTGGTCATATTCCATTAGAAATAAAAATCAAACATATTTTAACTTCGATTAATGCCTATGTTTCAAGAAATTTAATTACACCAATATTGTTAGGCAATGACTGGATAAATGAAAATCATGTTCACCTATTCGGTGACCAGCAACATTTGACTATCCCTGATCAACATGGACAATCAATATCAATTCCATATATAAATTCACATTTCATTAATTATCCAGCTCTTTTAATTAATCAAATTACACTTCCACCAAATTCACAAGTTTTAGTTGATATACAAACATCAATTGAAAACACTAACAACTTGGTGTTTGAATCAAATAAACATTTTATGTCAAAACTTATTTTTATACCTAATACATTAATAAACACTCATAATCACCAAGCAAAGATTTTATTACTTAATGCACAAAATTGTGAACAAACATTATCAAAAAATACACCAATCGGAACTCTATGCAATGCTACACCATTTTCGATATTTGCCACAAGTCAAACTCCAACTGAAAATTTTTCTTTATTACATCAAGATCCACAATGTTCAAAACAGTCTTCAACAAAAGTACAACATAAAGCTATTGTACCTGAAACAAGCAACTTGAATTTAACCACACCAAATACTTTCTGTCATGAATGTAAAGAATATTTTTTATCCGGTAATGATTTACAAAAACATCTACGTGAAAAATGTTATTCGGAACAGATTCGAAAACAAATACTCGAATCGACAGTACATATACAAAATGATAAACATCGATTGGCAATCCAAGATATATTATGGCGGAATAAAATACTATTCGATCCAACACCATCAATTATTAATATATCTCCACAATCAGCAATCAAAACTGGTGATCATCCACCTATTTATTCGAAACAATATGCTGCATCTTATAAAGAACAAGAAGTTAAATTACAAGAAACACAAAAATTACTAGAACGTGGTCAAATTGAAGAATCGACATCACCTTGGTCGTCACCTATTGTTCTCGTAAAAAAGAAAGATAACACAATGCGCTTTTGTATTGATTATCGTCGTTTAAACGACATAACAATCAAAGATGCCTTTCCACTTCCTCGAATTGACGAAATTTTTGATCAATTATCGGATGCAATGTATTATACAAAACTTGATTTTAAATCTGGATATTTTCAGGTACCTCTATCTGAAGAGGACCGAGCAAAAACAGCTTTTTCAACTCGTGATAATCATTATCAATTTACTGTACTTCCACAAGGAATTACAAATGGCCCAGCAACATTTCAACGTGTCATTAATCATATATTAGGTCCTGCAAGATGGAAATACGCTTTAGCATATATTGATGATGTAATTATTTATTCAAAAACATTTCAAGAACATTTAAATCATCTCAATAAAATTTGCCAAACATTACAAGAAGCTCGTTTTCGTCTTAATCCATCAAAATGTGAAATAGCCCGAACAGAAACTGAATATTTAGGGCATCATATTAAAAATGGTGAGATTCGTCCAAGTCCACATAATATAAAAGGTTTATTGGATACACAGCTACCACAAACTCCAGATGAAGCTTGCAAATTTGTTAAAGCAGCCGAATATTATAGAAAATTTATTCCAAATTTTTCTCAAATATCTGAACCACTTAGAAAATTTGTTCCAACTACTAAAGCCCAACAGAAAAAAGGACAAAAAACATTAATTACATTAACAAATGAAGAAACTCAAGCTTTTAATCAACTTAAACAATTTCTTACATCTGATTTAGTTTTACGTCTTCCAAATAATAGATTCCCATTTAAAGTACAAACAGATGCTTCTGATGAGGGAATCGGTGCAGTCTTATTACAAGTTTATCCAGAAGGCGATAGACCAATTGCTTACCTTTCGAAAAAATTTACTCAAGCACAACGTAAATGGTCTCCAATGGAACAAGAATGTTATGCATTTATTCGTGCATTAGATAAATGGCATAATTATTTAAATGGTATTAAATTTATTTGGGAAACGGATCATAAGGCATTAACCCAATTAAACAAAAAAGCTCAAATCAACAAACGCTGTGAAAGATGGAGATTAAAAATTTTAGAATATGATTTCCAGGTGAGATATATTCCTGGTGCAGGCAACTCAATGCCCGATTATTTATCAAGAGCTCCCGTAGAAGATGCTGATGAAGACCCTGATGAAACTATTCATGCTACTTCTCAATCAACACAAACTGACGATAAATCAGAAAATCAATTTTCTTCTATTATTACCGCAGTAGAAACTCGCGCTTCCAAAGCACGTAATAAAGCATTAGCTGATTCTACAGAGATAATGAAACTAACACCAGATTCTCCTATCGATGAGAATCGAGCTATTCCTTTTTCAATGGAACAATTAATAGAAGCCCAACAAAATGATAAATATGCAAAGAACATTATAAACAACATCAAAAAATATAAAAATTATATCATTAAAAATAATATTTTAATGCGTCGATCAAAATCACCAGTTCCCTATGTACCACCAGGTGATTTTAGGCGAATGATTTTACATACATATCATGATACCGCAGCAAATGGTGCTCATTTCGGAAGAGATAAAACTATACATAAAATCAAACAACGTTATTTTTGGTCATCAATGTATAAAGATATTGGAAATTATATTAAATCATGTCTTCCATGTGCACAATTTAATCCTCGCCGACACAAACCCCCAGGTTCCTTACGACCTATTGAACCACCAAAAGGAGTTTGGCAACTTGTTTCAATGGATTTTCATGGTCCCATTCATCCAACATCTCGTCGTGGAAACAAATATATTATATGTCTTACTGATGTTTTATCAAAATTTGTTATTTGTAAAGCAGTACGTGATAATACTGCTCAAACAGCTGTTAAATTTCTCAAAGAAGATGTTATTTCAAAATTTGGTACACCTCGTTGTATATTAACCGACAACGGAACTCATTTTACATCGTCACTAATGAATGAATTAATTAAACAAATTGGATCAACACATTTATATACAACACCATATCATCCTCAGTCAAATGGTCAAGTTGAAAGATATAATTCAACCATGGATGCAAAAATTGCAGCACTATCAAATTTACAAAAAACAGATTGGGATGATCAACTTCCATTTGTTACATTCAATTACAATACAACCATCCACGCCTCAACAAAACAAATTCCATTTGAAATGATGTATGGTCGAACACCTATACTACCAATGGATTTTCAGGATGATAACATTACATTATCATATGATCCTGCATATTCGAACAAATTAATTCAATTTTTGTCAAAATTAAATGAACACGCGAAACAAAATATTATTAAAAATCAAACACGTTATAAAGAACGTTATGATACAAATCGTTCTGATCCCTGTTATAAAATTAATGATTTAGTATTAGCTAAAACACTCAATGTTCGTTCAAAATTTGATTATAGGTACGAAGGTCCATTTAAAATTACTCAAATATTAACTCCAAAGACATTTATTATTCAACACATCAAGAAACCAACATTACATCGTCAAGTTACAACTGATGTGTTATTACCAATTTGTCAACGTATTTATTGATATAAGGATCTCTTTATAAAAAGACCCGAATATTCAAAAAAAAAAAAAAATTTTGGCACTATTATTAATAGATATGTCAAACCTTACAGAATAATTATTTATCGATAGACACGCTTAATGATATAATTTAGCATAGCATAGTCGGAGAGCGTGAGTTTCCCTCACTCACTGGCTTTGAAGGGCTATTATACCTAATTTAACAACTGTTTATTAATGATTTCTTATTCTATAATACGAATATAGTTTTGGATATGTTTAGTATTCACTCTGTCTTCCCAGAACCTCAACATGGCCATTGACGATCAAAAGAAGACATATTATTCGTTTTAAAAAAAAAAAAAAAAAGAATAATATATATATACATATATATACGAGTGTATGTATATAATATGTTTATTATTATTACTATTCTTATTTTTTCTTCTCTATATTGACATACAACTAATGAATCCTAATTAAATGAACATTGAACAACATTAACCAATTGTCATATTATCATTATCACACATTAAGTTAACAACATTAATTCATTTTAGAATTTTTTTCTGATTGGTTAATTTGTTATACGAAAATACCTATATTTTACATTCGGTGTTATCCATCTTTATTCGATATTCCCATGTTATAAAGAATCGAATAAAACATGATTCCATATTTTATTATGGTGAACAAAATGGATAATATCTGTATATGTAAACAAACAAGAAAAATTTAATTTATATACTAAATGGAAAATTTAATTATAATGCATTTGACATGATCTTATTTTTTCAGATTCATATTTATATTCGAATCAAAATCAAAAAAAAAAAGGAATTTTCTTTTGTTTTATTATTTAGGGAACACGATATTTTTTCTTATTCAACTAGGTTTACCATTAAGAAATAAACAAGTTATTTATTAGATCCTCTTTTAAGAGAATCGACTAATTCTTTCATCAAAAAATTCAATTAATTATTTAGAATGTTATCATCAGAAGAATATAATGAATGTAAACATACATTAGAAAATATGTCAAATTCAAATACACAAGGACGATATAATAATATTATTAAACGTCTTCGAAAACAATTAAAAGAATATGAATATTCAATAACATATGATCTATTTACACCTTTACCATATATTTTCTATTTTTTAAATCGAACAACATCTCCACAATTACTAGATTTACTTATTCGAGCTGCACAAACAACAACAGAAATTGCTATTGACACAGAATCTATTAATATTTACAAACAATGCAATAAACCCGCTCTGATACAAATACAATTAATTTTTTCATATAATTCATCATTAATTATATTAGTTGAGTTGTATCATCTTCCACGTGAAAATCATCCATGTTTTTCATTAATGCAACAACTATTTAAAATTTTATTTACACGTAAAAAACTCATTTATATCTGGGGTTCTTGTCAAGAATTAATTCCTTTTACCAAATCTAAATTATTTACAACAGAACAAATTGATTTTATCAAATATTGTAATTTACAAAATGATTTCAAACGTTTTTGGATACAACATAATCCTCATCAAACATCATCTATAATGATTGATACAAATACTAATTGTTTATGTGAAACATGTCTTGGTCATAAACCTTCACACTTATGGTCATTACAAGATTCCATCGCACTTGAACTTTATCAATATCTTCCAAAAACATTAACTAATGAACGTTTTAATATTGGATTAGATCCAAATTTAAATTCTCATCATCATAATGATGATCAATATTGTCAGAATTTAACTACTTATGCTATGAATGATGTATTATCGATGCAACAACTTATTAATCAAATGAAAAACAAAAAATTTACATTTACGTTTAGTTCAAAATTGCATTCTCCAATTGATACAAGTGATTATTCTATCTTATATACAAATGCTGAACACGAACCAATTCTTGAAATTGAACCATCATATGAATTAGAACCAATTGATTCATCACTTGATATTGAACCAGCTGTTAATCATCAAGCTTTAAATTTAGAACTTGAACCTATATCTGAAGATGATAATACACCTCAACCATCACAACAACCTCAACCACATCACCAACAATTATCAGCTGAACAACGGAAAAAAATTCATAATCGAACATGTACTTTGAAACAAAGAAAAAGATATTATCGACACGCATTAATATTTATTAAATTTGATCAACAATTTAGTATACGTCGTATTAAACATATTCTTCGACAACACAAAATTTTATTTACAGCAGTTAATATATTAAAATCAATATTTACTGGTCGGAAAATATTACATGTTGGTATTAAAGATCCAAATAAATTAGAAGAATATCAAGATATGACACAAGATTTCTTCTCTTCCAAACATTTTTACACACTACACCATCAACGTATACGAAAAAACTTTTATACTCGTCGTCGTTGATAACATCTTATATGATTTTCTTTCATATTTTTTCTTTTTCTCTTTGCATCTTTTTTCTTTTCTTCTTTTACTCTTTATTATTGAACTTTCACTTGTTGTTTTTGAACATATGTTAAAACTGATACTACAGGTACTTCATTCTTTGTTAGATACAGTTATGTTTCTGTTTCTTTTCTTGTTATTTTTGTTACTATTCCATTTCTTTTTCTTTTTTCTATCTGATGTTATTTGGTTTTCCTTTTTTCTATATATTATCTAATCATTTGTTTATCTCATATAAAAATGTTGATGAATCACATTTTTTATTCAATGGGGAGTGTCAAGGTGAGATGTCGCTCATTTATAGACCATCAGTATCTTCTATATTTGTTTATTGTTTTCTATTCTCTATTCGTGTTTCTCTCTCTTATATATACGTGATGAACTATTATTATTAGAATAGATAGAATAAAAGGCCGTTAACATATACCCAACTCGTCTCTCTATCATACAAATAATCGAGCAACACGTATGGCTATTGGTGCACTTTTAATGAAACTTTAGCTGTTTTATTAGGTTTCTCTGATCGAATAACTGTTCATAATGTACTACAAAGTGCTCGTACTGCACCTATGAAATATTTAATTCCAAAATATCTTGGATTCGTTCGAACACATCTCACGTCGTACTTTAATTGAACAACAAACACGACCACTAGCTAAAATACTACTTGCTGATAATAATGATGACAAAGCTATTTTAGTTCTTGATAGTACTTATGTTTACGTACAGAAGAGTGCCAATAATGAACTACAGAGAAAATCTTACAGCGTACACAAAAAAAGATCACTTGTTAACATGATGATGGTAGTTAATACAGATGGTAAGCATTGAATTGTTTATTACTTTTAATCTTAAACATGAGAGGTGACTCAGATTACTCAATAGAAACTATTTTTATTTCGATTTCGATTTCAAGAGAAGTGAATATAATAGTAGAGACAATTTTCGCAAATGTCTTCGTTCAGATGATATTTTAGTTATATAGGGTGTCCAGAAAGTCACTAGAGTTGGAGAAAAAATTCGAATATTTTCATGATTTTTCAACCAAATCAAATGAATTTTTTTCGGAAGGTACAGAACAGGTAGTAGTTTTTATTCGTGACGGAAAAGGTCATTTATGGAGATGAACTCAGCACTTTTTTCTTCGCTGTATAAATAAAGTCCGCACAAACATTTGTTGTTCATAGCTATAATGCAATACTCTACGATAATCTTTTCTTTATTTATCAAGAAACATAGTTGACATGTAATGCGATGTTATTAGGATGAAAGAAATTGTTCTTCGTTGTTGAAGCAATCATGAAAACGTTGCAAAACAGAGTGACATACTTTGCGACACATTTCTTCTGGTATCTCCTCATAAGCTTGTTCAATTCTTTCTTGAAGTTCTGTAATGTTAGCGAGTGGCTCTTTAAACACAATGTCTTTCAAATAGTCTCACAGAAAGAAGTCACAGGGATTTAAATCTAGTGAACGAGCTGGCCAGTCGAATGGATCGCGTTTACCTATCCATCGATCTGGGAATTTCTTATCCAGCCATTCTCGAGCAATAACAGCATAATGATATCCTGCTCCATCATATTGAAAGTAAACGTTTCTGTTTTTCAACCGCGACCATGTATACTTAACCAGCATTTCTTTGTACGATGGGCCAGTAACGATATCATTGAAAAAATATGGACCAAAGAGTCCATTAGAACTTATTCCGCACCAAACCATGATCCCTTGCTGCGTATATGACACTTCATATTTGAAGTGTGGATTTTCTCTGGCCCAGTAAGTGCAATTATGTCGATTGATGCTTGTATTCATATTAAATTTGGTTTCATCGCTCCAGAATATGTTGTCGATTAGATCGGAATCTTCCTCCAATTTCTCGATCCATGATTCGGAAAATTCGCTACGACGATCGAAATCATCGTCATTAGGGTCGACTATTAAGCCAGGACGGTAAGGTCTAAAGCCAAGTTGTTTCATTACTACTTGGTAGCTACTTTTGCTTATTCCAGATCGATCAGCACCTAAATGAATTGGCAATTGCGGATTGCCGGTGACCATTTCTCCAGTTTCGTCTAGTTTTTCTTCAGAAAGTATATTTAGCGGTCGACCGCTGCGTTGTAAATTTTCAATTATTCCAGATTTATTAAACTTTTTATTGATTGACGAAATTGTGGTTAGGTGAGGTGGAGTTGCATAAAAATAATTGATCCATACTCTTTGTACATCAGTTGCATTTCTAAACTTTGAAAGAAGTCGTACAGTCGCGATTCTTTCATCAGTGGTACGAGTTGCATACATATTAAAGAATCATAAGTGATATAAGTAATACTATGTGCAGTATCACCACATGGATTATCTTTCATACTATTGTTTTTCATCTTTTTTTTTCTTTTCTTTATCTCTGAATATGCGTGCTTTGACTCACATGAATGATGCACATATAGATAGTTCTGTATCAACTACATGTTTCAAGACGAAACAAAGTGAGATAACGGTCAAACTTAATAAATGATCTGATTTTAGCACGAAAACACAATAATAAAGCTACTTAGAATGATAAATAGGTCCTCATCATAGCTGACTGGACTTGTATTGAGAAAAAAATGTGTCGAGTTTATCCTCATAAATGACCTTTTCCATCATGCATAAAAACTGCTACCTGTCTTCTACCTTCTGAAAAAAAAATTCAATTCATTTGGTTGAAGAATCATGAAAATATTCAAATTTTTTCTCCAATCCTAGTGACTTTCTGGACACCCTATCTATCACAATGGTGGTATCCATCCTACATCAAATAAGTTGGTAAATTCTAATGATAAAAAGACGATGAACATACTATGTTTGAGAAAGATGAAATGCAAACGAACCATCGATAGTTTTAGTAAAGAATGATATCATTTCTTTTCTTCCCTATATAAATCGATAAATTATAGGCAATATGACTCATAGTATGAAACGATAGCCGTACAATTACATTCAAAACATGGTACTGTAATGTAACTTTATTTGATAAGATTGATTGAGAATTTTTTTTGTAGTTTATTTTTTATGTAAGTATACAACATAAAAAGAGACATAGATATGCAAATTACACAAAAGCAGAAGATACATTGAGATTAATTATAATGATAAGTTCTGATACAATAATTAAAGATACAACAAAACAAAGATATTTGTTTATTTTCATTTGAATTAGATATAATTGGTTCCATAATAATAGTTAGATCAATACACTATTCATTTTTGACTCCTATATTATCACTATTGAACGGTTGCACTATAGTATTATGATTACTGAAGCGAACTTTGATCTTGTAATAGATTCGTGACCCGTTCCAGACAATGAATCGGAGTGCAATTGTAAGTCCACCATATAGAGACAGAATTAATGTTATCACATATACAATACTGTTACATGAAACATACTCATATCGACATACACTCGGTGCACAAGCAGCAAAATAGTTTGCATAGATACTTTTAGTGAACCATTGCTCAATAAATAGTTCGTCGATAATTTTACCGATTGTCATATTAGGTGGAAAACGTGATGGTATCAAGCTATTAAGAGGAGTAACAATTAATGTTGGCATTGTAGGTAGAACAAAATCAACTGGTGGTGATCCATCCATTTGTGTATAATAGTTTAAGAAATTTATAATTGATTCGATACAACTTGATGAATAAAAACATTCAAGTGTTGATATGCGTAGTCCATCAATAGGCCAACAACCAACAACAAGACCAGGAAACACAACATCGGATGGACCAATCCGCATTGGTTCTTGACATGTGCTTGAAGTAACACAATTACATGTACCATTGGAAAACATACGTGGTACACTTTGAAGTAGACATGTTCGTGACCAATCGGTAAACTCCAGCAGCCAATCAGTATTAAATGCTGTTGGCGCTAAAGTATTGCGTAATAGCTCAATTATAAAAAAGAGTAAACGTCGATAATAGTTAGGTGTTCGTTCGATAAAGCCATCGATGATTCCTGTTGTCTGCAAATCGAAAGCAGCTTGAGATAATACTGAAGCAGTAATTAATACGGATTTATTAAAAGTAGATATTGCATCATCTACAAAGAGCTTTGTATCTTCACACAACTTTCTCAACACTTGATGATGTTTGCTGAGTAGGGGTCGATCAAGTTGTAAGTAGCTGTTTGCCATGGGTCCATATCCATACAATGAAGTTATCCAGTTTGTTTCGATAAAATCACTCGAACATACCTAAAAAATGGAAAGACAAATATATTAGAAGTTTAAAAGAAATTCAAGAAACACAGTTATCGAAATAGTAGTGGTTATATAACTGTGAAGAAGAATTAGTGTGTTTTTCATGTTGTCATGAATTTCTGTATTTCAACTGCTTAAAATTAAATATTAACCCATTCGCCCCGACGGGTCCCACCGATGCGACCCGCTAGGTCTTAAGAACAAATTTAATAGAAGACAGTTTATTTTCCTTTGTTTTCGAGTGGAAGGCTGCATATAGTGTGGCATCTAATCGTTCTCGCTATTGTTAGAACTATTTATTACATAGGATGATGTTTTTCATTGAAGCAATCAAGACAAAAAAAAGTATCACAGTCAGTTCAGAGAACTCACTTCACTGAGTGTGCTAGCGCTATCTTCTGTATCCATTTTTTCAAACGACATGTGAATTATTTCAAAACTCTGGTCGTATTTATATACAAAACGATAGATGGCAAAGAATAAGGGAGAAAAAGCTGGAAACTTCCTTCTTTTTCTCGTGCATACTTTGTATAATATGGAAAAGAACGAAAAAGTAATTCGAGCTATTATTCAGTTCAGGAGAAAAAAATGACTCATTATGTGGTGATATAAAGAAGAGAACTATAGATAACCGGTAGAAGATAACGAAAAGGTCATTAAGTGTATTTATTAAGAGTTAACTGTCCATAAAACTGAACATCTCAAAAAATTTTCTGAGAAAACTGAATCGGGTTGAATGGGTTAAAGATATACTGGATTTTGGTTCGACAACATTAAAAATGAGTAGGAGAATATTCAACTATAAACAAGACAGATGCAGACATAAGTTCAAAATTCGAAATACTTTGAGAAATTATTTCTAGAAACTTGATAAGAACTAGATGTTTGATCAGTTCTAAATTCAAATCTGATTAAGTCCTAAATTTTTTCTCTTTCCACACTCACACAGACAACTCTTTGATATTGTTTGGCTGAATATGTTTCTCCTAAGAAATATGACGTGTGAAATTCATATGCTTTTAAAGACGATTGAGTTCATGTCAGTTTCGTCATATGACATACCTGATGATAAGTCGGTAGCACAGAAATAAAGGTGCTATATGGCATAGAGATATTTTGGCATGGACATGACAAGCTGGATGAGTACATGGCATGCATCTTTTCGAACATAGTGATCGAAGATATTTGTATCGAAACAGGATTTACCACTTGTTTCAAGCTATTAAAAAGTGCAAGAACAACCACAGAAAAAACGAGAACTATAGGGTAAATGCGACTCGCTGCAAGAGCTATTTTCTGCCTATTTGGTGTTTCAATGGTCGTGTTTTCTTGCTTGAAAAGATTAATTGTAGACCAGAATTGCTTTATATTGATCAATATGAGATTAAGTCGGGTAAAATGACCTGAAAGAGGAAAGAATATGTTGAAAATCATATTATAAAGAATACATCGCGATGACTTCAAATATTCATCATAAGAACTGGTAATTCTTACTTTTTTTTAGACTGGTATCTAAAACTATTTTTCTGCTACATGTGATTGTTAGATGGAATATTGAAGAGATTATATAGAGCGAAATGTAAACATTATCTGATTCAACTTTCCTCACAGATTCTGAGAGATATGTCGATATTTTTTAAACCCATCATTGTTCGTATGCATAATTGAAATATCTACTTGTAGGAGTTACACTGAAAATTTTTCTTTTGAAAATATCTTGTTAAATTTATAGAGTAAGTTCAAAAATTATTTGTTCGTTTTTAAAGTGTAGTTTGTTTCTCATATTGTACTCAATTTTAGAAGAAATGACATACACAGATGAAAATAGATAGTTTCAATCAGTGTTATATCTAGGTTTTTGTCTCCGAAGGGACGAACTGAAATTCCGAGGGAACGAAAAATCATTTTCGGGAGGACCAGTCATCTGTTCGTAGTATAATGATCACAAGTCTCGAGGGAGCGAACTTTATTTTCGGTGGAGTACGTCTTCTCCAGACACCCCTCTGAATAAAACACTGGTTTCAATACAATGTGTATCAAATGAATTCTTGGTAAAGAATATTACAAATTGCTTTTCTTTCGATAATCAATATATAGGAAGAAAGTACAAGCTTCATTATATCATATGCCATATTAATCATAAATAACAAATTGAGTTCCGAAAACTAAAAATATATTAGAAAAAATTAAAAAAAACACCTGTTTTGAGGTGTTGCCATTGAGTTCAATGAGAAATCATAGTCTGTCGCAAATCTTGTAAAACAATATATCACAATAATCAAAATAAATTGCATAATCAGTAATTGTTTCGTATTATATTTATATTAGGAATACATGCGTTTTTTGTGTGAATAGTCGTCAAACTATATATCCTTGATAAAATACTAGACTGAACGACTAGTGAGTATATACTTTATTTTGATCATTGTTATATATTGTTTTGAAATCTGTACTTTTCCGCTACCTGTCCATTACCAATAGAAAAACAAAGTGCAACAGTCTGAAGCCCGATAAACGAGTGAGGTAAACTTCAAGTGACACACACACATACTGTAAATTCAAACTTCATCTGACTGAATAAAGAAGAAAGGAAAATTTATGAACGTATTATTGTCAAGAACAAACTATACTAGATTTTACCTCTATTTTCCACAAATTGTTGCTCTCGGCAAGTAATGAATACCCAATAAATAAGTTGTGCTACAACTGGAATGATTATTTTAAGGCTCAGAGAAAGACCTCCAAATAAACCAGCGATAGTGGTGACTATATAGATAATATCTAGTCGTCGTGATATTGTATAAGTACAACTAGCAGGTGCGCAAGCATCATAATAGCCATTATAATTGATGATGAATTGCCATTCTTCGATCATAAGGTTCGATAACATAACTGATATAGTGTCGTTGGGTAAGAATCGCGATGAAACAGAGCTGTTCATTGCGGTGATAGCTAATGTAGCTGCAGGCAATGGAGATCGTTTCGGTAGATCAACATTGTACATAGAAAGTATCATATTGATACAAGTTTGATTGAAGAAACATCGTAGATCAGATAAAAAGACCTTTCCTAGGAATATGCAAGACTTAACTATGCCTGGTACACTCCATACAATAGTCCCTCGTGTACAATTATAACCGTATTCGCATGTAAACTGACCTCCAGACCACATGGGATCAGGACAATTAAATGCCACGCTACATGCACATTCGTTAAAAGTGGAAGGTGTTGGTGAATGATATCGAATCCTCCAGGAACCATTCACTTGAAATATTTGGTGTTGTATTCCATTCTCTATTCCACCAGCCATTATCGATGTAGTCTGCAGTGTCGCCATCAAGATAGGATTACGTTTTGTGCGCGCCTGAAATTCGTCGATAATCGCTGTTATTCGTGCCGTGAACTGGTCACCTAAAGAATAATAAGAAAACATATAGCAAATGTCAAACTTACTGAAATATGAAGTTTTTTGTCTTCTACATGTCAAAATAACTTTCAGTCAGAGCTATTGGGAAAGTATTTGTACTTGAACTTTTCGTACTTTTTCAAGGAAAAAATTACCCAGGTGGAACTTATTCCATCAGATCCTGTCGGATCCGATAAAACTGATGAAATGAAAACATCTAATATTCCCCTATTCTAATTTCGACCATCTATATGAAACAAAAGTTGAAGAAATGTGTATATTCCAATTGACCTAAAAAAATTTCATTTTAAGCCAGGTAGAACATCTAAATTCAATAGTAATTTTTTTTAATTAAAAATTTTATTTTCTTTAGTTTAGATCAATTGGAACATTCCAATTAAACAGTAAGTTTTTCTTTTAAATTAAATAAATTATATTTTTTCTTTATGTTGGGTCGATTGATATACGGTCGATCCTAACGTCAAGGATTGATGCTGATTGTTCAGGTCGAATTCCCCAAATGTTCTCGTTTTATACTGTTTCTATAATGTATCAGAGATATATGAGATTTACTATCAATCACAGTTAATACGACAACAGTTGGGAAATCCGATTAGACTAATCAATCTCGTATATGTATTTTGCATTGATCATAAATTAAACAGCTGATAAGGGAAGCATTCATATACTGCAGATAAGATTTGGTTCATCAGCAGAAATTTAGTAGAATACTATCGGATTCTCTCAGAAATTGTCGGATTACTTAATCTGAGTACATAAAATTGTATAAGTATTTCATGAGATTTACGTGGATTTTGAGAAAAGTACTTGACATCTACAACTGTACTTCAGAGTAATTGTTTGGTATTTGTACTTAGATACAAAAATATATACTTTATACATTTTACTTGAGGCATACATAAGATAAATTTTTCTATTAAAATTAATTAGCTATGATACGTTTTTACATAATATTATAATGTCAACGGATTAAAAAGTGGATGACAATAGAAATATTCTAATGAAACCTTTTTAATCTAATACACTGATAAAATGATTGCAGATCATTTGTAAAAATTATCTATTTTCATTTTTTTAAGTTTCTTTGAAAGTGTGACGAACATCTTCAGACGATCATGTTCCTTCAACTTAATATCATGAATACATAAAGTTCTTGAGAATTCTGTATCTTTTTCAAATACAAGTAAAATACTTTTACTTATAGTACTTGTTTGAAATATAAGAGGCACTCTATTATTGAAACGTTGTGGATTATTTCATATTTCTTTCTTACTTATCTAGTAGCTTTTGAAAAGAAATAGCATCAATCCTTACATAACTAGTAAAATCAATAAGGCACACAACAGTCTTCTTCAAAATGACCTGAGTTTTTCTTTTGATTTACTTGTTTCTTTGCAAACTCTATAAAAATTCATATCGAATACACAAGAACTAGATACTATAGGACAGCTTCTTAGCAAATCATCAAAATAGGAGGACTATGTATAGCTAATTCATCCGTGCGTAGTTATATGGGTTTGACGACAAATTCCAGAAACTTGTACCACTGATTTGATGTCTAGTTGTCAGTAATTGATCGAAATTTGTATTCTCAAATTCAGTTTTTATTATATTGATTAATTAACAAATAAACGACAGTGATTCTAGGATCTATTTAGTAAATGGCTATTTGATATACAAATTAATTTGTTTTCTTATACATCATATGAGCTTAATGAATTCTCTATCATTATCGTTTTTCTTACAATTGTTTTTGTTTGAAAATGCAACATAAAAAACTATTATAGTTGTGAATATTTATCATTTACTAAGACACTTTTTGAGCTAACCAAACAAAGATTTCATTTGCGTTAAAACTTTTATTTGCAAATGGTATACATAGGTAAAGGAATTCTAAACATAAAATAAATGCTTTATATCAGCCTATTGACTGCATTTTCTTAGTACAGAAAGTATGATTGAAAATATAAAGTGATTAAAAAATAGGAAAACATGTTATCAGTTATTAAATTAGACATTCAATCTACAGACAATTCATTCTCAATAAGATTTATTTAGGAAAATATAAAATTTTCTGATTGTAAAGAATAGATCTAATAGTCCGTTTATGGCCCTTGATGATAGGTAGTTCTAAAATATCTGTTTAAGAAAATTAAAAGAAATTAACTCGATGAAGTCCGAAACGATAAGAGTGCACGAATAAAGTTTTTCACTTACGTGAATATGCCAGAGAATTGATGAATTCATCCCTAAGAAACACGGACGTAGTTTTTGTAATATATGTAGTCGAAAAATAGCAGAACACTTGAAGTTGAGCGAAAAAATACGATCCATAACGTCGAAAATCGTCTTCTGGCAGCATGTGGTTGTCTAACAGGTCGTCGAAGACAAGTCTGAAGTAACCAACTAACCAAACATCATAGTCTAGTGTGAATGGACTTGTACAAATCTAAATCATTAATATGTATTGTTGCTATTGTCTGGAAAGTAGTAATGAAAAGGTGAACAGTGTAGAATAAGATTGAAAAATGCTAAACAAATCAGTTTGTAACAAAGAGTGAATCGAAACGGCTTTTCTAGGTCAAGTTTGGTTCGGGTTCAATTCAAGTGAATTTCGAAAAAAAATTAATTCAAGTTCGGTTCGGTTCATTTTTGGTCTCTGATCTGAAATCATTTTCATACTAATAGAAAATAACTAAATTCAAATAATAAAAATTTGTTTCAGATGGGTTAAAAAGTACAGAAGTCATTTTCATAAAATCTAACATTTCATCGCTGTAATGAATTATCAATTAAAACAATGCTTAAATTTGTAGTATTCATCAGTCTATGGTTGAAAGATCAATTATTTATTTCACTGAAAAGTTCTTGAAGATTTTTTTGAGATCAAATGCTTAAATAGTTTGGAGTCTATTTAAAAGAAGTCAAACAATAATGTATGCCACATTTAGTATAGACCATACAGTGAGATTATCAAAATAGCATATCGAGATACCTGTCATGCTGTACGATATGAGCAAAGAAGCTCATCGGAACAAAGGAAGTAGAATTTTTAAATTTTAGCAGTTTAGATTCGTTCAGCATTCTAAAGACTAATGTTGGAAAATTTAAACAGAATAAATATGAATGTTTACATTTTTCTTATCGCACTAATAAGTCAATTATGTTTCTCGTCAAAGGAACCGAATCTTGATAATATGACCAAAAGCATGTTTCAAAGAAGGTCCTTATACTAATGATAAATAAGCAACTGTAATTTGATGAGAATATTGTTAATTATATTTATTTTCACATCGAATTACTACACCTTCCCCAAACTAGAGAATCAAGTCTAACTTGTGTTATGTTGTTTGATTTATTACCTGGTGGAAACGTGGAGGAGAAGTCATAATCATTTTGTCATGACGCATTGAAACCTTCGAGCAGGGACATACAAGTGTTTCTGGATTTGTTTTATGAAGTTTTTCAAAAGTGGCAAGTGATGGATTTGACACCATGATTGATCGCGTATGGACTGTGAAAGATGTGTAGAAAGCAAGTATAGTGATAGCCACTATAAGAAGAATTATATAAGCACGTGTGGCTTGAATTCCAAGAAGCTCATTTGACAGCTTATCCTAAAATATGTTAAATTTTGATAGCATTCAAAATTATCTTCTAGTTTAGTCTATATCATGATCGTCACTTTTATCTTATGTCTCAAAACAACAAAATGCTCGATATTGTTTTTAATTGTAAAAGAAACGTAGGCAATCAGCGCCAATTCAAGCTGAATTAGTATGGATTAAGTACTTTCTTTTAAAATAAAAGATCAAAGTCGAAATGGAGAGAAAAAAAAGTTGTGTACGAATCTTCTATTGAGATCCGAAACTCGTGAGAGATCGAAAGTGCTTTTGTTATTCCTTTGAATAATAGCTAGGTATTATTATATTTCAATGGAATCGCATATATAGATTTTTCTATTGGGACATTTTGTTTTGAATAGCTCATTATTTAAATCATTTCTTCATCTGATCTGTATGTCTGAATGGTTAAGATGTTTGACGCATATCCACAAGATACTGTGTTCGAACCTTGAACAAGTCACCAACGGCTATTGTGTCTCAGATCATCCATCCAAAAACAAACTGACTACGTTGTTGACATACACTAAAAAGTCATTAAGACTAGTATGTGGTCAGTCACTATGCACGGGGAGCTTAACTGATTAACCGGGGAGAACTCTGAGTCAGCCGGCCTTCTGTCCAGATCTACATTTAGTAATATATGTAGGAAACTATTGAGGTTGTCAAAAGTGTCCTCAAACAGCGTCCTATATTGAAAAGTAGCCGAAAGGCGGGATATTCTTTGTCTTCTTCTTCTTTATTCCTTCATCAAAAGCTGATTCTTCGACTGTTTCAACACTTCAACTGCTGCATATTCGTTCTATAGGTAAAAAGACATTTTCGAAAGAGCAAGATGACTATATTCTAATATTGGCTTGATGTGAGTTCTAAAAATACATGAATGACATCGTTCCTTTCTCGAGCACCTGAACATTTTTGTTTATTTTTGTCGAATACATACTTTTGATAATGTTAGATCGTTATCTTCTTTCTCTATTTTTTGTCCACTTTCTGTTGATCTTTCTCTTTTTTCTTTCATATACAGATGTCTGCTTTTTATTCAAAATTCATTCACTAACTGTAAGATAATTCATAAGCAAAAGAATGAATAGAATATAGCATCAAAATTGCGAACATCTTTCGAAATTAACATTCAGATCTTTTTAAATTCTTTCAATCTTACTGCAATCTGTAGAATTATGGTCAAGTCGAAAACTTTAGTGTGCTTTTGTTACCATGAGATTTCACGTATTTCATTAGTTAGTGGTCAAAAATTGATAGAGATATTGACAACATATTTAATGTCCAAATTAATCAAAATACTGTATTCATCCTGATTTTGTGCAAGCCAGTAATATCGGGTGTCAATTACCAGAAACTGAAATTATCTTTTTTTCTAGATCATACTACCATTCTGCTTCCATTATAATCTTATTTTTACTCAAATTTCTCGATATTCCTTATTATTTTAGTAGAGAATCAGTCAGTTGAACAAATAAATGTAGGTAACATCACTTGTGTTCTAACAATTAAAATAGACAACATTGATATACCTTAAATATATTCAACGAGAGTGCTTTAGTTTTGATAAAAATTAAAATGGATTTGACTCGAGCATGAAGACCTACGCAAAAAAAACAGACTGCTAGAAAATAAATAATATAACAAAGTCTAATACTTTCAGTGGCGACTTGTACTATTTCATCTTGTTGTATACTCGTACGAACCAATGAGTTAGATGGAATAGTATTTACACTATCTAAAATTATCTCAAGAATCGTTGCATTAAATAAAAGATAGTCGAAATGCTTAATGGGTATGTTTTCTACAATACCTTGCTGTGATTTTTGTTGCTGACATTTCTTGACAAATTGTGTGTGCAACCAACGGCCAAGTTTGACAATGATCGGTGATACGATACGAAGAGCCACAGTCAAGCCACTGAACAAGCTCAGAAGCATAGTAGTTACAGAAAGAAAATCGAACCATTTCATATCTGTATAAGTGCATTGAGAAGGTGCGCAAGCCGCGTAGTAACCTGAAAAATTTTTCCTAGTTTCCCATTGGTCAATCATCATCTGCTGGTAAATATTTGCGATGGTATCGTTTGGTAAATATCGAGATGACAGTAATGTATTCAATGGCTTGGGCCAATCAGAGACTGGTAGATTCGAGATCAATTGAGCAGTGATATTAAGGCATGTCGAATTAAAGAAACATTGAAGGTTGGAGACGATAAGAGCTTCGTACGGAAAACATCCTACATTCATTCCAGGAATGATGAATATGGCCGGTGGATAGACATCTAACCTGTGCCAGACATCTCGTGGCTCATCACTCCATGCATAAATGCCGGCTTTATACGTTCGAGACCACCAGAATACGCAAAAACGAAAGTTATCCCATGGATACTAGAATAAAATGTACATGGCAGTCATTCGAAAAATAGTCAAAAAAGGTCGATTGGTGGAAGTAGAACAGTCATTCTATATTGCTACTCATCGATCTATTACATTCTAAAGAGCTTTATGAGTCAAGTTTCAAATTGTCTATGCTTTAGTTTCAGTTTCTATGCAATTATTAAACGTATATGATGGTGAATTTGATTTTGGTCCAAAATCATTTTTCTTAAGAAAAATTAATTTGTGGAAAAGATTAATATCTAAAAGTATTAGCAGTATGGAGATATATCATAGCGGTATAGAGGTAAGGTGAAATTACAATACTAATTATACTACTATATTTCAATACTGCTATGCTATACCGCTCATGTATGTCAAACGTGAAACTTGAAAAGTTATTCAATAGCTTTTTCTGCTATTTTTCTGTACCTCATAATTGTTCCCTATCTTCTCTCTCCTCCTCACTCTCTAATTACATGTGTCTTGAATTTCTTGATTTTCCTTAAATTATCCATTTTTGGATGATGAGTACTACTGACAAGAGTACACTCCCAAATGTCATATTCGCTTTTGAGTCAAGCGTATAAGCATCATGTATAGTCTATCGAGAGTCTCCTCTAAAGTTAGTCAATAGCAGGTTAATCGGAAATCCGTTCTATTTCTTTTATGGTCATCCGAGAAAAACCTGAATGCTTTCTTGCAAAGACTTACGTCATCGAAGATGGCAGAATCGTTAAAAGGATAAAATGCATCGCCTTCGTAAAAGAAATATGGATCGGGAGCTACCAAGCGAAGTTTGTTGGTGTGCAAAGCCGACCAAAGAGGACTCAGGCGAATGATTGTCATGACTAATACGCTGGCCTCGACTGGTGGAAATGTCATTAGTATATACGTCTGAAACTTGTCTATGAGAACCTTGATTTGATCATTTAAAGACGTGAATGATATCGCTTGCTCGACCACGAGTTGGCCCGCCAGAAATTCGGCTTGAAGATCTTCCATTGTCACCTTCATTAACGAGCAAAACATCTCCAACAGACGAAATTGGGTTGCAGCTGTGAGACGAAAATCAAGTGGAGTAAAGCGGCTTGTTTCCATATTGAACAATGATGTAATCCATTTCGATGAGACCAGATCACTTGAGCATACCTGAGAAAGAAAAAAATCTACTGTTAAAAATCATGAAGGTAAAGAATTGCTCTATTCATTGTCAGATAAACATTTCTCGGTACATTCCTATATCATGAAAGCAGTCATCCAGCATTGCGAATAAATACGTTGTAGTGCGTTTTACCCGGAAAACTATGGTAACACATAATCTTCACTATCACAAATTATTAATGATTTACTGAACAATATTCGTCTACTAATTCGACAGATAGATTTCTTATTTGTTAAGCGAATATTGATGAAGCAAGCAATCATAAAGATTTGATTTCACACAAATATAAATAATTCAATTAAGTATTAGTGTTAAAAGCTACAATCGATATAATACAAATCTAAATGTTGCTGCATAGACAGTTGAGATTCTACGCATCTGTAGTAGGATATTTGCTTTATTCATCGAGATCGATTTTACACTGTAAACTTCAAAATTTTTAGTCAAGGTGAAATTGAGAACTTTAAAAGGGTGGGCGTCTTCTTAAGAATAGTATACTGAAAGATTTCATATCGAAAGAAAAAAATATTCATAATTGATTTTAGCAAATATTCAAAATATCTTACCTGATGATATGTGAATTTAAATGATAAGAAACTTGAATAAGGTACAGCAATATTTTCACATGGACATGAAAGTGTATTCGGAAACTTGGCTTGTAGATATTCGAATGTATCCAGTGAAGGGTTTGATACTGTTACTGAGACGGTTCTGTCAGTCAAAATATCGAACAGAATGAGAATGATGAGGCCTGCATTCAAGAGAATGAGATAGACACGTGTACTAAGCAGTTGATCAAGCAATGTTTGTTCAATTTCAGTGCCATTTTCATCAGGATCAGCAAATAAATTGAGTTTGGTGAACCCCTGAAGCACACGTTTGACAAGTTGCATTTAGCTGCTTAAAAATGAAGATAGATAAGATGCTAATTATTTAAAATTATCGTAAATTTTTTTTTACATTTCCATAACATATTTAGATAAAAAAATTGGATTATCTTTTACAATATATGAGAAAAATTTTACAAAGGATGGACAATCGATTTCGTTACAAAACTATTCCAGCATACAAGAATTATCAAGAAAATCGATTTTAAACAATTGTTGAAATCTCCAGGATGTTCGAAAAGTAATTACCCGAAAGTAAATTCGTACCTCTTTACTATTTCATTTAATTTTATCAACTAATTTTATTTTAAATGATAGGTACATATTTCAAGTTTTTATTTATACGAGCAAGTTTCAACCGCATCCTTTAAAGCTATCACTTATAAGCGAAATACAAAAAATATTGCTTTTTTCTGTATGTAGGAACAATTCAAAAATTAGCTAACCGGAGAACAATTGAATATATCTATTACGGCTCGAGCGATATATTCGTAAAGACATGCCTGCAAAGACTCTTTATTAAGTATCATTACTGATCTCAACAAAAAACCTTTACTTGTTCACATATAGGTAAAAAATTGCATACTTAACAAAGAGTCCTTGTAGGCATGTCTTTACGAATATATTGCTCGAGCCGTAATAGAAACATTCAATTTTTTCTTCTGTTAGTTAACTTTTAAATTGTTTCTACATATAGAAAAAAAGGCAACATTTTTGTAATAACATTGACGACTACTTTTGAAGCTTCCTGGTATAAACAGAAACCTGAAGTATGGATCTATCATTTAAAACAAGAAATAAAAGTGGATAAGGGCCATTTTAGGATCATCATCAATACTCATTCGTTCATGATTTACTCGATGTAGAATTTTGTGATGCATCGTTTGGTAGCAAAATAATTCTATTTCTGAAGGATCCAAACTCATTTTATCTCAAAACATTATATTCACTTTTGTATCATAATTTGATGAATCATACACACATGTGCGATCCATAGAAATTTTCCTACACAAAGACATATCCAACTGAGAACTACATCATTTGACTGTCTATTCTTCGATCATTCTCTGGTAAAAGTGTTGCTAAACAACGCTATAAATATTGTTTTAAACAAATAAGAAAATCATACATTATATTATCACTTCTGTTTATTGTTTTCTTAATATCTCGAGACAAGACAAAAAAAAGAACTAGATATTCGAAATCAACACAAGAAGTTGAGCCAACTCATACATGTTTCAAAGTTTTCCTTCGTATTGTATTTTTTTTCTCGAAAAATTCAACTGGGATTCCCGTCAAAGTTTAGTTAAACATTGAATTTAATGAGAAAATCATTTGAACAGTAGAAAACAAGTTCAGATCCTCTAAAACGTTCTTAAGAAACAAAATAAAAGATGTCTCAATAATAATAAAGGTGTTTTTCTTAAAATAAATTTTTTTGGACTAAACTTTAACGGAAATCCCAGTTAAATTTTTAAAGAAAAAAATATAATATGAAAGAAAACTTTGAAACATATATGAGTCGGCTCAACTTCTCGTTTTGATTTCGAATATCTATTTCTTTTTTTTTGTCCTGTCTCAAGATATTAAGAAAACAATAAACAGAAGTGATAATATAATGTATGATTTTCTTACTTGTTTGAAACAATATTTATATCGTTGCTTAGCAACACTTTTATCAGAGAATCATTGAAGAATAAACAGTCAAATGATGTAGTTCTCAGTTGGATATGTCTTTGTGTAGGAAAATTTCTATGGACCGCACATGTATGTATGATTCATTAAATTATGATACAAAAGTGAATATAATGTTTTGAGATAAAATGAGTTTGGATCCTTCAGAAATAGAATTACTTTGCTATGAAACGATTTATCACGAAATTCAACATCTAGTAAATCATGAACGAATGAGAATTGATAATGATCCTAAAATGACCCTTATACACTCCCGCTCTTAGTTGATAAAGTTAAATTAAATAGTAAAGATATATGTATTTACTTTCGGGTAATTACTTTTGGGACATTTTGTATAGAAAGAAAATGAACTTCTATCAGTTTGTACAAAAGATTATGACAGACGTCTCTATATATTTGTCAAACAAATCTTCAAAAAGATGTTAGACGTAAGCTGTTGTGTTTCTTATTTTAATCTTGGACCAACTACACTGAAAGATTTTTGTGGTAATTCGGAATATTTAGTTTATTATTCGGTTGAGCAAAAAGTTCGCGGTCATTTGCAAAAAAGAATTCTTTTGAAATGACCACAAATTTTTTACTCATCCTGATATATTCGTTGAACAAAATATGCTATTTTATGCAGAATTTCAAGCGCTATCTTTTGATAAAAAAATAATATTTTAATTGGTAAGTTGAGCAAAAGTTTGCGGTCATTTCAAAAAAATTCTTTATTGCAAATGACCGCGGATTTTTTGCTCAACCTAACAGTTGAAATTCTCGTATTCAAGAATTCCTTTGCTGTAAGACAATATAGCAACTTTTCCACCGGCGATTTATTCACAATCTTGTAATACTTATTATATGATTAGGTGCTTTTCATTTGCTGAATTCTCTACTAGGTATGCACCAGTGCCAGATCAGAACAGGGAACGGAGTACCAGTGCCGCTGGGAGAACCCAGTTCTATAGCATACATTTATTCTGTTGGTTGTAGTCAGAGCCTAAATCCTGAAACTGACGATGTGTTTGTCCACAGAGTAGCGGTTTCATACCATGTCACAGCAGAGAAGACTTTTGAAGTACTGTCAGATCTCCAAATACTATAATAATATGTGTAGTCTTTGGTCCTCAAGTGCTATTACACTATTTGTCGTCCGATTCTCGATCCCGAAAATGACGGTGAGCTTGAGTACTTGTCTGTAGGGTAGTCGTTCGAATCTACAGTCAAGGGACCTAGTGGAAAGGCTCGATCCACGTTACTTGCATAAATATCTCTTCCATATATTCATAAAATTATCGCATGTATAAAAGCATTCCACAAGCTAACGTTTTACCAGGCATTTACCAATGTGTCTTGAAGAGTAATTACATACCAATAGCCTTACACACTCAAGGTCTACTAAAAAGATATCTACTTCATTCCTCACAAGCTATTATACATAGATAGTCATAACTCCTTAAAGCGCCCTATACAAAGCATGGCCAGGAACGTAACCACAACTCATCTTAAACTAGGTGACATTCGGCCAAATTTCCATAAATTCCTGCAAATGCTTTCAGGTTGGATTCCAACTCGGCAAGCACTAGTGTTAGGTGTTAACCTGACTCAGATTGATTGAAAATGCCTAAAAATGATATTTTACTCTTAGGACTCACTCATAACTGTTCCCTAACTGGTTCCGAAGTGATTCAGAACTGTCTTAAATTGGCTATAGTTGCTTAAAAGTCATATGAACATCTTGGACTTCATCCGAGGTTGCGCGAGAACTGGCTTAGATCCTGTGGGATCGCCTTAAATTCATCTGGAATTGGCGCAGACTGCGTGATTTCCATATCAGTTGGTTTCAATTATTACCGATCGCAGATCAATTCTCTATAATTCTATAGTTGTCATGACGACCTTATGATACTTCTATCTAATAGCTCTTGGGTACCTATTGGTTCGTCCATATAGTAGCTGTGGATAAGCTAGATTAGGGATGCACTGGTGGCGGTGATAAACCGTTGCACCGCACGCCGGTATACGTTGCACCGTATATGCACCGGCCCAGATATAATACAATAATTGTAACAGCCCACAAGCGGTTAGTTCAAAAAGATGAAATTAATAGGCATGCAACTCTGAATTTGATGATAGCGACAACAATCATACGAGAGTACAACAATGGCTTGTCTTTTCATATAACTAACATGCGATAATGTAAAGGCGCTTGAAAATTCAAAAACGCTCTTATAATCATATTTTGTTGAGCCCCCTTAGAAACGAACTCTGTTATTTTCCACCCGATTTCAACCAAAATTTCAGAGAATGTTAGTCTTGACTAGGGGAGACTGGTTAAAATATCTTCCCAAGTCTCTGAGAAACCAATGAGTTACAGTCAATTTATTGGTCAAAAGTCACTTCACGTGGGCAAGGTTTTCCCTATAAAGATATTGGCTGAGCATGTCGGCGTCGCATTTAACTTGTAGAGTGCCATTAGGGCCACATCCTCACGATCTCCAATTTTTAAATTTCTCTTTGTTTGATTTTGAAAAATACTTTTTCGAAACATGATCAAATTCAAAGCGCCAATACAAATGAAATATCTAAGTTTTTTATTTAAACAAAAGAGAAAATTAAAAATCAGAAATCGTGAGGATCTGGCCGTAGGGGCACTCTACAAGTTAAATGCGACGCCGACATGCTTAGCTAATATCCTTATAGAGAAAACCTTGCCAATGTAAACGGTATGGTCGAAAAAATTGATTTTGATACAATCGCTAGACAAAATTTTTTGATGTATTTCAATTCGATCGATGTATTCTACCGCTGGTCACAATTAGAGCTGAAAATTTCAGAACTAAAAGATCTTGATTAGTCCTATATGTCTTAAAAATTTCAGCCCTATCGGTCAAACAAAAGTATGAAAAGTATCATTAAGACTATTCTTAGTAGTCCACAGTAGCACATCCTCAGAAAATAAGTCGTCAGAAAAAAAGACCAACATACACATTTTGGCAAAACAAATCATGCCAGATTGTATTTCATCACAAGGGCTACCAGAATATGTATAAATCTCAAAATCGATTTTTTTTTCTCAAAAAATTGACTTTTCTGAGGAGGTCCTGAATCGAGAAACTGATCAACCAGATGGCAGCAAATTGTCACTCGTTTATGAAATTGATAACCGTGGGAGATTTTATGAGGACTTTTGTAAAGCACCCTTGGTAACCTCAGATTGGCCCGGATAACCTTTTGTTCTGTCCTTATCTTCATGGAAAATACACGCCTCGAAATCTGATTGGCTGAAACACTTTTGTGACTAACTATTTCCGAGATTCCTCGCACCAGAAACGGCCGAGCCCGACAATGACCGAGCCGGAGAAGCTTGGGGTCGGTGCATGCCTAGGTACTACCATAGTACAGTACTTAAAAACCGAAGGGTACTCCTATAGTATAGCAGTTGATGGTCGAAGAGTACCTGTATAGTATAGCTGTTGAGGACCTAAGAGTACCCCTATACAGAGTTGGAAATAATATTTTGCCAGGGGGGTGTCCACATTAGCTTAAGTTCGAAACATTATGAATTTTATATCAAATGAAAGCCCGTGAAATATGGGATTTATTGATACTAGTTAGTAAGGGTTATGATAACTTTTTAATATCGAACTTCAGAAACTTTCAGAAATTTTATGCCTTTTTTGCGGTAGAAAAGTATGGTGCTAGCAATTCAAAACTGAAGTCAAGTGTTTTTCTTTGATATTTTCACATGGTTCGATAGAGCTCGTCGAGCTCTACAAAACTGTATATATGAAAAATATTCTGAATCATTTTTTTGTGATAAGAATCTTAAAAAGCTATTTGAAAAATCTTAAAAAACGTTAAAAAAGTCATATTTTTGGTATAAAAGAAAAATATTTGATTTTCTAATAAAAATTAGCCTTTCTCATTATTTTTGCTACCTCAGACGTTTCGAAATATGTCTATTTGATGCTGCGTGAAAAACTACATCCATCAAGTACATTTCGAAACGTTTGTGGTAGCAAAAATAATGAGAAAAGCTAATTTTTATTGAAAAATCAAGTATTTTTCTTTCATATCAAAAATATGACTTTTTAACGTTTTTTAAGATTTTTCAAATAGCTTTTTAAGATTCTTATCACAAAAAAATGATTCAGAATATTTTTCATATATACAGTTTTGTAGAGCTCGACGAGCTCTATCGAACCATGTGAAAATATCAAAGAAAAACACTTGACTTCAGTTTTGAATTGCTAGCACCATACTTTTCTACCGCAAAAAAGGCATAAAATTTCTGAAAGTTTCTGAAGTTCGATATTAAAAAGTTGTCATAACCCTTACTAACTAGTATCAATAAATCCCATTTTTCACGGGCTTTCATTTGATATAAAATTCATAATGTTTCGAACTTAAGCTAATGTGGATACCCCCCTGGCAAAATATTATTTCCAACCCTATAGTATAGTTCTAGAGAACTTAAGGGTACCCCTATAGTATAGCAGCTGAGGATCCAAAGGTATCCCGTTAGTATAGTACTTAAGGACCTAAGTCTACCCCCATAATATAGTAATTGAAGACCCAAGGGCATTCTGTAGTAGAGTACTTGAGGACCTAACAGTGCCCCTATACTATAGCAGACGTGGATCCAAGGTTACTCTTAAAATATAGCAGTTGAGGACCTAAGAGTACTCTTATAGTATTGTACTTGAAGACCCAAGGATATCTCTATAGTATAGTACTTCGATTTCCGGGAATCCTGACACCGAGAATAAGCGAGCCTGGACAGCTCTGGATCGGTGCATGCTTAGTTATTACTTAAATTTATATTACTTGTCTTGATTTATAAAAAAATCTTACTAATTCATTAGTGAAATCAATCGAAATTTGTTCTGTCACCTCAAATCAAAAAGCTAAGCTTGAAAAAAAAATATCCATTATGAGTTGCTTCACATTGTAGCAGTAATACACTAAAAAATGACCAGTGCACAGCCTATCAGTCTGGCCGTACCATCGATGCATCAATAGGCTAGATGATGCGCTGATATTATAGGAAATTATTTTTTATGGACTCGCTAAAGAAGAAACGATTTAATAAACAAATATTAAATGTATGGGTATATGAGGCAGAACTGGATACCTTCAGTGGCACTGGAACCCAGTTAACTGACACTGATGCATGCCTATCCTTTACCAATTCGCATTTGTTGGATTTGATTTATTTGCCAGATATTTATGAAAAATATTTCAAAAAAAAAATATTCTCTAAGATGACTGATATTATGATATGAGATCCGATTATCTGTAGCAGCCTGGTTAACCTCTCTTTATTTGATTTGAGTTCAAAAACTTATAGTAGACGTTAATGAAGCGAAAGCTCCATCAAATTATGTGTAATACATCTAATTTCTTTTCTTTTTCAGATAGGATTGATTGCACTAGGAAATCCAGTTCTATCTTTCCAGTGACTATCAATTCAGAAGGCGATGCAGTTAAATGAAGTGGTTAACTAGATAGAAGTTCCACGTGAATAGAAAGGACATAAGCTATACTTACTCTTTCTTAAAGATAGCAGTGGATGAATAATATTACACTCTTAAAACACTGGAAAGATACAATTGTTAAACAATATAGACTTACAGGATCTTTTTATCACGATGAATGAGAACAGTATATAGTTTTAAATGAAATGAGTTCTTTTTTTCTTTTTTTTCCAAATGAGAAATGCAACGATACAAGTTTTTTTAAATAAATTTTGTAAGGTGGTGCGCTTGTGAAACTCATATTTCTATTGGTTGAAAAAAAAATTGCATCTTTAAAAAAAAACATCTTGGATACTGAAAAAAATTACCATATACATCATTCTCCTGCATGAACAAGCATTATTGTAAAAACTATAGGTTCTTTCTTTTTCTATTCTATTCAACAAAAAATTTATTTCATTTTGATTGAATAGATATTTTTCAAGTAACTATATAGTATAACTAAGCACCTTCTATGTAATCAAATATCTAATATGAAAAGCTTCTTTATTGAATTTCCGATAGCCCATAGTAGTTAACTAGTTAATTTGAATAGTAGCTATTTAATTTCAATTACTTTTTTGTTGGAGACCTACTGCAATTACATACATCATATTCTCTTTCTTCTCTTTGTGAACATACCATTCATGTGAAAACAAATAGGCACAGCATCTGCTTTTCAATACCAAAAGGGTCTAATAATAATAATTAAACTAAGAAAAGTCAGCATCTGGAAATTACTTTAAAACGTATGAAGTTACTTTTTTTTCATGTAAAAAATTACTTCTATACTTTAACGGTAAAGGAATAAGAATTCATATAGAAATAGTTGAATATAAAACTGCTATGAAGAATATAATAGATTTTTAAACAAAAATCTAATTTATAGAAGTTTCCGATAAGAAACTCTTATCATTATCACAAACAATAGAAAAATAAAAAATACAAACTGTATAGAGTGACTGACCCTAATTACATCATCATTTTCAACTCTTTTCGTAGAAATTCAATGTCTCGATTTCCTCACGTTCATTTGAGCTGATTTTTAGACTGCGTAACAGAGTAAACATTTCTCTATTCATCCGCATCCTTTCTATCGAAAAAAAGTTAGATTTGAATGAGCAGTAACTGTGATCAGAAGACCTACTCCAAAATTTGTCTCATTCTATCCTCTGCTTAATTGCTCATTGCAGCAAAAATGCATGAAACCACTGGTAAAAATATTTTTTCGGTCGTAAAACTAACTTTTTAAATTAAAACTTCTATCATTACATTCGCTGCATTCAGTTCTATCGATTGATATGTTTTTCATTTTGATCAGTCTACATCTTCATACCTTTTTTTCTTGTTTCAATCGAGTTATAGGTGTGATGGAATTAAGGCGCTTGACTTAATTCCATCATACCAGCTATTTCTATACCATAACTCCATCATACAATGGAAAATACGTGAAAAATTACTCGTGATCAGAAAAAAATATGTTGACACTACCCGAAGTATGGAATTTCACTGAATCACCGATAGAAAAATGTAGCTAAAGTAAAGGCCTATTAATTTGTATAAAAGACAACAAGTTTTCATTTTGCTATTTTGTTTATTTTCTCTATTTCAGAGAATGAATGTTTGTTACTAATTTATGAGAGAAGCGAGAATTTAGAAATTAAAGTTTTGGATATACAGTGATGTTTTTTTATTATTTGAATTTGATAATGACAAACAAGAATATCCCATGTAAAGCATAACATAAATACAATAAATTTTCATTTTTTTTTATGAAAAGCGATGGGGTAAAAGCTGATGATTCCTGATGGAATCACATGTGATTCCAAGTGATTCTAAAGGATTCCAACTGACTCCAACTAAATTTGAAATCAGCTGACTCTGACTGTCTTCGACTGACTCCAGCTGATTTCGACTGACTTCAACTGATTCCGAGTGACTCCAGCTGACTTCATCAGATTCCAACTAACTTCAACTGACTTCAACTGATTTTGGAGTCAGTGAAGTCAGGTGATTTCAAGTGACTCCAACTGATTCCAACTGACTTCACCTGATTTTTAAAATCCGAAACCGACTGGAATCTCTGCTTTTACCCCCTTGATGAAAAGTAGCATATCGAGATTAGTACTCTGTTTAAGATATAGGAAGATGAAATATACTTTTTTCTTGATATAACTATTTATTTTATTTATATATATGTATAGAATTTTCGGTCTTCTCTGTTGTTTACTAGCTGTTATGTCATTCATTTTCAGTATAATGAAAGAATAGTATTAATGATAATAATAGCAAGACACCAATAATACAGTAAATGACAATAATAATATAATGAAATAAAATCATAATAATAAAACACTGATAACATAATTCTATATTAATATAATGAAAACCAATATAACATAACCATCAATTAATTAACATTTATGAATAACTATAATATATGAGTAAACCAATACATTGTAATTATTTTAAATAATATAAATAAGTAACCATAAAACCATAGAATCGTTTTCATGTAGTAATTTTATATGATAAAAATTGTACATTGATATTGATAATTTTGGTACACAAATGATACTTTCGAGTGGAATTTTGTAGTGACGAAGTATATCGTGTTTCATATTTTTTTGTTGACGTTGAAAATATTTGACTTTTGGGCATAGGTAGTGTGAAATAATAGATGCTCAGGTCGAGAAATCCGACTGTCGGATCCTACAGGAAAACCCATACAATCCGATAACTTCCGATAGGAATCCGACAACATCCGATAGGATCGTATTGGAAGTTGTCGGATGTCGGATCCGGCGATTTCCGACAGTCGATCCGACAATCGGAAAACGTCGGATATTGCAGGATCCTACGAGGATTCTGTAGGAAAACTGCATGTTATCGATAATCGTATGTCAAAATCATCCTAAAATAAATTAAAAAATATTTCTTTATAATAAAATACTTACTAATATAATTCTATATCAAAATCAGCCTAAAAAAAATTAAAAAAAAATGATTTTTATAATAAAATACCTACTAAATGCATTGTATATCATTAAAATCCTAAAATAAATTTGTAAGACCCAGTAAGTTCATTCATATCATTATTGTTTGTTAAATTTCATTAAACAAATAGCAAATTTCATCTTTCCTTCATCATCAATGTGGTCGACTAGAATTGCTAAATACAAGGAGAGCGCTACTGGTGGTCGAGTTGTAAATGTTACTGTGGAATTAATTGAAGATGGCTTAACTATTCATTCTCGTACGATAAACGAGAAAGAATACAATCGAAGTTAGTATAATCTGTTTTTAAGCTATTACTTCTATGGTCTTTTGTTGATTAATTCTATTGTAGTGCATATATCTTCATCAGCTCCAAAATTACCATGGACTGACTTTATACAAGTCTTGAAAGTCTTTATGTTGGGTAATAATCAAGAACGAGAATCTGACATTACAGCTGCCTTCGACATTCTCGATTGGGCAAGAAAAGGTGTCTACGGCCGTACAATTAGCTTGCCAGATGGTTTGATCTCACCCGATGAACTTCCAGCCTTCTTGTCGATTCTTACAGATGAAGTAAATTTTAATTTAATAAAAGATGACTTTACTTGCCTCTAATGATTGTTTCTTCTAGTATCGTGCCGATCTTTGTGTCTTTCTGGCTGATACAAATGGCTCTGGTCAAATTAGTCTATCTGAATTTATTCGAATGGTTAAATCAGGATTGGCAAGAGATATTATCTGTGAACGCCTCTAATAATTTTATTGATAACTATTCGATGGATGTATTTTAGTAGAATTCTTAGAATGCTTTTTGGTATATGCTTTTTAAATAAAGATTGTAGAATAAAATATTTCAAAAACAAAACATACTAACAATAATATAAATAGTTTAACCCTTTGAGTCCTAAATTATTTTTCGCTGAAACGAATTCAAGTAGATGGTGAAATTAGCTTCTTCTAGACATAGAGTGTATGATATGAAGAACTGCGATGAGTACGCTCGTACTTTACTACGTTTAGCTTTATTGAATTTTATCATATGTAAGTAGATGTTTTAACTGTTATTTTTATTGACTACAAAACTTATGCAAGCTTTTCATGAAATAACAAAAAAACAATTCTTTTTTCGTTTTACACAAAGAGAAACGCCGCAAAGATTGCATTTTACGCTGCTGAACACTGGAGAAGCTCTCGTACTGCAATATTTGCATCTTCCTCTGGATCCAGCAACAGGCATATGTGCTGATAACTGAGCTGCTGGAGGTTTATTTCCAAGTGTATGTTGAATTTCGCTTTGCTTCCTGGCAGAAATACCAACATGTCTACCTCTTCTTTTCCGTGAACTTTGATCATCAATTAGTGATAATGACACAAAAGCCATTTTTTTCTCACTCAAGTCGTTGTAACAGATGAATGCGTTCGAAAGGCTTGCTTAAAAAAAATAAACAAATATCCACATCCAGTTTCGCTTACATTTTCTATCAATTGAATAGCAGGAGATTCGTTGATCGAACAAATCGACACCATGCATGAATTTGTTATATTCAGATACCATTTTAGGACAATTAACGGTTTGTTTTGATCCATCCTTTTCTCTTCTAGTGACCGTTTCTGTTTCTCTTGGATCATAAAAATTGCTGGCAACGAACACCGGCTTTTTATCTTGCCATTTGATCTTTTTCCTATTAGTTCTTATTGTCCCGGTTACTGCTACTTTCTTCTTGTTCAGCTGTAACAGCAAAAAGACAGATGTAAAGAAATTATCGACGAAAATATGATGTTCCACTAAGTTGATTCCACTAATAAGCTGCAAAACTACATGTTCACCTAGTGCTCCTTGTTTACCAGTATAGATATCGAAGTTGTAAAGATATCCGGTCAAAGAGTTTGTTAAGCACCACATCTTGTATCCTCTTTTTATGGGTTTAGCAGGTATAAATTGCTTCAAAGAGCTTCTCCCTTTAAATTTGATCATACTTTCATCAATACAAATTTTGGTACCCAAATTATGATTCTTTTGAAAATTCTTTTTCAATAACTAATAAAATCCAAAACTTTGAATAATTTATATTCCTTTGAACTCTTCAGAAGTTGATTTTGTTTAGCATTATCTGATAAATGTAACGCAAACAATATTCGGTAGAATTCGTCTCTAGACATTGTATTTGCTATTACTTCTGTAATCTCTAACATGTGGTACTCGATGGAGACCCATAATAATTAGTAAACCAAGAAACGAATGGATAGTATTTTATGTAACTTCTCGCCAATTATTTGCAGAATCTTTTGCTAAATTCATTTGCTCACCGTAGACATTGGTTTGTGCTACGATCAAGTCAATGATGTCTTTTGTAAAAAACTGATTGAATACGTCCATCGGATTGATGTTTTTGGTAAAAGTTAAAATTGTGTATCCTCTAACTTCGTTTGTAAAAATGACTGTGTTCTGGATAGTATTTTGACTGCAATTTAATGCATGATTTTCATCATCTTCGTCTTCAAAAGCTACATTCTCTTCTGCTTCATCTATAATATTACTCTCTTTCTCTTCATCTAATTGAATATCACTTTCTTGATCAGAATCCATTTAATCTATCGTCTTATTCAACCAATATCGATAAATATTATCCATTTACTTTACTTCATTCTCATATTATATATGATATGAAGTAAATTCAATGGCCTATTCTTACAAACTTAATCATATGACTTCCTTTTCTTTGTTCCATCTACATATTCAATATGAGATGGAGTAAATATAACTGTTGATTCATTTTTTCTTTATTATTGTTATTTATTTCTTCATTATCTTCTATTTTTGTTAATCATCTATCGACCATTTTTCATGCTCTATTCACCATATATCTTCTACTTATCTCTCATCTTGGTTAACGTCCTGTTTGTGCTTTTCGATTCTTCTTCTCTCTTTTGTTTCAATAAAGGCTTTGATTACAAAAAAAAAGTGTTCTGTGAATAAAGCTTTGTATTCTTGGAATTCAACATCTTAGACATAACATTTTTTTAAAAATTTGCAACACATCAAGCCAAGAAATATAATTGTATAAAGCGTTAAATATATTGATAAAATAAAAAGAGAGCTAAAAAGCGAAGCGTTTAATATTGGTGTTGAATATTTTTATAATTAAAATACTTCATAATATTTAGCATTTTTCAGTGATGAGGTGAGGAAAAGAAGTGTTTCATGAATGTGTATAGATTTCGTTTATAACAAAACATCAGCAACAGTCACATGAATTTAAGAGAACTATTACGCCACTCTGACCTTCATCACTGACTGCAAGATCTAATTTATTATCATTATTGAAATCGCCTACACAAATCGATCGAGGAGTACTGTTTGCTCCTGTTGAATATGTTATTTGCATTAAGAAACTTCCATTTCCAATACCAAGCAGTATACCAACATTGTGTGTAAGCATATTTGCAACGATAATATCTAGTTGCGTATCATTATTCAGGTCACTCGTAGTCAACATGATTGCAAAACTATAGCCGCCAGTTGAGTATACTATCTGTTCTTGAAAAGTTCCATCACCATTTCCTCGGAAAATACCAATAGTATTATCCCCATTGTTTGCAACAACAAGATCCAATTGATTATCATGATCAATATCATCGGCAGCAATCGAGACGATATCACTGTATTGTCCTGGTAACAATATTATCGGAGTATGAAAAGTTCCATCATTATTACCAAGTAAGACATGTATATTACCACTCGACTTATCCGTGCTAGCAAGATCTAGTTTACCATCGCTATTAAAATCAGCAGCAATCAACTCTGATCCACCTCTCATCCGAATGATTTCTCGTGCTGAAAAAGTCCCATCACCGTTTTCCAATAGCAATTCAATAATATACATAAAATAGTCGCCGACAGCCAGATCTAGGTTACTATCTGCATTGAAATCCCCGACAATAATTGATGCCGGATAATGAAGTAGTCTAGTCGAATATACCGTTTGTTCTGCAAAGTTTCCACCTCCATAATTGAGAAATACGCCTATCGGAGCAATCCCTTGATTTGCAACAGCAATATCTATATAATCGTCATTATTGAAATCACCGAGAGCGATTGAATATGAACCACTATCCGATCCAGTTGAAAGTGTTATTTGCGGTTGAAAAGTTCCATCCCCATTGCCAAGTAGTATACCAACATTATCGTCATACGAATTGGCCACAACAAGATCCAGATAACCATCATCATTCAAATCATTAGCTATTATTGATACAGGTATTGAATCAGAGCCCGTACTGTAAAAAGTGATTGGTTGAAATGTTAACTGGCAAGGAGACTCTAAGAAAAAAGTTTAAAAAGCTATACATCAATAATAAAATACGACTAATCATTTCCATAGGATTGATAAGCGGAGATCTAATATTATATATTACTTTCGTCTTATATGTGAAGTCAAAATTTAAATTAGATCTCTCCTGTTTTTGTCAAATCATGACAATTTGCGTAAAAACCAGAAGTATATTAACAGAAATGTGATGAAATTGTTGCCTTGTAGACAAATCATTTCATATAATCTCTTCAGATACAACTTATACACATGTTGACGATCAAAATACTTCAGGTTAAATAGCTACACCAACTTCAGACTTAAATATTTGAATTTAATTTTTACGTGTGACATTTCTAGTTAAACATGTTGACAATCGATAGTGTTAAAATAATTCTGTATATCTTGAGGTAAACACATTTTAGGTTAGTAACATAATACAGGAAGAAAACAGAAAATTTGTTTGATGATTGTAAAACACTGCATGAATAGAATGAATAGGTTTTTCAGGTTGACCAATACTTCCGCATAACAGATATTCGTGCATAATAGTTGTTCGCAAAGTTCTCATCATCATTTTCGTGCTCACTTTTGCTTTTATGGGTACTGCTGCGCGAAACTATTGTATCATAAGTTTTTCAACAAATCGTAATCATCAAAAACTTATAATAAATTCTTTCTCTTACTTTTGTTGACCTCTATACGAGTCCCAAATAGAAAATCTAACCATCAATCGATGAAGACAAAATTGGTAAAATAATCCTCTATTAGATCACTTGGAAGCCATTCTATCTTATATGTTGAACAAATATTTAAGATATGTAATCACGAAAGATCCGTCTCGAAGTAGCCGCTCAATAGATTCGTACGACAAAAGTTTGAGAGTCATCGTAAAATCGATAAACCATTGATGCGAATGGAAAGAGAGTGAAGAAAAATTCCTTTCTTTTATTAAAAAGTGTCATAGTAATATAAGAGTTATTTCTTCTAGCTTAATTTGACTAATGCTCATTATTCAACTTCTACTTAAAGTCAGAATCATTCGAGAGTCGAAAGTATACCGTTCATCAGTCATCAAGAGAATGCATCAAGTATACCACAGACCACTCATTTCAAACTGCCTCGGCTTGAGTCACTCGAACAAAAACTATTTGAGAATAATTGGGAAGCAAAGAGAAATCCGAAGAACTTCATCAAATAATGTTGCAAACTATGGGTAAGAGTGTTCGAAAAAGGCCGAATGCTATGCGATGAGAAAGAGAACATCTATTCAATGTTACAAACCACCTGTTGTGTAGTTTGTAAAATATCTAAACTATAAAGCTCGACATTAGTTGCTTATTCGAAAAGTCTGTACTTCATTTATGTCTTAAGCAAATTTTCTCACTATCTATCAAACTTGATCAAAAGATGAACGCAACAGCATCACTGACAGAAGTACTGTAACAACTCATCTTTAAAAAATAACCAATCATGTTGCACACACACATACTGACCTGTTGGAATGAGGGTTAACAATGACGGAGTTGAAACGATTGTACCATTTGCTAAGTTGATAGTTGTGCTGCTTGGAGAAACTATAAAGAAGAATATATTTGAAATATGAATATATAAGGCAGATGAAGCAACATAGATACTAAAATCGATTCATTCATATCCTAGAAATTTCAAAACAGACAAATCAATCGTAAATAGAATAAACAGGTGGTTTCCATATGGCAGATCTAATTAAATGTTACTAAGCATCAATAAATATTTCATCTACAAGTGATTTACCTTATATATATATCTTTAGTCAGAATTAACATTGGGACAAAAATGTTCGAAAAAGATCAGACTTATTTTCGTGTAATCATCTTATCAATGTAATTATTCAGCTACAAATATAAAAGCATATTAAGACATATATACTTATTTGGAGAGCATAATGATCATCTTTTCGATTGAGATAAATCGATAGTCCAACAAAACCTAAACCCACAAGTATCAGCAGCACAAATCCGAAGAACACGAATCGTAACAATGTCCACAGATATGTTCTCCTAAGTATAACAAAGTGCAAATTGTTATTGAAATAAGAATAATGTAACATACTCAGTTGTCGTAGTTATGGATGTTGATGCTGACTGAATAGTATCACCAAAGATGGTAGTAGAGCACATTTGTGCGCTTGCAGTTTCAATAGATGCCACTTCCATCGTGTTTGTACATTTGACAACATTCGATCGCTTTTTTCGATATTGATGCATTTGAATCATGAGATAAAGTACATTTGGACAGAGCCATTTAAGAACAATACTGAGACCTCCGTAGAGTCCGAGAAGAAGTGTTACTGTATAGAGTGAGTCAAGCTTTTCAATATAAGTGTAAGTGCACAATTTAGGTGAACATTGATCGTAATACGATGAATAATTAATATTTGTTGACCAAGTTTCAACAAAAAGATTATTGACAAGGTCTATGATGGTTGTATTTGGAGGAAATCGACTGTAGTTTTCAAAGACAAGTGGAGTTATGTCGTCAGGATTGGCGTCATTAATTTGTTCTTGAATAATATTTATACAAGATGATTCATATAAACATTGAAGAGTAGAAGCAAAAAATGATTCAGTTGGTGTGCAACCTATTTTGAAGCCTTTAATTTTTATTGATTCGGATGAATTCATCTTGGTAAAGATTGCTTCAGTTGTACAGTTATTATACAGTGCACATGAACATTGATTATCATAAACGATGGGCTTAGCGTACATGATAATCATTACACCTATAAAATATATCATATATGCTCGAAAAACTTTATCAAAACTTCAAAACAAAAAAAAAAACCATATTGTTAACAATAGAATATCAAAAAGAGTTTCTCAAGCTATCAGGTACTTTGTATAGAATCTTTTGATAGAGATTTATTTATTAAACTTAAACAAAAAAATCAAATGATTTTTACTTGTTCTCTTTAAGATTTTGAAATACAAACGGCAATAGTTAGAAAACTAATAGTGTAGTTAACTTAGACCCCTTTCCGTATGCTGATCTGTTTCTTCCCAATTATTGTCCAGTATGTCATATACGACTCTATTTACCCATTACAAAACTAGGTCTTCAGTAAGATAGTGATCGCTCACAAACGGTTTTTCTATCAGTACAAGAATATCTCTTCACACTCTTACTGTGGTCTCACTTTTGAATGGAAAGACCACTTACCATATACCGCGGCAATATAATCAGGAAATGTCGTATATTGATAATTTGTTCCATATGTTGATACAAGTGCATTTCCATGACTGATCGATCGCTGTAGGAATACAAGTCGAGAAAGTATTTCAGGAGCACTCAATCTACTTTGTTTGATCAATGAGTCGATGTGCGTACGAAGATCAATTGATGATCGAAGTTGAGTGTTGATAAATGACGATGTAAGAAATTGATGAATTGAATCACTGACTGATTGCATAAATAGATCACAAAGACCACGGAGAAATTGAAAATGTGCGGGAAGAAAACGACGATAATCTCGAATATCATAATAAGAAAGATCATAAATAAGACTATTTTTAATTTTTTCTTGCCATTCATTTGAAATGAATTGACTTGAACATATCTATTAATCATCAAGACGGAACATGATTAATAATCTCTCTTTAAAAAGAACCTCAGAAAACTATAATAAATAACAAAATCGTTTTTTTTCTCATTTATTCGATATTCTGTTTGATGCAATACATTTATAACTTGATTCGAAAAAAGATTGTCTATTAGTGCTTTTGCGGAATATTGTAGCAAATCATGCGTTAGAAGATCGTGTGTAGTTTTGACTGCACTGTATTTGATCTGCTTACTTTCAGAGAAAAAGAAAGAAGAAAGACATGACGGCGAGATAAGGCTGCTAAAATAGCAGTATTCTCTATAGAAAGCATCGTTGGTCTTTGAATCTTATTGTTTTCAATCACAAAATTTCTTTATTTACTCAGTCCAGTGAAGTTTTCTTTTTGTAACTGAAGTATTACAAATTTAACATCAAAAGAGACCTGATAATAAGGCCTAAAAGTTCTTGAAAAAAGAAAGAGCACTGTACATAGATTATTGTCTCTAATCGTAAAAAATATTTGATAAGATCATATTCTGCCGAGGAATTTAGATGATTCGACTCCGTTACCTGATGAAAAACAGGCTTGACTGATATGTATCGATTGTATACTGATGAGATTATTGAGCAAGGACATTGCAATGTATCGTTATGATCGAGAGTGAGATGATTGTAGACATTGAGTGATGGCTTATTGATAGTTTTCGTCAAAATTTTAGGTTGAAAGGCAGTATAAAGTGTGAGAATTGAAAGGCCAATGATAAGAGAACGATGTACGGCCGAGTTGCCAGTTGACCATAACGTTTACTTGTGATTCGATCGATATAACTCGGAAAACTTCGTGCTGGAAATATGTTTAAATCCATTGCTGTCTTATATAGAAACATAGCTAATTCTTGTAATAGCATTTTCAATTGTTTCCACGAAATTGATCGAGCTAGTGAAGATAAACACTATATATTTATTTTTCGAGTTATTGTTCAGGCAACACATATCACTAACATTCAATATCCTCAAATGAATCTAGCTCATTCTTAGTTGTGATCTTATATACAGACAGCTTTGATATGTCATTACAGATCAAAATAAATTTAAGATATTCTCACCTCTCACTCTCAAGATATTATATTTACCTACTACTTTTATGCTCATCTGGGAACATATTCTAAACTAGAATCAATGTCAAATTTATTTAATTTTGAATGGCTTAACCGTGAATGAGATACTTCGACACATATAACCTATATATGACACTTTGGTTTTTGTTACGGTTAAACGAATCCGACACGAATATACAAGTTGAGAACCTTTTTTCAAACGATTCGAGTGCTCAAAAAGGTGTCAGTTAAAATTTTACAAGACAATCTATCTGGACTAACCTTGTTTTTGTCTTTTGATGCGTGGTTGGAATAAGTAGAAGACAATATTGATAAATTTAGGTGTGATAAAGCGTATGGCAGCAACCAGACCACTAATCGTAGATATCATTGTTATTATTATTCCAGTGGAACTTTTTGTAGGCCCTATCCGAGAGTATGTACAGTGAGTGGGTGCACATTGTTGATAATATTGATGAAATGAAGAAGAGATATTCCATTGTTCAATCATCATTTCTTCAAATAATGATTTGAATGAAGTATTTATAGCGAAACGAGTCGATTCCTGTTTATAGACCAAAATATGAGCAGTATACCAATGCACTCCTGTATTAAAAGATATCATTGTTTTATTTATATAATAATATAATATTGACAGACAAATATCCGAGTAGAAACATTCTGGTGTTGAGAATTGAAGAGAATCAAAGACATAACATCCACGGATCATTCCTGGGACAACGTAAGAGCTATTTATCTTGGTTTCACCTATACGTAAGTTTTGGTCATCGCCAATGGTTACTAATTTTTGACAAGTAGCATTAAAGGCGCAGATGCAATCTGCCGTTTCCATCTGTTCATTGTAAAAACCGTTCCAACGAAATAACAACTAAATATAAAAGAGAATCGTCTGTGTATTATTTGACAATCAAGAAACCTCTTTGTATATTTGACAAGTTTGAAGGGATTATTAAGTAGTACAAATCAATCGATTTTTTTGTGAAAGATAAGAAGAAAATAATCATTACAACCAGCCTTTTTCAAATTGTTCAACTTCAATTCAACAAGTTTTGATCACTTTATCTGGTAGTATTGGCGAATCAAATAAAATAGTATCCTCAAGTCTCACAATCAAGCAATAATTCAGAATTTTCAACCAATCCTGACAGTTATGAAGTGTACTTCTTTAGATTTGACAGTATTGTCACATACAGTAACAAGACCTGACTGAATTCGACCTAAAAATCTATCGAAATTCACGGTTTTATGATAAAATGATTGTATTTTCTTACCAAAGTCAACATTAAAAGCTGGAGGTCATTTAACTACTATTATGAGAAGACAGCCCAAGATTCACATACAACTCTTATAATCAACGTTAAAAGAATTTTGATATGACACTTTTCATGTTTATCAACTATAGGAAACCATTTTTGGGAAGAAGTTTTGATTTTCTTTTGGTCACTGGAATATCGAAATGTATTCACACGAAAATTCAAAATATTCAATTAAAACCGAACATGATTGAAAATAAGAAACATTTAATCTCTAGCAAATGTCCATGCAAATTACACAGTTGTCATTTCTTTAATATTTCTCTCTTAATATTCAGTACTAATCTTGGATTGGTGATCTTTACTCAATATCAAATGCCTTATCTACCAGTGGAAAGCAGTAGTGTATCCAGGAAGCCTTATTTTCTCATTCAGATTCTGTTCCGCGAATTCACCTCTTCCTTTCTAAAATATTCTATGAGCCTTCATCCGATTACAGATATAGACTCCTACGCCAAGCATCTTCGTCTTGACCTCCGAAAATTGCTAAAACTTCATTTATTCTTGGAGGATTATATCTTCACCGATCGTATATTTTGTAACTGACGTTCAAAAATGATCTGACATATGCTCTTCCAGAGATGCTGTAGGAAATAAACCTGGAAGGTTCAGAGCGTCTGAAAGATTCTACAAACTTCCAGAAGTTTTAGAAACCGAAAGTTCCAGAAGATTCTACAGTATCACAGAAGGTTCTAGCAACATTTCTGAATCTGACCATTGACCTGGCACGGACAAACACACACTTAACACTATGTATGGGCAAAACAAGACGTACTCCTCTTTCATTTGATTTCAATTTTATACAAGAGTGTTTTTTTGATTAAGTTCTTTTAGCATACACTCGTAAAAATGTTAGCTCTTCCAGATGGCACTTAATTAAAATTATATAAAAATTAATTCGAAGAAGCTTCGTTATCCAGAGATACATTCGTTTTAATTTTACGAAGTCACGTCGCTAACGAATGATTTTGCCTATATATAGATTTACTATACCATAACGGAAATTAACGACAATCATTAATACCGAAATTACTTTTCATGTGGAAATTCATCTAAATGACATTTATTAAATATTGAAAATTAATCCTTGAGTTTGTATAATTTCCAAACGGAGTTAGTTGTCTTTTCTAAGATCAATTCACAACTAAATTCTACTTTCGATTAGCGTTTGTTAGATGCGAAACTGTTAAGATTGACGCCTTGATGGATGTGTTTCATGAGTCCTTTATTTGAAGAACGTGTTGCAGGTTAAAACTGTAACGTTCAGTAAAAGAGAGAAGAGAGCAGTTTGAACTTTGCAGAATCGACTTACTTCTGGTGGTGGTAGATCAAACAAACCACCATCTGTTTGATTTCTTCTAGTGGTAAACATTGTGTCACTGGAATAATTGGGTATTGCAAGTGGTTGATCGATTTGAGTGAAAAGTTGTCCTATATTGGTTAGAAGTTGAAAATTAATGGTTAAGGTTTGGATGAATTGATTCAGTGTCATATTTGTTTGGATATTGAACTCGTATTCGTTAATAACATTCGAAGTAATGAAAGATCGTTCACTTAATTGACGGATAGCGTCGTCAATTGTTTTGTTCACTAATTGACATAAATTAGCCAATAATCGAAAATGTCGAGCATCTAAACCAAACCATAAAGAACGATCAATTAATGTCGCTAGAGAAATCCACTCATCGCTAACGAAATCACTGGAACATATTTCATGATAAGTTGGTGATATAAAAATCAATGTTGAATAAGATTGTTTTATATTTAAGCAAGGACATTCCAGTGTGTTTGGATAGAAATTGTATAATTTGTTATACATAGTTAATGAAGGATTCAATTCGATCATAGTTGTCGTTTGAGTACTTAGTGAATTGAATAAAAGAAGTATAACGATAGAACCTCAAAGAATATAAAATAGAATCATTTTATTATATGGATATCTGATTTTAAACGATATTATATAATTATCTTTATTCTCCTTATTGCATGTATCAACTGAGTTTCAACTATGATAAACAAACAGATGATTGATCATTGTTTTTTCCAGTTTAATCATATAAATTACATCTGAAGAAAGTTTTCGCAATCGAGAAATGAAGAGGGAAATCGAAATTTGTACTATCTTCCTTCAAAGCATACCAGACGGATTAGTAATGTGGAAATCGAAAACTCAGTTGAAGTAACAAGAAGTCTTTGTGTGATTGAGGATCCCACTATTGTACTTTGCGGCTCCCTTAACATACTCTTCTCATCTACACTTTGAATGTTCCGATATTCAGCTAGAAGTCTAAGACTTGAGTATTCAAATATAAAATCTTCGAATTGAGCAGTCTATAATGAATGCTACTCGAAAAAAGTCAAGAGATTCCAATTATAGAAAAAAAATGAATTTTTTTAATATATGGGCTTTAGACTTTGTTATTTTTAATCTTCTAGAGAATATTCAAGAAAAATTAGATTAGTGATAAAATGAAATGATCAAAAAATGAATTTCTAACATAGATGGTTTTAACCGATACAATATAAAAATATCATACCAGCAAGCAAAATCAAATAAATACGTGTAATAATACGTTGCTGTCTAAGATCATTTGGCGTTCGGTTTTCGGCTGATTTGAATACATTCAACTGTTTCATCCAACCTCCAAATCTGCGCATTAATGGTATAATAAATACTATAAAAGAGAAGTACCCGTTATAGCTAAAAGATATATATCTGTGCATATTTATGGGATAAACAACATACGAATATTACAATTGATATTGTTTGAATAAAATCTCAACTTCAATATAACATCGATCAAAGAAGACGAAAAAAAACGCAATATAATAATGAGACCACCATAAAGGCTGATAAAAAAAGTAGCTGCGTACGAATAATTTGTTTCATTGGTTTCACTATAGATGCAGGACTTAGGAGCACATTCTGTAAAATATTTTATATAGCTGATCTTTGTTGACCACTGTTCAATCAAAAGATCACTCCGATGGTCCTTCAGAGAGGAATCTTGTCGATAGGATAGAGGAAGTATATTGATCGAGTTGAGATTGGTCTGAAGAAAAAACACATATTTTAATCAACTGGAACAAGATCAAATGAGGTATACCTGGTTGAGGTTTGGAAAGTACTGAGTAAGAAGTTGAAGACACGTGTGATTGTAAAGACAAGTAAATGTGCTTCCAAGAATATCATCAAGTGGAGTACATCCACCGAAAAATCCGTTGATCATTGCAAGAACATTTGGTTCAAAGTAGCCTGGGTATTCTGGCCAGTACTTACGAAGGAAGAGAAACATGCCATCGTTTGCAACCAAGAAGAAACCAGATGGAGTAAGTTTATTAATAAAATCACAGGCTGACACCATGTACGACGAACCAACAGTGTTTCTATCAATGTATTGTGTAGGTATCACACGAACCTTTTCTCTCATATCTGAACCACTGCTACCAATGCGCTCAACATAAAAGTATGCATTAGTATTAAGAGCCGTAATTAGAGAATTGGATCGAGTTGAAATTTGAAGAAAGTCGAGGAGTAAATTGATTTGGGCATAGGTGCTAGTACGAACGAGGTTTATGCTTTCCTCGGTCGTGGATTGAACTTCTTGTTCTGTAAGAAGATTAACCGAGACAAGTTGTTGATTATCGATATTCACTTTTGCTTGAAATACTGTCTGGTTACAGAGTGAACATAACGCAGCAAGAAGTTCGAACTAATTTAAAAAGAAACCTGATGACATATCTATCTGAATGAATCCATCATATATAAACGATCGTGCACAATCATTGGGCTTTATCCATTTTTAATATTTTTTCCAATAATGTATACTAATCAGCACATTATACTCACTTACTTCATGATTTCTGTCGAATCTAAGTGTCCGCGTCTGTACCTCTTCGAGTTCATGTCAATTTCACAAACACATAACAATTGTCTTAATTATATAAAGAATAAATGTGGGTTTTTGAGAAATTTGAGAAAGATTACAGTGAGAATGATAACCTACTAGGATATGACATATGAGTCTTATCAATACCGCTGCAAAGCGCGAAAATCATGTTATTTTTAGGAACGAATGAAAAAAATTAATATCTATTAATCCGTGCTAATTTTGAAACTTGAATTCGGCGTCTTATTTGAATAGAATACAGGGCGGCGCAAAAATCACTTTACCAAAAAAAAAAATTAAATATCTCCATTACGGGTCGAGCAAATAAACTGATTTTTTTACCAATAATAGATGCATGTTCAAACTTCATATTTGTAAAGACATACCTAGAGAGACTCTTTGTTAAGTATCACTATTGACCTCAACAAGAAAAGTTTTACTTTTTAACAGATAGGAGAAAAAACAATATACTCAACAAAGGGTTTCTCTAGTCATGTCTTTATGGATGTAAAGCATGTACATGCGACTATTATTGGTAAAAAAATCAGTTCGCTTAGTCGAGTCGCAATGGAGATATTCATTTTTTTTTGGGTAAACTGACTTTTGCGCCACTCTGTAAAAAAAACTGCTTTACTCATAAACTGTACTCAATCATTCTTATCTCATATTAATAACGATGCTACGTTTACTCGTAGACTCATAACAATACTTTATATTGCATGAACAACCGGATATAGTGAAATGATCTCGCAAGAATCGGAATGTTTCATTGTATTGTTGAAACAGATCTTCTAATTCCTAGCAATACTACTGAAAATATCTCTATAATAATCTGAATTAGATTTCGATTATGGATTCTGGCATCTCGGCAGGGTTTGAATTCGTTTTCTTAGAAATAATTGATTTCAATCAGACGACATTAACTCTTAGAGGTTGACCATGATCTCTATTTACTCTACTATGAAATCATCTATTCAACTGTTAGTTAATCTATTTCTCAATACATCGAAAAAGAGATTATATTGTATTCGACTACAAACTCTGAATAACGATTTTTTCTTATTTTCCTCCAGACATAACGTTTAGTATCTGGTGGCCGAAAAATGATGAAGGCGTGGACAGAACTGTCAATAGACAACTGTTTTTTTTTCCTGCTGATCTGGTTTGCAGTTCAGACTAAAATTTAAAAAATCTACCTTACCTGATCTCATTACTTGGCAGAAGTCTGCGAAGATCGGTAGCTTTAATCTCTATGTTCAATATAACTAAATATTCGATAATAGACCAACATGAAACAGTATCTAATGATGTAGTATTTTTAATAATATGATATTGGCATTTTCATGTTAGAAAAGGCACTTGAATTTAGTAAAATTTGAGAAGGATTATTAAAAAAGGTATGAATAAAAAAGGCCGAAAGTAAAAATGTCGAAAGAAAAAATATCGAAAAAAATATACCGAAAGAAAAAAATGCCGATCATATAAAAAGATCGAAAAAAAATGTCGAAAGAAAAAGTCGAAAGAAAAAAATGTCGAACATATTAAAATGTCGAAAAGATTAGATGTCGTAAATAGACAATTTATTGTTAAAATATGTTCTATTGGTATTTATCAGTAACTACCCATGTGATGTAAACCGGACAAAAACCGGCGGTTAACCGCGGTTTTACCGGTCCGGTTACCGGCTCCCAAAACCGCGGTAAACCGGCGGTTTTATCCGGTAAACCGCGGTTAACCGCGGTAAACCGGCGGTTTCGTCCGGTAAACCGCGGTTAACCGCGGTAAACCGGCGGTTTTGTCCGGTAAACCGCGGTATACCGCCGGTTTTTTTCGGTAAACCGTAGTTAACCGATGCTAGTATGTGCAACTAGACAATATCGTTTGCTCTTTTCTTTGAATGTTTGTATAGCAAAATTTTACAAATATTTTTAGATTCATAGAATTTTTATTTCGCGCAAAATAAAAGTACAAAAAAATGTAAAAATACAAAAAATCAACACAAAATAGTGAGAAATAAATTTAGAAAAATAAATTTAAAAAAAAAGTATAAAAATTATTAAAATCTATAAAAAAAATCAAAGAAACTAAAATCTAAAAATAATAAATATTAAAAGGATGAATCTGAAAAGGTATAGAAATAAAAAAAAATTCAATAAATTTCCAAACAATTAAAATAAAAAGTGAATATTAAAAACTTAAATATAAAAAAGATTAATGCGTACTTGAACTTTGCCGTCGTTAAGATGTATTCGTGTCTTTCAGCAGGAAAAGAAATATAAATAATACAGCATATGTACATGTATATATATATATATATATTTTTTTTTTCCGTTCTGTTTCTAGTATATATATATATATATTTTTTTTTTCCCCGTTCTGTATAGCCGTTCTGTTTCTATTATATATAGTTCATCGGAATATTATCGGTTTACCGCCGGTTTCTTTCGATAAACCGCGGTTAACCATCGGTTTACCCGATTTTATCGGTTAACCGTCGGTTTGTCCGGTTTTACCGGTTAACCGCCGGTTTTTCCGGTTCGACCGGTTTACCGCTAAAAGTGATCCGGTATTCATGACATGGGAAAGTATTTTACTTGTACTTGAAAACATGTACTTGATACTTGCACTTGCACTTTGTGACGAATACTTGGTACTTGCACTTGTACTTTGTAACAAATACTTGGTACTTGTACTTGTATTTCAAAACATACTTTTGTGCTTGTATGTAAATTTAAAAAGTAAGAACTTTGAATATATTTTTCACATATGTGTATAATAAATTTATAGAAGTGAAGCAAAAAGGCGTTAATGAATTTTTAAAGATCGCTGACATATCGCGAGATTACAACGTAATTGAATATCAAAATATAGTAACTGAAATTTGTACTCCGGTATACTGATATATTCATTGAAGATAACTTACGGATAGCGTCAATTACAATTGTTTGGATTCTTCAAAGTAATGATGAACATCTTGGACTGGTTACGCCTGTACAACTTGATGCACTGACCAAACATAATTTTTTACTACACTAAGATGGGTTAATGTAAACGCAAATGCTTATTTTTATAATATAAGATCAATCCTTACGTCGTTAAGTATTTATTTTCTGAAAGATTTTCCAAAATCGACTTGAATGATTTAATAATAAGTTTTAATAATGCATTTTTCGAATATGTTTTAGATTTTCCTATCATAAAATGTATGATCTTCATCTCTTTTCCTTTATCTGACTTCATGATTCTTTTCCT